>CM053785.1:322378008-322978008 GCA_028749045.1 Cupressus sempervirens | reverse complement strand
CAATCTTTTAGCAATTACTCTTTTGTCTTCCTCAACCATAGTCTTGTCTTCTTTAACTTTCTTCTTTTGCTTGGTCGCTTCACATAATCTTACAGATTGGATTTCATGTTCTCTTTTCAATCCTCTTATTTTTAATTCAGGAGTTTGTTCTTTTCAAGTATATCTACAGATGCTTTATCATTTGTATTGATTGATTCAAACAGTCCTTTAGTCTCAACTTCTTCATAGGAAAATTGTTTTATCTAGATAGCAATTTTCTTTCTCCTTTTTAGAGAATTCTTCAGATCTTGTCTTGCTTTCTCAAGTCTCTGCAGTATGAGTTCGATCTTAATCACCTAATTGTCAATAACCTTGTCCAATTTAAAAGCCTCTATCTCCAAGATCTAATATCCAAGTGATTAAGCTTCTCTCAAAGAACCAATGCTCTGATACCAATTGTTAACTAATGGAGGTATAAACAAGATAACCAAGATATTGAGAAGGGGCATGAATTAGAATCTTAAGCACTTTCTCTTTTCACCAATTCATTCCATTTACCAGTTACACAATGCATGTAAAACATGTAATGATAAATCTATTATAACATGAAATTTTGAGCTATCATATGCATGAAAATAAATGCATAAAACAATATTTTTAACCTAGAAACCTTCTACAATGAAGGTAAAACTAGTGTGGGGATGACACCCACAAATCTTCACTACTAAAATAATAAAGTTAACCTATTATGGCTACAACATTTTAATAATATATGATCTACCATGTGAGGGGTTTGTCCCATTAAAATCTTAAGAGACTGCTAGGTCTCACCTTGTGAGAGGATTTAACTCTTAAACCAAAGTAAGAACTTTGTTAGGAGATTTACAAATATCTGTTAAGACCACTCTATTAAGATATTTACCCCGATTCAAGTCACTTAGAATTGATTCAGTAGCTAACTCTCAATATGCTCTATAATATTATTTTGAGTCTTCTCCTTGCTAACTGACTCTTGAGCAAAGTGTTGAATTCCCAGAAGCTTCCTCCCATTAATAAGTTCTTGAGCAAAGTGTTGAATTCCCAAACTCATTTTGGACTTCAACAAAAGTATTGGTAAATTTATTTGATTAAAGATTCCACTTTATGAACACAACTAGAATCATTAATAATAACAAAAGCTAGATTCATTTGATGGGTCATGCAATTAATGTGAATAATGTAGGGTTCCAAATGATTCTTGATCTTTTTGCAAAGACCACTCTAACGAACACCAACTTTTGGAAATCTCCATGTTTTCAATACCTCCATATATAATAACTCTTTAACAAATCACATAAATTTTCCACTATTGTACTACAATTCAATTTAGCAACATATAGAAGAAAAGGTTAATGAAAAAGATCATTTACTATATAAACATGCATGCACACCTGGGAAGTATTATCAATTGTTGTCACTTTATCTAGAGACAACACAATGAATTGTGACTATTTTATTTTTTCCTTTATATGTTCTTTTTTAACCTATGCAAGGAAACTAGCCCATTCCCATCTATTATTTACTAACCGATGACTATTTGGATAGTTTTGAACTTTCAAAAAGTGCAATACACCACTCATTGAAGGGTAGTATGTCATAGGACATCTTCTATGCAAAAGATAAAAGGTAACACTTAACTGAACAATTTTGGGAATTGAAGAAAGCCATGGTGTGTGATGATGGTAATGGGTGAAGTAGAATGTAGAGTGGATGATGATGATCATCTAATTTGCAATGTGAGTGGGTGGAGCCTAGGTATCCTTTTATTGTTGTGAGGCTTGTGAAAATGACCGAGTCCCGGGAACTCTTGCTTATTAGGTAGAGACCTCAATACTCATTGAAAGGAAGATAGTGGGTCAAGATCTTCTAGTTTGCACACCTCTAGAGAAGTATGCATGGACCTCGACACACTTGTGCAAAAAATACACCTTTTGAAAAGCGCACCTTGTTGAAAAGTGCAGCTTCTAAAAAGTGCACCTTGTGACTGTGAAAACTTAGAAAAAATAGACTTGCAAAATTTGCAAAACTGTCAAATAACAACTTTGTCTTTTGGGTAGAATAGTTGTTATGCCCTCCTTATAGCGTCACTTCTATTGAGTGCTCATTTTGCATGATGCTAACAACAAAAATTCTCATGAATCTCACTCTTTAAAAGTTTATCAATGACCAACTCCAAGGCTCTGATGGCTGTTTTTCAACCTGTTGGGTACCTCAATCGAAGATACATGTGAATGGTCACAAGGAGGCCTTTGATGGTATATACCAATTCTGCACAACTTTACTGAAATGTAACCACAAAACTAATATATTTTCTATTTTCTATTTTATGATGAAGAAATTTCTTATCAATGCAACTATAAGAATTCCTATTTTAACCACATATTTGAAAAGAAAATAATGAAGAAAGAGTAACAAGAGATTTAAAGAAAATTACTGAAAGAGAAATTCCTAATGGACATAAGCCTAAGCAACAACATGTTTGGAAATTAAATTATCAAAAGGATCTAGTACGAAACTAATGAAAGTAGGAGCGATGCTTCCTCAACTCCACTAATGCAATCAATGGGAATATGAATGAAAAATGAAAGATGTTTCATGATTCATCAAATTGTACAACCATGTAAATGAACCCACACAAGACAAAATTTTATGTGAGAACAACAATTATTCTTTTTCCAATTCATCACAACAACATAATTTGTTAATATAAGGCAAACACTAGAATTAAAATATCACACAATTATAACAACACAATAAAACCATTGGCTCCATTATCATTCATTAACATGAATTTACAAAAATAACACACTCCGACAAGATCTACTACACTCAGAATGAGAGTACCAATAACATTTATTATTACATCAAAATATTGGCTTGGAATACATATTACATCCATGTATTTATAAGAAACACTCTCCTTATTTTGTCTTAGGAGTGAGAGCTCTTCTAACACAAACTTATGTTAAAAACCCAATAAAATAAATCTAATTATATATAAATTGAGTCTCTAAATGGTGCTAAGCAGGTCTCCACCCTTGTATATATCAATTAATGAGTGCATGAGCCTTTACATGACTTAAAACAATAAAAGAAGAATAAGATACAAAGAAAGAAGCCATTAGATGATCTCGTAATTATTGGGACTTCTAGAACTACAAGCTTGGCCTTTTCTAGGTGTTTATGGGAGTTGAACTACCATCAAAATCTGTTTCCAGTGCATGAAATGCTTAAGAATTGAAACTAATAGTTAAGTGTTGATACACTGCTTCATCTTCAAAATTGTTGGTGGACCCCTTTTTGAAAAGCACACCTGTGGGTGACAGGATCAAAATTGAAAAAAAATATCTAAGTTCACAATTTTCCAAAATTGACAGAATTTTTCTAACTCTACAATTTTCCAAAGTTAGAATTTTTCTAACTCTGCAATTTTCAAAGAAAGGGATTTTTTCTAAATCCACAATTTCCAATTTCCATCATATGGGTCTTGTTGACCTTCAACCAAAATGATGTGTGGATGTTCCCCTTTAAACTTTTGGTTGGGGAAAGTGATTTCTTGAGTAGCTAACAAGTCTAAATATTCATACTTTTCCTTCACTTCCTAGTGAAAATTAGGAAGTGTGACTTCTTGGGCATTCCTTGTAACTTGGAAGACATGGGTTTGAGTCTGATCTTAGCTACTTCAAAAGACAAGGAAGCCATGGTAATGTTGGGGACCTCAAGGGCCTCTCAATATTTTAGATATGCACACTCTTGCACTTTTAGAGATAATTTATTCACAAAATCTTCAAATTGCGCACCTTTAGGGAAGTGCACAAGGTGTTCAATTCACCCAAAAATCAAAGTTCTCATTTTTTAAAATAGTTTCTAAGTTGTCCTCAAATGGGGTTTAATACCACTCTTGTGTACTTATTTCTAATATTTTTAATGATTAAGGCCCATGTGTGCACCTATGAATTTTACTCACTTACACACCTTGCACTTATGTATATTCAAAATTGCAATACTCACCTGTACACCTTCAGGACCTACACCATTTAGGGAAGTGCATAAGGTGTTCAATTTATCGAAAAAATCTAAGTTCGTAGTTTTGAAAATTATTTATGTGTTTTTCTCAAATGGGGTCTGGGAGTGCTCTCATGTACTTATTCTTGATCTTTTTAATGATTTATTCCCTCTTTATACCAACATTGTCATAGACATGAACTCCTTTTGCTTCTTTTATGTGAAGTCACAAGGTGCCTGTGTTGAATATGCACATTTGGTACCATGGTAATTTTTTGTGGTACATATGATGAGGATACCATGATGACCTACACAAACGATAAACATCAATATATTTGTTCTAGGGGTTAAAAATGATGCTAACTAACTAGACTCTTAAACTCGAACTACAAAATTTCCACTCCTTGAGGCACCCCAAAAGAACCCCTATTCTGAGGAACAAGCTTCTGTAAGCCAAAAAGGGGTCCCCATTTCCAAAGTCAAAAATGGGGCATGTGTTGTGGAACCACGACATATCTATATTTAGAAATTGGAATTCATGGTCATTTGCAAAGGATTTTAATGTTCTTCTTCTCTAGGCTCTAAATTTGTATAAATTTTTTGTCTAATATTTCTACATAAAGACAATAATATTAAATGTAGTCTGTTTGTTAAATGTATATAATGATTTATAAATTATTATAAAAAAAATTCTTAAAGAAATTTTATTGTGCTAAATGTATTATGTTATAATTTCTTGAATAAACTAGAATCAATGAAAATCTCAACATGTCTAAAATAATTTTAAACATCTACAACAAAAAACATAAGGGTATTAATTGATATTTGACTTCTACAAATAGAATTGACTAGTAGATAGAGTCTTAGTCTTTAGAGATGCTTAACTTGGCATTGGTAAAACTAGAGCACATAAATTCATTTGAATTGAAATTGGTATGACCATAGGTACGAGCCTACTTTTGACTCACAGGTAAGAGAGAAGTTTCTATAGTTTCCACAATGACTCATCATCGCTACCATCAAAATCCTCACTAGCTACTTCATATAAAATTTGATTATTCAATGTGTTTTTTTCCATATTTTCTATTAGTATGCATGCCTAAGTCAACTTCATCATCATTGCTTCCAATATCAAGACATGAACTACAACCAATGTCATTATTTTTTATGTTGCCACTGTGAGTTGGGTTTGAAATGTTGGTCAATCCTCTTCTTTGATATTTATTTCTCCAAATGCTCAGAGCCCTATCATAAGGGAAATTATCTCCCTCGTACTTAGAAGTGTAGAACCTAAAAAAAATCCAAATTTCTTTCTAATTTTTTTCTAATCTTTGACTTCAAGAAGCCCAAAGTACTAAAAACTCTCTCATCCTTCATCAAACCCAATGTCATTGTCAAACATAAATTGACAAGCTTGAAATATTCTAGTATTGACTCTCTAAATTAATCACTCTGACCAAGGTTTTTCCAAATCTTTATTACTGCTCCCTCTTCACATGAGTTATCCATAACATCATACTATTCCCTTGTTATGATTTATCTCTCAATAGAGATTCATCTAAAGTTCCATTTATAGTTACTCTGTTGATTACTGTACTTTTGCAAAAAAATTTAATCAAAGTCATCATCCTTCTTCTATTATCATTTAGACTATTCAGAGACAAATATTGGGGAAAAATAATAGATATTGCTTCAATAAATTCCTCTGGAGGGAATATGAATCTAATTTATGAGGAAAGATTGTAGGAAATTTGCATGACAGACTCAAGCATAGAGTTAGCAATCTTCTTGAAGTCTTTACTTTTAACATGTGAAAGTACCTTCTCTAGTTCACTTCTTGATTTGTTAGGTCAGACTGGGGGTCGACATGGACATAGTTTTGCATTGCCATGTTAGCTCTATGTACCATGGCACATACCTCATCATTTGCGGCAATATGTAAAAATTTCTCAAGATTGTTCAAATCTATGATTTCTATCCACTTTGCAAGCATCGATTCATCTAATGATAGTAATAGATACAAAGTATCTACGTTAGCACATGTCAATTTACACAACTTATTATATTATAAAATGTACATAACTCTTCGTTGAATATTTTTCATAATATTTCTCATTTCCTCTATCATGGGGAGAATAGATGTTAAAGTTAAGAGTACCTTAATATTAGTTAAAGTCAAATAGATTTGAGGAATTTGTTATCACACAAAGTGTATTAGTGTAAGAAATGTTGGATATTCAAAGAATACTTGATGCACTAGTCCATCCAAAGAGAGCCATCTAGTATCATTATCTTTAAGAAGCTTCCTCCCATCAGTAAGTCCTTGAGAAAAGTGTTAAAATTCTTAGACTCATTTTGGACTTCAACAAAAGTATTGGTAAATTTATTTGATTAAAGATTCCACTTTGCGAACACAACCAAAATCATTGACAATTCCAAAAGATAGATTCATTTGATGGGTCATACTGTCAATGGAAATAACATAGGGTGCCAAATGATTCTCAATCTTTTTGCAAAGACAACTCTAACACACACCAACTTTTTGGCAATCTCCATGTTATCAATACCTCCACAGTCAATTAGAGTACTCTTTAACAAATTAGATAAATTTCCCACTGTTGCAATACAATTCAATTTAGCAACATATAGAAGAAAAGGTTGATGAAAAAGATCATTTACAATATAAGTATGCATGCATGCCCAAGAAGTATTATCAATTGATGTAACTTTATCTAGAGACAATGCAATGAATTGTGACTATTTTATTTTTGCCTTTATATGCTCTTTTTTAACCTGTGTAAGACAACTAGCCCTTTCCCATCTATCATTTACTGACTAGTGACTGTTCAGATAGTTTCAAACTTTCAAAAAGTGCAAAAAACCACTCATTAAAAGGTAGTGTGTCATAGGATGACCTCTACTCAAAAGCTAAAAGGTGACATTTAATTGAACAACTTTTCCTATATTTTCCACTTCCATTGCTTTCCTAAGGAAAGCTTCAATAGAATGTTTTACTCCAGAATGCATTTCCCATAATTGCTCATGTAAATCATATATCTCGGCATTCCTGTTATGCAGACAATTGTCCTTCATTTTCAAGTTAGCATGGATTTTTTAATTCCATCTATAGTTTCCTTTTTGTAAACTTTATAAACATTCTTTTCTATGGTATCGAGTTTAAGTTGCAAGCTCTTTTCCTTCTTTGATATCTTTGTGTAAATATTACATCTCCATTCTACAAGAGGCTCACCATTAATAAGATTGGGCACTGGTTCAATGAAACAAAACTTTTCTACTCATTCTAATTGACAATTCCTTTTGGACAGATCCTAGTGAGATCGATCTTTTTTTATTCCAATTTTTTTTTCCCCTTTTGTACATGAACATCATTTATGACATCACTTTTGGTTTTCTCGGCCAAGTCTATAATATCATTTTGGGCATTAATTTTTTGTTTCTCATTTTGGGTATTAATTTTGTGAATCCCTACTTAGGGGAACCACCTCAAAACCATCTTCAAGTTCATCATCAACTAAGATATCATGTTCACCAACTTGAACTTCTTCAAAATATTATCCAACTTTTGATGAATCCCCTTCAATATGCAATGGAGATGTAGGCTATGAATCTTTTAGGTTGCCACTATTTCCACCATGAATGTATGCTAACAAGGTTCTACATTTTGGTAGCCTATCTTAGCTTTCAAGGATCCTATCAGAACTCCTCTTGTTTGACATCACAAACCAATAAATAGTACAAAAAAAATTGACTTGTTGAATAAATAATTGTGACAGTAGACAGCTAGTAAAAAAAACACATAAAAATTAAATTAAAAATCAGTTAACTTTCAAGAAAATTGTGAGTCATAACTAGTAGTGGTCAATGGACAATGCACTCAACACTAAGAAACTTTGACGAATCGACAACAATTTGTAATAAGAAATGCCCAAAAAAAAATAAAGAAAATAGTGAAAAATAAAAGTATCATATGAATGTATATGTACCAAACTATGTTGATGAATTCTGTGAGATTCTCAAGTAGGAATGTAAAACGTAGGAGAAATGACACTTCCTATGTAAGCCCAAACTATAAAATAGTTAGCTAAATAGGGCTAGTTGGAGACATACATCAGTAAAATGGTAGGTGACACTCAACCCTAGGGATAATATTTTGTTATGCTAAGGGAAAAATGGAATTATCCAATAAGAAAGAAATAGATAAAGCTTCATAAAAAATTTAAAATAATTGTATCCTTAAGGTATATTACATTGGTGATTGGACCAAGATTTTGGATCGATTACGTGTAAAATAATGAGTGATTGGCCCGAGTTGTAGACCCAAATTATGTAAAATTTTGGTGATATGTTTGACCAACGATATATATTTTATTATCCAAATGATGATTGGCCAAGGAGACAAAATTTTCAATTGGCAAAGATTAGCCACTAAAAAAATTGATCATCACTTTTTAAGAGAGAAAGTTGCAAAGAAAGAGATCAGATTGGAGTATATTAGCATGAAGGAGTAGATAGAAAACATATTTACAAAACCTTTGGCAAAGGACACATTTGAGTACTTGAGAGGTATGCTTGGGGTTATGTGCCAACCTACTTTTGAGTAGATGCAGAGATTGCATTATTCTAGTGGTAACAGAGAATTATTATTTTTATCTGGACTAGATTCTTGATGCTTACTCTATGGGGGAGTGTTTTTGCTTGAGACAAGCCATAAAGGACTCTTGGTAACTAGTATTTAACAATTTATTTGGACACTTGAGTTTATTGTAGATCTTATGTAGAGAATTGACATAATGATGCCTTTGACATTGATGTCAATGAGGGAGAGATATACATGAAAATGATCGTTTGATATGAATATTTTGAGATATATTACGGAGGAGAGTAATACATGAAATATATTTTGATATGAATATTGGGAGACAATAACACATGAAATATTCTTTTATACTCATTTATGTCAATAGGGGAGAGACATTCCTAAAGGAGATATTTGATTGATGAAGAGGATTTGAAAAGATGATGTTGTATGGGGGAGATTAACACCTTCCTTGTGCATGATGATTACAATACAATTGACATTCATGGACAACATAAATGGGGGAGCAGTTGCAGCAAAGACATTTGGTATTGATGGAACTTAGATGTTTTTCATTTATGTTACCATCAATGTCGAAGGGGGAGATTGGTAGTATGAATGCTAATGGTATTCCTATGGGGGATTATCCTAGTAGTGGCATGATTAAGAGGTTGTGTGTTGCATTCATGAAAAAGTTTTCTATTGATGTCAACAAACTAATTATTATGTGAAGACTAGTAGAGTAGTAGATAGAGTTCGGATTTGCGTAGTTTGAGGATTGAAGATCAAGTTATGTGCACTTGGGGTAATATTATAGAGTATGTTTGGGTGTTACATTTAAGAGAACATGCATAAATATGAAGACTCGACAAATTTATGATGGATTTAGTGAAGGCAATTTTCAAATAGATTTTCTGGAAGGTGGGTATTGTTGTTTGGATTGTATCTCCTAACAAATATGGAATCTTCTCAAATGGAATTAGATAAAGGTAGAAGACATGTTGGAGATGTTGTGGTTAATCATGCACATAAAAATGAGCATGCAACATGTAAAGAGTTATGAAGACTGTGTGCTGATAGATTGCTTGTAATTATGATATGGTGTAATATTATAATGTAATGTGTAAATGTAATATCTTAAGTTGGTCCTATATTATTATTGTAAATTGAGAAATCGTCAAGGCCAAACAAATAACTTACTCTAGGACTTGGTATAAAGGAAAGATGATTCCTAAGTTGAAATCATCTAGTGCAGATATTGTGTAATCAGTGAGATATTGTATTGTGTGAACTTACATGTGAATATCTTTTGGATCAGAGAAGTGTTTGGTGTAGTTGAAGCACATTGATCTTATAAGGAATTGTATTTGGGAAAGAAGTTGTTGTTGAATAGTGTTGATGTACAATTGTATTATTCAGTGAGGATAGTATTGAAGCTATTTGGATAGTGGGTCCTTATGTCTTCCTATCAACTCCTAATAGGTTTGTCACAACTCCTATAGGGTTGGAATCTCCTAACATGGATTCAAAGTTTCCTTCAAGTCTCCTAACAGGGACTCATATGTGCCAGTTGTATTTCATTGACTCCTGCTAAGGCCCATCCTTTTATGAGGAACATTAATATTAGTACATTATCTTGTGGGTACCATCCCCATTAGGATTTTCCCTCTGATCAAGGGTTTCCCTAGTTAATAGATCTAGTGTTATAGTATATGGTTATCTTTCTATGGTTGTTGCATCTACTATTTACATATTTCAAAATTAATAAGGTATTGAGATTTGTTTTAATTTCATAACACCCCCCCCCCCCCAAAAAAAAAAAAAAATCTTGTGGACTTTACTTTCTAACAATGACATCATCACGAAAGTAATTACATTTACTAATTAGAAACAATCAAAGCATCTTTATTATGAAAGAAAATTATCATCATTGCAAGTAAGTAACCATTAGTATATGATATAATTAATTACCCTATATATCAAAGTAATCACATTTCAAATTTAATTTAAGGGTTAACATGTCCACATAAGAGTTAGAAAGAACTTAACAACAAAGTCTAAAATGATACTAAAGGAGGGGTATTACACAGTACTTGAGAACCCTAACTTCTGCTTATCAAAATCTTACATGGAAATCTTAAATCACTTCAACTTTTGACAACAATTTACTTGGTAAGTCATCTACTTATAACTAAGGTTCTGAGTCCATATCATCAATAATGATGCCACGTCAATATCCTTTTAACAAGTTATCCAAAATAATTCAAACAAAAAGTGAGACCAATGGTCATGCAACAAGGGTACCCATACTTCCATAGTTGATGTGTCAGCACATAATTGGTTATATTTTACAATGAAGAGTACATTTCATTCAATTATAGGTAGTATTTATTGTACTAACAACTATGAAGCCACAATTGTCAGTACAATATTGTCAAGATTAATTTGGAATTAAGATAATAAGTATGGATACTAAATCAATAAGTGAGGATATCAAATGAATAAACCCTATCACAACCATTGGAACATGTTCAAGTATTGAGTTATTTCCCCTAGCCCTGAAATTAATTTGATTTCATTGTATACCCACAAAATCTGTAAGCTTTCCCAAATGTAGCAAAGTGGTAGACTTTGGCAAGATGAGATGGCAGATTTTGTGGGCACCCAATGCAACAACTCTATCAAGAATGTCGTACATGATGACATGATAAGTGGAACACAAACCTTTGTTGAACACATCACATAAACTAGGATGATACAAATAAAATTTAGGAGGCAAATGACTTGAATTGTTCTTAAAAAATTGTCCAAAAAAAATGGCAACATTTTTTCCCAATAAAAGTGGGGCATTAATCGCATTTCAGAATGCTCTTATGGCCTTCACCTAGGTTCGTCATGTGTATGTACTAGAAGCCTAAACCACTACGAAGGACGAATGAACCAATTTGAATCATCTTGCAAATGAATAATAGGAATTGAAGCATTGATCTTCAATGTTAATTTGTTTCCTTTGAAATAGGTACACCTTTTATTGAAATCTTATTGAAAAGATCATTATTGAAGAAGGAAGATTGTTGCAAAAAAGGGAGATTGTTGATAAAGAATGTTTTCAATCATTGTTTTGTCACTGATGTCAAACCTACTATTTGCTGGAATGACAATTTCTTATAAGATCCAAGTACTATCACTTAGTTGATTGATGAAGAGGATTTAATAAATAAGATGTAACAAAAGCACCTAAGGGAAAGGTTGAGTTATGGTTTTGTAATGAAGAATAAGGATCAATTAAGATAATGGTAAAATGATGTATTGACAATACACTTGAAGATACAGAGGTTGGCCACACTTAGAAACTCTAGAAGAATAAGTTGTAACAAAGTTGTTTGCAAAGTTTAACTAAATTCATTAGTGGGTGCCGAGAAAGCTAGTTCATGCCAAGCAAATTTTCAATAAGTGTCGTGCAAATGTAAAATATAGTGTGTCTCAAGTGAAATAGAAGGAACCGAGCAAGTTTAGGTGTCAAGCAAGTAATAGTTGCCAAGTATTAGTAAACCTTAGTTGATGTTGAGTGAATCCACAGTAAGTGCCAAGCATCGGTAAAACATAGTTGGTGCTGAGTAACACAGTATGTGCTGAGCATCAAAAATTCAATAGTACCGAACTGCTAGATTATTTGAAAAGTCAAAGATTTGCCAGATCTAAGGTGACAAAGTTTGTTGGCTTGAATATTGTGAACCAGATGGAAGATAAGATCAATGAGCTATTGGCACAAAATTTTAGGTAAACCATTTTTGGGCAAATACAGGAGGATTCTACATGATGTTTCTAGAAGAAACAAGATGAGGGGTAGATTCATTGAATCTTACCTAATCCATTCGAACTAAAATTAAGAGCGGGAAGATTAGAGTAGGAAAAGTATTTCAAACTTCTATTTAAGGAGTTATAGGTCAAGAAGCAAGAGTATTTGAGTGGTTGGTTGGTGAAAGTATGTGGTGTTAAAGAGAAGACATTGAGAGGTAGGAATAGAGTATAGAGACTCTGCTTCGATAAGTGACCACAAAGGTGATTGCATTGGCACAACAAGCATGCAGACTCAGGGAGACAAAGCTTGAAAGGAGGACAAGTTGTCAAAGCTGTAGAGACTAAAAGTCAAGCAAATTTGTGAACTGAATTAAGATTTGAAATTTGCAAGTTATTTTGTCAGTTATATCAGATCAAAGCCCTTATTGTTACTCTCTAGCAATTGTATTAGTTAGAGAAAATCCTATGGACTTAGGTTGGTTTAACAACGATTTGTAAATCCTTTAACAGGGTGACATTCCAAGTGAATGTTCTAAAGTCCTTTAACCAGGCCCACTTCTAATAGGGTGGTTGAAATCCTTTGACCAGGTCACATTTAATAGTGTGTTGTAGCCTTTAACAAGGAAGGCCTTTCACAAGGCATCACTTTAGAAGAGTGAGAATTGAGTAGCATTTTACTAGTGGTTTTTCCCAAATTCAGTTTCCACATAAATCACTATGTTATGTGTTGATCTTTTGTGTCTTATTCTTGCATGTTGATTTTTTAGTAACTTGCTAAGATGAATGTTTAGCTTGGATGCAAGGTTAATTTAAATAGGCTCACTATACATAGTGCAAAAGTTTTATCAGGATATTTGGACCTTAAATAACTGATTCACCCCCCCCTCTTAGTTATTTTAAAGCAATTCTAACAATTCGTATCAAAACCATCTGATGATTTGGTTTAAAGGTACTAGAAGTAGGAAGATCAAGATGTCCAAGAGAGAAGTTCCCAAGCTCAACAGAGATAACTTCACTACATGGCAAAGTTTAATGAAGCTACACCTTGGATCAGTAAGTGATCATGCACAAACCTCAATTGAAGTGAAAAATGTTGATCCAGCTGTCGCCACTACAGAAGATATGAAGAAAAAGAAGGAGCACAATCAGGCAATGCTGGAGATTGCCTCTTCCCTCAACTATGTTGAATTTGATGACATCAAGAGATGTGACTCTACATTTAAGATGTGGAAAGCATTGATAGATATTTATGGAGGAGATCAGAATGTCCAAAGAGCAAAAAGAGAAAGCCTCAGAGGAAAGTTTGATGACATGAGAATGGAGGAAGGTGAGAACATTGGTCAATATGCCTCTAGAATAAAGGAAGTAGTAAGCGCAATAAGAAGTTTGGGTGGTTAACTAGATGATGAAATTGTTAATAGAAAATTCTTAAGAACTTTGCTCCCCATCTATGCCAGTAGAGTTTTAGCCATCCAAGAGTTAAGATGTGTACCAGGAAACAAGCTAACGCTCGAAGGTATAGTGGGAACACTTATTGCATTCGAGTTATCCAACTTTGATAACTAAAGACCTAAAAATCTTGAATCTGCTTTCAAGGCCAAGCTATTGTTGAAATACACTAAGGATGTGAAACCAAAGAAGAAGAAAAGAAAGATAAAATATGCATCCAGTGATAGCAACACAGATGAAGAAGATGTGGAACAATTGGAAGCATTGTTGGCCAAAGGATTTCACAGAAGTAAAGGTAAAATCAAAGGTAAGCTACCTATCATTTGTTTTAATTGCAATGAAGTAGGACATATTGCTACAAGATGCACACAGAAAAAGAATTACAGAGAAGGCAACAAGAAAAAAATAGAAGAGAAGATGATAGCAGTGATTACAAAGACAAAGGCAAAAAGTGCTACATTGTTGAAGAAGAGGATTCTGATGAAAATGATGATGAGGTAGTCTATGTAGCTATGAAGGATGAGTCAGATGAAGATGAGGCAACAACATTGGTAACCTGTGTGAACAAAAATGATAGGTGGATCATAGATAGTGGATGTTCACATCACATGACAGGAGACAAAAGTAAGTTTGTTACCTTAACTCAGTATGATGGAAATAGTGTTAGAGTTGGAAATGATGCTCCATGTCTAATAAAAGTAAAAGGTTTCATTAAGCTTATAGATAAAATTTCATGTGATAATGCATATTATGTTGAAGGATTGAACTACAATCTACTGAGTGTGTCATAGTTAAGCAATGTAGGATGCAAAGTAGAATTTGGAAACAAAACTACCAAAATCTATGAGACTGATGGAAATCTAATAGGAAAAGAAGATCAAACCAAGAGTAATATGTTTTACCTAGATATGGAGGATGCAACCTATCTTATTGTAAGATTTGATGATGTGTAACTATGACATAAAAGGCTATGTCATGTCAACTTTGATAATTTGATTAGCATCAGAAAAATGAAGAAAGTTAGAGGCTTTCCTAAACTGAAGAATTCTGACAATACAATGTACAAACAGTGTTAGCTAGGAAAGATGAACAAGTCAAGTTTCAAAAGCAAAACCTACACTTTCAAAGAAGTATTAGAGTTAGTCCATACAAATTTATGTGGCCCAATAGAAGTGCAAAGCTATAAAGGAGACAAATATATAATGTTGTTTTTGGATGACTACTCTAGGATGATGACTGTCATGTTCTTAAAGCAAAAATTTGATGCATTTCAAATGTTTAAGCAGTATTTGGCCAGGGTTGAGAAAGAAATAGGAAAGAGTTTGAAGTGCCTAAGATCAGACAGAGGAGCAGAGTTCACATCAAAACAATTTGAAACATTTTGCAATGACAAAGGAATTAAAAGACAAACATCAGCACCTCCCCCACAGAATGGAATTGCAGAGAGAAGGAACTAATCAATGATGGACTGTGCCAGAACATTAATGATGGAGAAGAATGTTGCTCTAAAATATTGGAGAGAAGTTGTTAGTTTTGTTGTCTACACCCTAAATTGAGTACAAGTCAAGAAAGGTACAAATGCAACACCTTTTGAATTATGGTATGGTCACTCACCCAATGTAAAACATTTCAAAGTGTTTGGTTGTAAGTGTTATATTCTTAAAGATTCTAGAAATGGCAAGTTTGATGCAAAGAGTGATGAAGGCATATTCCTTGGATACTGTACTAGAAGTAAAGCATATAAGTGTTTGAATACTAACACTAACAAAATTGTGGAGAGTGCAAATGTAAATTTTAATGAGCATGTAGAAGTTCAAGTCGATGAAATCAAGGAACCAAAAGAGTACAGATCTTTTGTATACTTCTATAAAGGAATTCCTGTTGAAGAAGAAGCTAACAATCAAGTTGGGAATTAGCAACAAGTTTCAGTATCAACCAAGTCACAACTAGTGAATGCCAAATTGCATTTAGAAGTTAAGTTGTAGAATGAAGAAAAATGCACATTTTGATTCTGAAATTAGTACACATAAAAGAGATGATGAAAGAGATGTGCACAGTGACTCTGAAGCTAAAAGATCAAACATGGAAAGAAGGACAAAACCAAGACTATCCAAGTATGCGAGGTGACGAGGAAGCCAGACCAATGCCAAGAAACAGACTAAGGAATGAATTATGTCTGTTAAGCAAGATTGAACCCAAAATAGTGAGAGATGCACTACAAGATGATAATTGGTGTAAAGCTATGGAAGAAGAGATTGAGTAGATAGAGAAAAAAAAACTTGGAACTTAGTTCCAAGACCAACTAATAAGAATGTGATTGGTATCAAGTGGGTATTTAGGAACAAGCTAGATGAAAAAGGTGAGATCACAAGAAATAAGGCTAGATTAGTCTGCAAAGGTTATGCACAAGAAGAAGGAATGGACTATGGGGAAATATTTTCCCCTATTGCAAGGATGGAAGGAGTAAGAACTCTACTTGCATATGATGCTTACAAAGGTTTTAAAGTCTACCAAATGGATGTAAAGTCTACTTTTCTAAATGGTATACTGGAAGAGGAAGTCTACATAGAACAACTAGAAGGATTTGTTGATGACAACAACAAGGATATGGTTTGCAAACTACATAAAGCACTCTATGGTTTGAAACAATCACCTAGAGCATGGTATGAGAGACTTCACAAATATCTTGTGAAGATAGGATTTGAGAGAACATATGACAACAACAACCTATATATCAAGGCAGAAAAAGGTAAAGATATTCTGATATCTGAAATCTTTGTTGATGATATAATATTTGGAGGAAAAGATGCACTATGCAAAGATTTTGCTAATTAGATGAAACATGAGTTTGAGATGTCAATGTTTGGGGAAATCAAATTCTTTGTTGGATTGCAAGTACATCAACTGAAACATGCCATATTTGTGACACAATCAAAATACATCAAGGAGAGACTCAAAAAAATTGGTTTAGAGGATTCAAAACGAGTTAGTACACCAATGGTAACAGGACATAAGTTATCCAAGAATGATGAGTCAGCTGAAGTAAATAAAACAATGTACAGATCAATGATTGGAAAGTTATAGTATGTGGTGCATAGTAGACCAGACATTGTATTATCTATTAGAATAGTGGCAAGATTTTTTGCAAACCCAAGAGAAAATCATCTTATGGAAGTAAAAAGAATAATGAGGTATCTAAAAGAAATAGATGACTTTGGCTTATACTATAAGAGGAGTGAGAATTTTGAGTTGAATGCCTACACTGATGCAGATTCGGGAGGTAATATTGATGATAGAAAAAGTACCAGTGGAGGAGCACTTTTCTTAGGTAAAATATTAGTCACTTAGACTAGAAAAAAGTAAACTTGTACCTCATAGTCCACAACTGAAGCTGAGTATGTTGTTGCTGCTATCAATTGCACCAATATTGTATGGATCAAACATTTGTTGCAAGCAATGAAGGAAGAAATGACTGAACTTGTGATACTCTATTGTGATAACACAATTGCCATCAACATATCAAAGAATCTTGTGATGCATGCCAAAACAAAGCATGTAGCAATTAAGTATCACTATGTAAGAGAATTGGTGGAAGACAAACAAGTGAAGATGGAATATGTCAACTCAAAGGAACAAATTGCTGACATCTTCACAAAACCATTACCTAAAGATGCATTTGAATATCTTAGAGGTAAGTTAGGGGTGATACCCCTATCCAAGGTTGTTTGAGTAATAGCAAGACTCCCCTACATCAAATGAGTTGATTGCTGAAATATTATAAATTGATGCAGAGGATACTTACTTTAGGTATTGCTTGAAGTAACTAAAGTACTAAAATTCCAAACAAGTCACAAGAAAGGTGATAGAGGGAGAAATAGAAAATGGAGTTCCAGAAAATGCTACACTTGCACAATAAGATGTTGAAGTAATACGTCTTTGGCATTATTGTCAAAGAGGGAGAATTAGCAAAAACTGATCAGACATGTAGAGGGAGAAATAGCAAATCTATAGGATCAAATGTGCAGAGAGAGAAATAGAAAAAGAAGCAGAAGCAAAGAAATCAGTCAAGATAACAGATCAGAGAGGGAGTAGAACAAAAAGGAGAAGACAATGTATCATCAAAAGAGATATCTCTAATACTTTGAAAGAGGGAGTTACTTATAGAATTCAGAGGGAGTCATAAGAAATTCAAAGTTGCTAATAGAATTAATAGTTTTACAAAATTTTCTTTTTAGCATTTGACTTACTGTTTTAACTTAGTTAGTATTTTGATAACTTGGTTGATTAGTTTGGTTTATCGTCAATGCCAAAGAAGGAGATTGTTGAAATCTGATTGAAAAGATCATTATTGAAGAAGGAAGATTGTTGCAAAAAAGGGAGATTGTTGATAAAGAATGTTTTCAATCATTGTTTTGTCATTGATGTCAAACCTACTATTTTTTGGAATGACAATTGCTTATAAGATCCAAGTACCATCACTTAGTTGATTGATGAAGAGGATCTAATCAATAAGATGTAACAAAAGCACCTAAGGAAAATGTTGAGTTATGGTTTTGTAATGAAGAACAAGGATCAGTTAAGATAATTATAAAATGATGTATTGACAATACACTTGAAGATACAGAGGTTGGCCACACTTAGAAACTCTAGAAGAATAAGTTGTAACAAATTTGTCTACAAAGTTTGACTAAATTCATTAGTGGGTCTCGGGTAAGCTAGTTCATGCCGAGCAGATTTTTAGTAAGTGTCGAGCAAATGTAAAATCTAGTGTGTGCTGAGTGAAATAGGAGCCAAGCAAGTTTAGGTGTTGAGCAAGTAATAGGAGTCGAGCATCAATAAACCTTAGTTGATGCTGAGTGAATCCATAGTAAGTGTCAAGCATCAATAAAACATAGTTGGTGCCGAGTAACACAGTATGTGTCGAGCATCAAAAATTCAATAGTGCCGAGTTGCTGCATTATTTGAAAAGCCAAAGATTCGCCAAATTTGAGCTGACAAAGTTTGTTAACTTGAATTTTGTGAACCAGATGGAAGATAAGATCGATGAGTTGGTGGCACAAAATTTTAGGTAAACTATTTTGGGCGAATACAAGAGGATTCTACATTTTGTTTCTAGAAGAAATAAGATAAGGGGTAGAGTCATTGAATCTTACCTAATCTATTCGAACCAAAACTAAGAGCAAGAAGATTAGAGTGGGAAAAGTATTCCAGACTTCTATTTAAGAAGTTACAGGTCAAGAAGCAAGAGTAGTCGAGTGGTTGCTTGGAGAAAATATGTAGCGTTAAAGAGAAGACATCGAGAGGGAAGAATAGAGTATAGAGACTCTACTTCAATAGGTGACTATAGAGGTGATTGCATTGGCACAATGAGCATGGAGACTTAGGGAGACAAAGCTTGAAAGGAGGACAAGCTGTCAGAGCTGCAGAGACTGAAAGTCAGGCAAATTTGTGAACTAAATTGAGATCTAAAATCTGCAAGTTATGTTGTGAGTTATATCAGATCAAAGCCATTATTGTTACTCTCTAGCAATTTATTAGTTAGGGAAAATCCTATGGACTTAGGTTGGTTTAACATCCATTTGTAAATCCTTCAATAGGGTGACATTCCAAGTGAATGTTCTAAAGTCCTTTAACTAGGCTCACTTCTGATAGGGTGGTTGAAATCCTTTGACTAGGTCACATTTAACAATGTGTTGTAGCCTTTAACAAGGTAGGCCTTTCACAAGGTGTCACTTCAGAAGAGTGAGAATTGAGTAGCATGTTACTGGTAGTTTTTCCCAAATTGGGTTTCCACATAAATCACTGTGTTATGTGTTGATTTTTCATGTCTTATTCCTGCATGTTGATTTTTTAATAACTTGCTAGGATGAATGTTTGGCTTGGATGCATGGTTAGTTTAAATAGGCTCACTATACATAGTGCAAAAGTTTTATTAGGACATTTGGACCTTGAATAATTGATTCACACCCCACCCCCTCTCAGTTATTCTAAAGCAATTCTAACACCTTTGACATAAATAATGATTCACCCCCTCCCCCTCAAAGTTTTTTTTTCAGTTTGTCAATGAAGGAAGAATCACTTTGAAGTCTCACATTTCTCTTGTTTTCAATTTTTTGGCAAAAGAAGAATCACTTTCCAGCCTCACATTTGAAGGATTTAAGCAATACACAATATAAATCCACAAAGCCCGAAGAATATCTGCATGTAAAAAACTATTCGTAGAGAAGAAAAAGATAAGAAGAGGCAAGGGTTTGCTATGAAAATATGTAAATTGTATTCTCAAAAATGAAAAAGATGAGAGATAATTACAAATTATCTATCCTTATAGAAGGAGATAGAAACCCAAAAAAGGAAAACCTAAAAGGTAAATGCCATTAAATAATTACTAATTAATTATTAAATGTGAATGCAAAAGTGCATAAAGTGAAATCTTAAGAAGGGAGAAAAGGTAATTTAATAAATTAAATTAAATTAACCTTTTTCTCTAACATCCCTCCTTAAGATGAGCAACAATGTAACTAAAAACAATGCAAGGAAACTACAATGCTGAAAGCAAACTTGGGTCCTGGCAACAAGGCCTGATGAGGTACCCAATCACGTCTAAATCTCTATGAAACAAAGAAATAGAGAAAACCCAGTGGGAAAAACTCCACTCCAAAAAGAGATAGAAAAAGGATGCACAAATGAAATATCTCAAGAGAATCTCTCAAGACCATAAATACAACGAAAGCCTCCATGATAGAAGCTTGGGATTCCATAGCCCCTCCATAATGGAAGAACTCCAATGTTGATGAACATACTAATGTGGCTCCAACTTGAAGGAAACAAAGGTAGTGGACAAGGATGATAAAACCCATGTATGTAAGGTGCAGCTAGAAGTCCTAGCTGATGCTCAAAGGAGTAAGCATGAGAATCTTGAAATGGAATCTCCAATGGAGGTGGAATAACAAGTGTCCTGAATCTGTCATCTGAGAGGATACATGTTTCCTCTAATATATCCTCAACAACTATAGTAGGTGGCTCAATGACTGGAGCTACAATAGTAGGCAACGTTGAAGAGTAATCATGTGTAAGAGATGGAATCTAAACATGAGGTGGAGATGTAGAAATCACAACACTAGTCTCAGGAATAACACATAAGTTGAAGCGACTTGACTTCACCTTAGTACACTCTTGTAAAAAAAAGAGTGAGTCTTTGATAATGAAGATAATGGACCAAATATGTGATAAGGAATATAAGTGGGAAGCATGATCAATAGTCCTTTTAATAATAATATTATCTATCTAATTATCTCTAACATGCATTGAATCCTATGCAAACTCAACTATCTTCCCTATCCCATTATGTGTAATATGATAAATAGAGAGAAGGTTAGAGGAAAAAAGATGGACCACAAAGTAAATCATGAAATGTACCATCATCAATGTAAATGGAACCTTTTCAACATATAGTCATAAAAGTGTTGTTCCCCATCAAAATGTGTGGAGTAGGAGAAGCCTCAAAAGAAGAGAAAAAATCTTGAGAAGAGTCCATATGGTGTGAAGCACCTAAATCCAATAACCATCTAGAAGAATGAGGAATATTAGTTGCACATAGTGCATGACCCTTTCCTATATCTTTACCATCAGACTAAAATGATGATGATGATGAAGATTTGTGAGAAGTAGAAGGAATATCAATGTTGCTCTTCTGAAGGAGAGCTATCAAATCTAAAAACTATTTGGCATAGTCATCTAACTTCTTCTCATAGCAATGTGACTCATCATGATTAGGCTTATTACAATAGACACACTTTGGTCTTTCTGGCTTTGATTTACCCCCCTTAGGAGGAGATGATCCTAATGAATTGTGAGTACTAGAATCATTCTAAGACTCTATAGAATTATATTTCTAAGTCTTCTCCTTCATCCCTGAAGATGGCCAAGCTACCAATGCATAAGTCTATGAGCCTATGAAAGAATCCAACTAAGACAGATTAATTTTCTCTTGAGTCAAATGATTAGAAAAAGCCTCAAAGGATGGCATGAAAAATCTATTACCCAAATAATCTTTGGTGGAATGGAAGGTAGAAGAATTATTTTTAAAGTTTCCACAAAGCTTAGAAAGAATCAAGTAGATACACTCAATGTCAGCCTTCATCTTTCCACAACCCTATAATAAAGATCTTTGATGATTGAACTTCATTAAGAAGTCCTCAATGGAAGTAAAATAATCTAGTATAGGAGAGGTAAGCTCTGCCTCAATCTGAAGTGCCCTGAACTCATTCACTGTACCAAGCAAGCCTTCAAGCTTGGTCCACGTAGCTAAAGGGGTACTACACCCATCAAGATGAAACTATAGATTGTTGTAGACCTGTAAAGAAATCAATCCTATTGCCTCATCCATCTTGCTCTTTTGCTACATGACCTCAAAAGGCCTCTGTAAAATTGGTTGCACTATATCTAAACAAGACCACAACCTTTTTGACCAGAGAAGTTGAGTCATCAAGGTCTTCCATGTGTGATAGTTATGAGGGGTTAGAAATTCTAGAAAAGAAGAAGTTGTGTCCATTGTTTTAGAAGGTTTTGAATTTCTTTTTAATGTAGTTCTGGTTTGTAGAAGTAAATAACAGAAACAATAATACAAAAATACCCTTGACAATGCAAAAAATTGAACTCCAATTGTAAGAAGGAATGCATAAATAAGAGAAGAGCCAAAAAAAACTATAGAAATGAATCAAAAATACCTAGTACAAAATAATGGTTAAGTGACAGATAATCTAGAAATTTCTTGAGACAAGCTTTTTGGTGCTTTTTTCGCATTAAAAATGGAGCTCTAATGAAGAAGTTATGCCCCTCGGAAGATAGAAGTCATCAACAGATTTCAAGTGCAAAATTAGGTAACAAATTAGAAAAAATCCCAAAAATACCTAATCCATTGTCTCCATCTCATAACCATCTTTTCAGTGCTTCTTTCGAATTGAAAAAAAAACCTCTGTATGCTCAATTTATTGCAAAAAACTAACAGGGCCCCTGAAAAATGCATTAAAAGATTTTTTTAATTTTTTTTTAAAAATCACCAAAGTCACCACTAGCAGAGTGGTGGTGATGCCCTGGTGGTGCAATGGTGAGCAGTGGGCAACAAGAGGGAGGAGCTTGGCCAGTGTTGGAAACTCTACGTTGCCAAAAACTCTATGTGGCACTAACAATTTTTTTTCACTAGAAAAAACTTTGTCATGGGGGGAGTATAGCAACAATGCCAGAAGGCTTTTGCATGGCTAGAAAATGGCCTGTGGACTGTTTTTTATATTTTTAAATATTTTTTATTTTGAGATCGCACTGTATTGTGTGTAGGAAGTCGTATGACCCTACTGGGCAAAAAAAATTGCCTCCCAGATCAACATTTTCCAAAATGGACAAACTTTATATGAAAATGGAGGTTTTGATGCATTTTGAATCCAATAGTGAGATCCGTTTGGCCTCAAAGTGCTATGGAAATTAGATCCAACCTATTTTCACAAAAAATACCTAATAAACACCAGATCTTATCTGTCAAACCCTCATTCTCCTTTTTCTCCAAATATCAAACAAGCTAAAAGAAATATGGCTCTAATACTACGAAGGATTTGAGCAATATGCAATACAAATCCACAAAGCCCGAAGAATACTTGCATGTAAAAAAATTGTCACAGAGAAGAAAAAGACAAGAAAAGGCAAGGGTTTGCTTTGAAAATATGCAAATTGTATTCTTAGAAATGAAAAAGATGAGAGATAATTACAAACGATCTATCCTTATAGAAGGAGATCGAAATCCAAAAAAGGGTAACCTAAAAGGTAAATGTCATTTAATAATTACTAATTAATTATTAAATGTGAATGCAAAAGCGCATAAAGTGAAATTTTAAGAAGGGAAAAAAGGTAATTTAATAAATTAAATTAAATTAACCTTTTTCTCTAACAACATTCTCCTCCTTATGTTGTGGGTGAATTGTTTGCATGCACTTGATGTGTGTTACTAGTTTGTTATCTAGTTTGTTATCAATGAGATTTTATTGACCTTGTAAATTTATGATATTTTTACACCTTGGAGTTGTGGTTTTGTAAGGGACAACACTTGTTTTCTTGCTTCTATAATAACAAATAACCCTAATACTACTAAAATATTAAATCAAACTAAATAATAACCCTAGAACTAATGTAAAAAATGGTATCATCTATATACACACTTTCATGTAAAGTTGTTTTACTAAATAAATTTGTTCAAATTTACATTCATTTTTATTAATATTTAATTATTTTATTAAGGTTAAATAATTTACATTAAGACTTACTAAATTTATTTATTTTGACTTAATTTCTTTTTGTTGTAGATAATAATTCTACTAGTATATATTCCTTTTATAATATTAGTTCTTAGTTTTTTTTAAGTTAATAAAGTGAAAAGAAAATTGGAAAACTTGATATTTCTAAGCTTTCCTTATATAGTTAATAAAAGACATGTATGTTAAATGCACATTTTGTGGGAGGCCTACATGGGGATAAGACAAATACTCTCAATAAGCACGGACATGGCTTACCTTGCATCATTAACTGTTGCAACAATTGCAGTAGTAAACATGCGATAAAACACAAATAAAGGAGTTTAAGGTCACAATTTCTATTTGATTCCTCATGTATCAAATGTGGAGGCAACATCCATTAGCAATAATGATTATCTCGGGCTTGATTTATGTTTGAAATGCCTTAGCTTATAGCATATTAATAAACCATGTAAGTGGGTTGTTCATGGCATGATAAGAGTTTTATGTTTCCTTAAGTTTAAGAAGATTTGCATGCACAAGGGATAATTGTATTGTTTTTTTGTCTTATCTAGTGTTTCTAAGGAAGAGATTGGAACTAGTTGTGAGTATGTCATCACATAAAGAGTGTTGCACATGCATTGGAATAGTGGGAGTCATTTAAAGATCATTTGTAGAAACCAAACATGCAAGGAAGATAGGGAAATGTACTGCTATGATATTTTGTACCTAGGTGTAAGGAAGAAAGTGGAAGTTGTGTGTAGTATCATTTGGGTATGCTTGTGAATAGGAGATAGAAAGTTGAGCTTGTAGAGGAACACTAACATATTCTAGGCACATTTGTTATCTATTTATCCTCATTTTTTGGTATCAAAATGTTACACATTCACAAAATTGATAGAAAAAAAGAAAGCTAACACATAAATATATATTTCTATAAGAGAAGAAAAAATTGGCTATGTATTGACTTACTTATGCATAGAATCATTTGAAATATTTACCCTTCCCTGGATAACACAAAAAATTAAGTTTTAATATGAAAATCTAAGTTCTTAGGGATTGTGTGAATGTGCACATGCATGTCTATGCATACGTGGGATATGGGTCTGTATGTGTGTGCGCATACATGTTTGTGAATGCATTATGTGTTTTGAGTTTGAATACAATGACTCAAATGCCTAGGGATTTCATGTGCATACGTGTTCATTTGTGCACACGTATGCATGTGCATGTTAGGAAAAACCAAGCCAAAGAGGAAACATATGACAAACCATAAATTTATAAGTTAGTTTGTTTAATCATATGAAAGAGATCAAAACTCCTAGATACCTATTTTTACAGGTTGTCAAGAACATTTTTTGATAACCATAGAATCACGATTTAGTGATGGGAAGGTGACATTATTATAATGTGTTATAAAATGTAAAAGAGTTGAAATGTCTTATGCCATGATAAATAGTAGAGTATTAAACTCTTGAACTAATTGTAAGGACATATGAACACATGGAAATAGCCAAGATTCATGAATTAAGAGTACACAAAGTAGAAGTTCATTGTCAAAAGTATAATTAAATAACTTAAGTTGTTTATCAACAATTGATAGAAATGCATGTTTAGTCTATATTTTATATGAAAAAATAAAAAATGGTTAATCAAATGAATTAATAGTAGGATGAATGTCATATCCAGGTTGAGCTAGCAGTGTGTGAGGATGAAATTGCATTTCACATAAAGTGACTATTTTATTAAGACTTTCACCAAAGTGATTCAAAGTTTAATGCTTGCATTTAGTCAATTAAGAGTGTCCTAGATTTTCATAAAGTTGTTAGATTGTTCATGCTTATTGGATTATCTAAGGTTGTATCATCAATTGGGTTATGTAAAGAAAAATATTAGGACTTAGATGGCATACAACTTTGTTGGGTTCATTTATTTATACTCTTCATGAAGAGTACGGTGACTTCTAGATATAAGGAATTAGGGGACCATTGAACTATGCTTGGAGGAAAAGCACTTGGGTGGCACTCTCCCCCTTTTAGGTGTATTAATGATACTTGTGAGATAGATGCAAGATTTCATATGTCAAACATTCTATAACTCATATAGTTGTAATTGCAAACATGTCGCTCTAGTGCAATGCATGCATTTAATTAGAAAGACTTTTTTGTCATAATTCATTATTAAAATGCTACATATCATATTCAAATTTTTTAGTGTACTATCGTAAACTATAAACACCTTATTCATGTATAATTTAAGGATAACATTATGCCCACTTTAGTGTATTTACTATAATTGGACCTCATATGATACTTAAAGGACACCTGAATTTAAATATGGGTCCTTAATCCTATTAATCTTGCTTAAAATTGAAGTTGACTCTTATTTTTTCATGTCTTGCTCTTTTTTTCCTCCAATCCCACAATTTATTTCATCACCTAAGATCTATGTCCTTATTTTTAGACTTTATGATATGTTATGACCTCAGATTGAGTTATACTCAATAATACAAAAAATATCTTATATTCCTTACACCTACATCAAACTTGGGCTCCTTCTCTAAGGTAGATCCTACCATTAGAAATATGTATCAAGGTAATGGGGCCCATATTTTCTTCAAAGATCCCTACTAGGGTTATGGTACAAAAATAGTTCTGGTGATCATCCTGCTTAATATTTAACCCCTAAAATATTGTTAGATGTATGTAAAAATTGTATATCTCCTCATATTGTGATTTAATTTCTATTATTATCATGTTTCAATCAATCTATAAAGTGCAAGGAGACAAATCAAGTTCAAGAGCCATCAATTTATCTATGATCTAGCATACTTCTTAAGCATTTGATGTGCTTTCTTCTGTAAATTAACTTATTTCCCCCATTGGAGGCCAAGCAAATGAGTTCTATCAAGGAAGGAGATCCGCATCCACCTAATTTAATTTAAGTCTTCTCTCTCTTAACTTCAATAAAATATTGTGGCTAATTACACAATCTATTCTATAAGTTTTATCTTTCATGATTTCCTTTTGGATTTTTTGTGTTTATTGTGTTAACATATTTGATTGCATTACAAGAAGTATTTGCATCACTAAGGTATGATTTGCTCCATTTTCTATATCTAGCCTATTTTACATAACACCATGTTTTCCTGTATTTTATTTCAAAGTTGATTCCTAAATAGGGGATTAATTGAGGAAACCCACTTTATTCAATCTTCTTTCCCTTTTTTTGTATGGAAAAAATTATAGAGTTGTAATAAATTTTATGGGCAGATCTGGAACAATTAGATTATATATGAAAAATGCAATAAAAACCCCAAGTACAAGTTGTGATTTCTATCATGTCCCTTCCATTTTGATCCCAAATTTTAGCCACAAGTCAGATTTCCTTTCTCACTTTCATTTCTATACAACTTAGCTCACCATCTATTTTTATTAGTCATTATTTTACATTTTTTGATGGCTTACCTAATTAAGTCTTTATATTACATATTATTAGTATTTCCACCTTCCCACATTCATTAATCACATTTTTTATTAAATGGCCAATATCCTCATTTAGTGCTCAAGTCATCCAAATGTGACCTTGTAAAAATGGGAAGTAATTCACCTATTTGCATTGCTTCATCTTTTTTTGTGGGTATATTTAGTATTGGATGCACTTTCTATTTCAATAATAATAATAATATTAAACAAATAAAATATTAAAGGAGAAAATTTACTTATGATTTTTTGGGTACATGTGGCTATTTACTATCATAGTAAATATTAAGCACTTTTTGTTATCTTGGTTATTTTTGTTGTCACACATGGCACCAAGGCTATTGGGTTCTACACACAAACTTAGGAGCTCTCTTTAGGAATTTATTTCAAACATTTAACATATTACCTAATGTTTGAAAGTGTTCTTGTGCCAAAAGGGTAAGAAGAAGAAGAAGAAGAAGAAGGAAAATTTCTTAGAAAACTACATCTGGAAGTTGTAAATTTATGAGGTTTTTATGCCTTCAAGATGTGGTTTTGTAAGGGACAACACCCTTTCTTTATTTCTTCTACAATAAAAAATAACCCTAATCTTAATAAAATATTAAATAAAACTAAACTATAACCCTAAACCTAAGCTAAAATATGGTACTGTACATATATACACTCTCATCAAAAGATTTTTTTATTAAATAAATTCATTTCAATTTTATTATATTTACATTCATTTTTAAAAAAATATTTAATTAACTTTATTTAAGTTTATTAACATTAAAGTTTACTAGATTGATTTTTTTGAGTTAATTTCTTATTTTTTGTAGCTATATATGCCACTTGAATATCTTTTATAATATTAAGATTTAAATTTGTGTAATAAAATGACAAAAAAATGAGTAAATTAAAGTCTTAATATCTTTGAGATTGCTTTATATAGATCATAAAAAAAAAAAAAAAATTAGTTGATAGTGATTGGGATGTCTACATGGGCATAAGATAAATACTATTTGTAAGCATGAATGTGGCTTATTTTGCATCATGAATTGGTGTGATATTTTTGGCAATCAACATGCCTAAAAAATGTAGATAAATTAGTTTTAAATTATAATTTCTATTTGATCCTTAGTTCTCAAACATGGAGGCAACATGCTTTGACAATTAGCAATTATCTTGGAATTGATTTAAATTTGAAACACCTTATTTTATGGCATATTATCAATCCATGTAAGTGGTTGTTGCATGACATGGAAGAAAATTTATTCTTTCTTAAGTTTAAGAAGAGATGCATGCACAAAGGATAACCGTATTATTTTGTAGTAGTATCTATTGTTCTTGAGTAAGAGATTATAACTAGGTATGAGTAGGTCATGGTATATAGAGTGTTATACATACATAAGGATGTTACAAAAAGGAAACTTTAAAGGTGATGGTGTAGTGAGATACATATCTCCTCTCAACAACAAGGAGGACTCCCTTCTTACCATGGGTGGCTACAATTAAAGCTTGATTATAATTGACAAATGGGCAGTTCTCTGAATTAATCCCTCTTTTTTAGGAATGCCTTTATGGTAATATCTATTACTTGCAAATTAACAAAAATAATATACTTCTATGGTAATATCTACGACTCAATAGTTGATGTAAGAACAACTTTAAAGACAACGGTTATAACTTAATTTGTTTGTTTCATAATAAGAACCCAAAGTCTCTTACGATCAATCATTTTTTAATAACAAAGCAAATAGCTAACAAGGCACAAAGTCTCTTGCCAACCATCCAAATTGAAATAATATACCAGAAATTAAAGCACAACATCTTTAATCCCTAGTACTTGCATCCACTAATAGTATATGTTGACCTCATTTCTAGAAGCTCAAAGTCTTCAAGAAACAAAACCAAATGTTCAAATACTTGCCAAAGATAGATTATAAAATGTAAATAGTATAAATTGATCAATGCAACTTAATCAAATAATGATCAATTCCAAGCCTCGCAATACAAAGTTTAAGAAAACCTTCTTCTTTATTCAATTCAAAAATATATATCTAGAAACATAAAGTTTTTAGTTACATGCATAGCCTTCTTATATATATGATTATTTACCATGAGATGTCTCCTTTATATAGGAAAAGAAGAGAGAAAGATTTAGAGGAAAGGGTAAACACTTAACCACCTTGAATTATTCTTCTAAAAAATTCCTAACTAACTTTGATGTATTCTAAGTTGAATGCCTAATGTTGTTGCAACTTGATTTCTTGAAACTTGCATACAAGTGCACGTTTCATATATTTACAAAGATCAATTGCTTCTACATGCAATTTGTCAACACTATTCCCATTTCTAAAAAGCATGAGAAAGAAGAGAAGAAGTTCCTTTAAGCACTTAGAAATATCATCACAATGTGTCCATAAATTCACATATAACCAATCTACTATTAGCAACCATCTAACCAGTTTACCACTAACAATAATTTTATTCATGAGGTATTAGATTATTGTTGGCTAGTGTATATGAACACTTGACACAATGTGATATAGTGTCTAATTATTTTACAACATAAATGACAACTAAAACCTCTTTTTGGTGATAGTATAATTTAACTCAATAGATTAAATGTTTTTTTATGAATATAATAAATAGAGTATTCAATATCACCTTCTTCTTTTCCTAGGAAAAATACTGCAACATGTTGATAATCTTCAATGTGGATATGAATGTTCAATTTGGGCCTCTTAGATTAGGTGCTTTGGTAAATAATTCCTTAAGTTTTAAAAATCCTTCATGACATTCATGATTTCAATCAAACTTTGTATTGTCAGCCAAGAGTGTATGTAAATGGGTATCTATCTTTCTATATCCATAATGAAGCATCTATAGTACTTGGCACTCCTTAAAATTCTTTTGAAATATTTTTTCCTAGAAGGGATTGGTGCTTTTCAAGGTAACTTATATCTTCATTAGATCTACTTAGATAACATGTCTCTAAATGTAGTGGGTGGCCTATAACTGTGCTTCTTACATCACCATGTAATATTTGTTACTTCTCAAGGATAGGTTGTTCTCTTAACATTGACGAAGTACCTTTTGTATATTGTCAAGGGCCTTATCATAGGTATTACAACATGTGGTGAAGTCATCCATATAGACTTCCATGTAGTAATGAGTGAAATTAGGTAAATTAATAAGGATTGGTCTTTGAATATAGTAAGGAACATTACATAGACCAAATAGTATGGTAATGTATATGCAATTCTTCCATGGATAGTTAAAAGAGTTTTTATCTCAATCTCTTGGAGTTGTCTTAATTTTATTATGGCCACCAAAACCATCTTAAAATGAAAAGTATCTTACTAGCCAAAGAATATTGTACCTGATTTATAAATGGAATAAAAAAGTGGTCCTTCCTCATGGATTAATTAATTTCCCTATAGTTAACACAAATCCTCTATTTTTTACTCATTTTTGGAACAATAACCAAGGGAGGGACCCACTATCTATCAAAGATAGTATATATAAATCTCCCATTTAGAAGCTTTGTAATTTATCCTTGACAATATCTTTGTACAATTGTTGGATTAATTCACATTTGAGGCTGTTTGAATAGCCAAAATAATCATCCTTGATATATATTTTATGTGTGGAACAATTTGGATCAAGGTTCTTCATGTCTTGATAATCTTGTGCAAATATTGACTAATTTTCCTCCAAGTACACAATCAATTTCACTTAGCATTCCTGAGTAAGTTTGTTGTTAATACTAAGATATTTCATCTACATTTGTAACCAAAAGGTACACAATTGTAGCATATATGCATTGAATATTTTTATCATTTATATGTGAAACAAGTTTATGTACAAACGTAGGTTAACATGTAATACTTGACAGTAGCTGTAGGAAGAAGAGTATGTAGGGAACATGAAGAGGATGCTAAAAACATTAAATTTATTGGGTCACAATAATAGTCATTTTGAGTAATATGAGATGACAACATTATTCATCCTTTAAGTTAAACATATGGCTCATATAAATCATCATAAGAGTTTACAAGGAAACTTCTTCTCTATCTCCTCAATTAGGCCAAATGAATTGTTCATTTTCTTGATAAGGTTGAGTTGGAGGATATAATAAAATATTTTAGTAACATTACCATTGGAAATTATCATCTTCCTTGATCTATATCTAATGAAGAGATATTTAATTTCCAACAATGGTCTTCCCAATACCTCCCTATGTTGGCCTTTAATTGAAGAATCCTAAAATTTGCTAGATACTAGCATGAATCAAAAGTAGTTACTATGTCTTCGACTATTATTTATGACTTGAAAGTGGAACTATCTACAATTTTTAGTACTCTATGAGTTAGTCTTAGGTCTATCATCTGTAAGGTTTCTATTGCCTCCCTTATCATTATTGGAATAATGTAAAATATATGCTTATGATATATGTTGTCAAATATATGAGGGATGTTTTTTCATTTATATAAACATTTTTTTTTTAAAGTGTTGCAAAGGAGTTGAATAAGTTCATTTGTTTGGAATTTCCAATATGATTAATATTAGAGTTTGCAAATGTATGAGTGTGGTAGAGAGATATATGTAGTTGATCATTTCAATTTGTAGAGGTTCGCATGAAGATTTGAGTGAGCTATGGGATTTCATGTTGTGACTAGTATTTTGGTTATTTAGTGGTGAAAATATAACAATATTTTGATTTGTATTTCTTGGTGTTACAATATTTTGTTGTGCGAGTTTCGTTAACATCTTAATTGAGACATTGATGTGTGTCCACAACTTAGTTTGTTCATAATTTTGAGGTTCACAAGTAATATTTCTTGGTTGACACATGTTTTAATCATTATTCCATAGGTTTGGTATAATAATGCCATAATTCTGACAACTTTGAGTTTATGTGAATGTTTCTATGGCAATTCATGATGCTTGTGGAAGTTTCTAGATCATGTACTTTTGGTATTAGTGGTTCATATTGATTGGTTTGCACACAATTGATGATTCAATTGATATGTTACTGGTCTTTGTGTTCTTGAAGGATAACTTTAATAAGAAAAAGGGTCTTAGGGGATAAATTTATTTAAGAACGTGGTTTCTTATGCAAATGATAAAACAATTAGCATTCTTCATCCTTTAACTATTTGTAATTAGGTTGCTAGTTTGTAAAAGCAATTCTTTTGCACTTGAAATCATTATTTTAGTGGAAAGTAAGGGAATAATCTACAAGAGAAACTTCTATTTCTTCTTTCTTCCACATGGATTACAAAGTATCTAGTTGAGTAGTCATGTGATTAATGATATCATTCTTTATGTCAATAAGAAGATTGCTAATTTTTATTTTAGAATATTCAAGAATTTTTATGTAATTAATGGTGTCCTTCTTTATATGAATACTTATGCTCTTCTTCATATTTTATCCTGAATATTTCCTCTATATGCTACATATATCATCCCAGTAATATTAGGAGATGTCTCCTTCACCCAGCAGGTCCAATGCACCATGTAATCTTCATGAATTGACAAAAGGAAACATATCTTTATAGACTCTTCTCCCAAATTACAATTCTTGGAATTCTTAAGATTGAACAAGAAACACTCAAATTAATACTCTAATAGATCATTCTCTTTTTGAGTCATTCTAAAGATGTCATCACCTTGAAAATGTCTTCCCTATATTAATCCTTGTAATTATTGAGGAACTTCAATTTCGCAGAAACCTGTGTTGCATCATCATTTCTCTGAAGTCCCATGAACCACCTCATGATATAGTTCTTTAGAGTTGTATGAAAAAACATCAATTGACAAGAATTTGTAGCATAGTCATAACTACTACAGAGGATATCAAACTCAAAAAATAATGTATATAGATCTTTAATGATTAACCTATGAAAGCTTATAAGTGAAGAAGGTGGTGTGTTGTTCATAGTGGTGCCTCTATGATGCTGGAATATTGGAAAGTGAAAAGATGGTGGAATCTTTGTTTCCTCCCCCAGTATGTCCAAAGGAATGGTAATTAGGAAAAGAAGGTGTATAATTTGGAGGTGAAGACATGCAAACTTGAGATATTGGCGCCCCTAGATCCACTTGTTCAATAATTAATTCTTTAGATTTTTCTACTTCAAGTATTTCTTTCTTTGAATCTAGTTGGATTTTGGATGTTAGAAAGAAATAATCTTCCATTAGCATCCCTATTTTGGTCGATAGAAGAATGAAGAACTTAAAATTCATGCTACCTTATATACCCTATATAATGATAGTAAAACTAGATGCTCCAAAATATTTCCCCTAGTTTTATTCTACTAAATAATATAACTATACTTAAGAAAAGTGAATCAATAAAAATTAAATGATGATTTGACACCATCCCTAACAAATGAACCAAAAATATAGAGTTGCATTAACCATTTATTATTAAATAGCTTATTAGCATATCATCTTGAAGTAAATTCCATACTTGAGTAACATTCTAGCAATGGTTCACATTTAGCTTATCAAATCTAGGTCATAACCTTGAAATAATATAGCATAGTTTATGCATCATTGTCTCATTCAAATTGTTATCTATCAACTAAAACAAAGTGTACAAAAATATAACTACTCACTAACTTCCAAAACCATAGTTAATCTAATTAAATAACATAAAATCCTATAATAGCTTCTCCATTTTCGTAATAAAAAGTAGAATTGAAAAACTATATGTATTAACTATAAACAAATTGAATGGATATAATAATTAATCCACCAATACTCTTCAAAGCTACATGAATCGAACCACATAAATTAAACAATGAGCTTTAGAAGACTTTATTGAAAGGCATAATAAAACTATTGCACTACAATGCATAAAGTAAAATAGGGTAGAGATATACCTCAAGTGACCCCCTTGAGATAATTATGGTTACACTCAATAGAAGAAAATAAGTTTATTAACACTCATTCTATACATGAAACCATCTTGACATAATACAATGTCTCATAATTGACTATGGTAATGAGATGTTATCCAAAAAAAATTATTGCATTCATATGAAGGTGCAATATTTAGAGCTCCCAAGGTTGGAAGATTCAACCCCATAATCATTCCCTATCACTCAATTTAGGAGAATATTTTGTTGGCATCAATGTTGATGAAGACTTGTGTGGGAGATTGCCAATGTGTTTGGAAGATTGTTTTTTGTATGTTCATGATCTATAATGTTGCATTCATGACTGTATTTGTCATTGATGTCAACATAGCTATCTTTCTATGAAGACTAACAAAGTAGCAATGAGAGATTGGCTTCATGCGGTTCAAGGATTGCAAGTTGGAGTTTGTGCAATTGTTTGGACATTCAAACATGTGTGTGGATGCTACAATTTAGTGCGTGTATGGAAATATTAAAGCTATATGGAGTTATGAACATTTTTCAAAAGACCATTTCTAGGCAGCATTTACAAAGAACAGCTACTAGTGATTTGGTTTTATCTCCTAATAGATATAAAATATAGTTGAGCAAGATCATAGGGATGTTGAAGGCATATTGAAGATCGTCTAGTTAAGTGGGAAAAGTTAGATTTTCATTCTATGAGAATTTATATTAACTATTTAACATGTATTCCTAGGTTGAGCCAATTGTTTTCTTAATATATTTTGGGAAGTGTAAAATTGAGTTGTAACATGTAAATGTAATATCTTAAAGTTGTTTTGTATTTATAATGCAAATGAGAAATCCCTAAGCATAAAAGAAATAATGTTTTGATTGAAAAATATATTGTTAGAGTAAAGAATTCATTTAATTACATTAATTAAATTAACTTTACTCCCTTCTTAAGATTTCACTTAATGCATATGCATCTCCATTTAATAATATTAAATGCTATTTACCTCTTAGGGTTTACATTTTAGGTTTTCAATCTCCTTCTATAAGGATTGATCCATTGTATTATTTCAGACATTCTTTATTTCTGATAAATATAATCTTCATATTTTCAAATCCAAACCCTTGCCTTCTCTTTGTCTTTACTTCTCAATGGTAGGTTCTTGCATGCAGGTGTTCTATAGGTTCTGTCAATTTGTATCGCTCAAATCCTTCATGGTATTAGAGAGAGATTTGTTGCAACTTGTTCGTGTTTATCAAAGAAAGTGGGAACAAGGGTTGGTTGGATCAATTTTGGTATTTTTCGGTATTCTTTTATGGAAAAAGGGGGGTCCTTGAAATTTAGAGCACTTTGAGCAATAACAGACTTCAACATTATGCTCACAATGTTCAAAAAACCCCAAATCCATATAAGGCACGTCAGATTTGGAAACTGTAGCCTAGAGAGAGAATTTTTTTTCCCAACAGGGCTCTACAACATTTTGTATGTATTCCAAGATGACTTTTTGCAAAAAAAATAGAAAAATAAGAAAAGGCACTTTTTAAAAAATAAACTTTTAATAAATATTATTCAATGCAAAAACCTTTTTTTGAAAATCATATGTACCATGCATAGGTACACCTGCACATATGATAACATCAACATGTTAGTAAGGTACTAACCTAGGTCTATACATACAAGGGTGACATCATCAAATTTTGAGTTGAAATTTGAGGTTCATGCACCCGTCACCAAGTTTCTTCTTTGGTTAAAATAACAATAGTTGGTTTTTTGGTTGTATCTTGAGCATACAATGTCATTTTTCAGAAAACAAAATATCGTTGGAAAGCTAATTCCAAGACGCATGCATTAATTTAGTATATTTTAGTTTTTGGTTACCTTTTTTTAGTGAAGTCGAATAATTATTCTTGCATTTCAAATGCATAACTTGCTCAATTTTATTCTATTTTTTAATTTGGAAGAAGCGTTGGAAAGGTCTCTTCGAGAACATTCCAGATCTCTACACCTTTTATCATAATTTATCTAAGGTACTCATTATAATCATTTGAAGCCTTTTTTTCTTTCTCTTTCCTATATTTGTCTTCTTATTGTATAAGCTTTCTTTCTAGTTGTTGGGGTTTAGTTTTTTGCAATGTCAGGGGTGTTTTATATTCTTGTTTTTGTCATTTATATCAATAAAATAGAATTATAACAAAACAAACCCCTTCTAAGAACATGGCCGAGACCTCTTCTTGTCTATAACTTCTAACCCCTCATAATTATCATACATGGAAATCCCTAATGACATGACTTCTTTGGTCAAAAGGGTTGTGGTCTTGTTTAGACGTAGTGCAACTAGTTTTATAGAGGCATTTCAAGGTCATGAAGCATAGGAACAAGATGGATGATGCAATGGGGTTGATTTCTTTATAAGTATAAGATAGTTTAAAGTTTCATCTTGATGGGTGCAACATGCCTCTAGCTATGTGGACCAAGTTTAATAACGTGTTTGGTATAGTGAATGATTTCAAGGCACTTCAGATTGAGGTAGAGCTTACCTCTCTTGTACCAGATTCTTTTCCTTCCATTGAGAACTTTTTGGTGAAGTTCAAACAATAGAGATATGTATTGTAGGGTTGTGGGAAGATTAAGATTGACATTAAATGTATTTATTGGATTCTTTCTAAACTTCATGGGAACTTTTAGACTTTTTCTTCTACCTTCCATTCCACTATGAATGCTTTGGGTACTAGATTTACCATGCCATCCTTTCAGGTTTTTTGTAATCGTTTGACTTGAGAGAAAGCTAAGCTCTCTCAATTGGATTCTCTCACAGGCTCACAGACTTATGCATTGCTAGCTCAGACATCTTCTAGAAAGAAGGAGAAAAAACAAAAGTCACATCATATAGAGTCTCAGATTGATTCTATTCCTCACCTCTCATTGGGCCCACTTCCTCATAAGGGAGACAAATTAAAGCAAGATAGACCAAAGTGTGCTTATTGTAATATAAGCCCAATCATGATGAGTCACATTTCTATGAGAAGAAGTTAAATGGCTATGCCAAACATGTTTTAGATTTGACAACTCTTCTTCAGAAAAGAAACATTGATATTCCTTCTACTTCTCACAGATCTTCTTCTTCGTCATCATTTTAGTAAGATGGTAAAGATATAGGAAAAGGTCATGCATTATGTGCAACTACTACTCCACATTCTTCTAGATGGTTATTGGATTCAGGCACTTCACACCATATGGCACCTTCTTAGGATTTGTTCTCTTCATTTGAGGCTTCTCCTACTCCACACATTTTGATGGGGAACACCACTGTTATGATTATATATGGTAAAGGTTCTATTGACATTGATTATGGTACATTCCATGATGTACTATGTGTTCCATCTTTGTCCTCTAACCTTCTCTCTATTTATTAGATTACACACAATAGAATAGGGAAGACAGTTGAGTTCACACGAGATTAAGTACACATTAGAGATAGTGAGATAGGAAATATTGTTGCTATAGGGACTCTTGATCGTTCTTCATGCTTGTACTCTTTCTCTCATTTTGGCCCACCATATCCACTATCAAAGACTCGCTCTCCTTCTTTACAATAGACTAGTGAGGTGAAGTCAGGTCGCTTGAACTTATGTATTGTTCCTAAGAATAGTGTTGTGACTTCTACACCTCTACCTCCTATTCAAATTCCATTTATTGCATAGGATTACTATTCAGTATTGCTTGACATTGTAGCTTCATTCATCGAGCCACCTAGTGTAGTTGTTGAGGATATATCAAATGACATCCATCTCCTCTCAGATGAAAGATTCAACACACCTATTATCCCACCTCCATTGGAGAATCCATTCAGTATTCGCATGCATTCTGCTTTGAGCATCAACTAGGACTTCCATCTTTACCTTACATGCAGGGGTTTCATCCTCCTTTTCCATCACCTTTGTTTCTTCCAGATTGGAGCAACATTGGTTTGTTCATTAACACAAGAGTTCTACCATTCTGGGTGGGGTATGGAGTCTCGAGCCTCTATCATGGGGGGTTTAATTGTACTTAAGGTTTTGAGAGAGTCTCTTAAGACATATAATTTATACTTTCTTTTCATCTCTTTTTGGAGTAGAGTTTTTCCTGTGTGGTTTTCTCTATTTCTCCACTTTATAGAGATTTGGTTGTATTGGGTACCTCATCAAGCCTTGTTTCTAGGATCCATTCATGCTTTCAACATTGTAGCGTCCTTTCTTTTTCATGCATTGTTTATAGCTGCATTATTGCTAATCTTAAGGGGGGTGTTAGAGTAAAGAATTAATTAAATTAACTTTACTCCCTTCTTGAGATTTCACTTCATGTATATGCATCTCCATTTAATAATTAAATAGTAATAATTAAATGTCATTTACCTCTTAGATTTTACTTTTTAGGTTTTTGATCTCCTTATATAAGGATTGATCCATTGTATTATTTCATACATTCTTTATTTCTAATAAATATAATCTTTCATATTTTCTGATCCAAACCCTTGTCTTCTCTTTGTCTTTTCTTCTTTATGACAAGTTCTTGCATGCAAGTATTCTACGGGTCCTATGGATTTGTATTGCTCAAATACTTCATATACCATATGCGATCATATGAATGGATTGGTAAAGTTTGAACTAGATATGTGAATTTGTGAAGAGCAGAGCAAAGGTTGAGTCTATTGGTATTGGTGAAACATCAAAGGAACTATATTTGGAAAAGATAAGTTGTTGGTTTTATAGTTTACTATTGATATATCTTTCTTTGTATTATTTTGTGAGGATAGTATTGAAGTTGTTTGGGCAGTGGGTCCAACTTACTTCTTATCAACTCCTAATAGGGTTCTATTGAGGATTCAAATTCTCCCAATAAGGACTCATATTACTAATTGTATTTCATAAGACTCCTAACAAGGTCCATCATCTAACATGGAATATTTATATTAGTACATCATCTTGTAAGCATCATTCCCATCGAGGTTTTCCCTTTGATCAAGGGTTTCCCTAGTTAACATATTTAGTGTTATTTGCATGATTATCTTTCTATGGTTATTGCATCTATTGTTTACATATTTTAGAATTAATTAAGTTATTAAGTGTTGTAAGAGTATTAATGATTCACCTGCTCACACCCCCCCCCCCCCCCCCCAACAAGTTATCTTGGTGGATTTTACTTTCAAACAATAGGTATAAGAGCATCAAGTCCTTGAATAAAAAATCTTAACAACTTAAGGAGATCTATGGTACATTTGAAGAAAGATAGTCTAAAGTTTGATGGAATAAGTTATGAAAATTTGAAAAAGGAAGACAAGATGATAGATGAAGGTATGAAATGTTTTTTTTTTTTGGGACATGTAAAGGATTTGGTCATTTTTCATCTAGGTGTCCTAAAAGAGAGAAGAAGATTAAGCCTACAAAGCCTTATAAGTCAAAGTTTACAAAAGATTTTTTCTATGTTGATGAGGATGATGAATTTAATTTTAATATGGTAAATTTGTTAAGTTTATGCAAATTCTGTACTAAAAAACTCAAACTTGAATAATATCCTTTTTAGTGTTGAATATGATCTTCTTAATATTCTAAAGTAAGGAGGATCTATCACCTTTAATTATGATCTGAATGTTATTTGTACCTGCAATATGTTTGAATAGGTATTATTGCTTGAGGGAGAAGACTTGTGATTATTGTGGGTCCTCAAACTACAATAATTCCTACCATATATGTCAAGACCAAAGGGCATGTCCCTTAAAGGGACATGACCCTATCTAGGTCAGCTAAACTTCTCTTGTAGTAATCAACGTCTAGAAGGAAGTGACACAAAGTTTCACTAACATAACCATTAGTTATGGTTAGTACATAATGTAATTTCTACCAAAGATCACTGCCCATTCTAATATCAAGACTTATGTATATATATGCCATCTATGATATAATAAGTGAAGATAAAGCTACGGTCTGCACTTCTCAAACCAGTATAATTATCAATGTTAATATTTAACACTCCCTCTTAACTTGATAATCATACTGAGAGATAACCTATCTAGCATCATCAATTATGATGAATAAGCATAGATTGATACTCTATATCTATCTAAATCTTCTTAAGAAAATGGCATCACATGATACTGAGTCATATAACCATCTTGTGATATGACTCATCACTTATACTAGTGATATTAGTATTGCATATAATGCAATACAGATAGGATAAAATCCAAAGAATGATTAAATTCTTCATTTATCCAGGTTGTGACTCATAGGAACTGGTAATCCTATATCACAACTTGATCTTGAGTTAAGATCTACTAGAAAATAGGATAAAGTCTAAAGAATAAATTCTTCCTTTATCCAAGCTATGATTAATAGACATAGAAATTCTTATGTCACAAATGATCTTGAACTCACCTAGATCTGACAGTAGTTCTTTACTGTTCAATACATTATTTGAGCGATCATCATCTCTCATAACGTCTTTTATACAAGTATTCATTACCTCAGAGATTGTCACCTCTTAAATAATGAATACATATGGTGGAGCCCATAACAGTTAATAGCTTGACAATAAAATCATTTCATTAATAATTTAAAGAATACAAATGAATTATAATTCAACCATACCAAGTCTTTTCCTGAAGTGATCTGTCTTCACTCTAGAGAGAGGTTTGGTGAGAATATCTGTTGTCTGATCTGCAATGCAAATGTATTCTAATTTTATAGTATTCTTGTCTACCATATCTCTTACATAATGGTAAGGAATTTTAATATGCTTGGACCTATCATGAAAAATTGGATTCATTGAAAGCTTGATGGAACTCTAATTATCACAATGAATAATTGTAGGATTCATGGCTTGCTCAAATAATCTCACAAGTAACTTCCTTAGCCAAACTACTTCTTGAGAGGCCATCGCTGCTGCAATGTATTTGACTTTTGTGGAGCTTTGAGCTATCGAAGGCTGCTTTCTGCATATCTAAGATATCATAGCTGGTCCTAAACTAAAACAACATCCTGAAGTACTTTTTCTATCTTTAGCACTTCCACCCCAATCTGATTCAATGAATCCATGTAAATCTAGATCAACTTTCTCATATTTGAGCCCAAAATTAAGAGTTCCTTGTAAGTATCTCATAATGTGTTTAATTGCAACTAGGTGAATCTCCTTTGACTCAAACATAAACTGACTTAAGGCATTAACAACATAACAAATATTAGGTCTTGTATTTACCAAATACATAAGAGATCCAATCATCTATCTGTAGAGAGTAGAATCTATGGAAGGTGATTATGCTGCTACTTTAAGTTTATGTAGATTAGTCTCCATTGGAGAAGACATAGACTTGAAATTCCACATTCTAAATCTCTTCAAAATATTTGATGTATATTTCCCTTGATCAAGTATAATGTTGTTCGAATTGTGTCGTACTTCCAATCCTAGGAAGTAATGAAGGAGTCCCAAGTCTTTCATCTCGAATTCTCTAATTGGATCTTTCTTCAATTGATCTATGAGATGATCATCACCTGTTATTAGTAAATCATCAACACACAATATCATAATTACCATATCATCTTTATCCCTTTTATAATATAAATTTGGATCGACTTCATTTTTGGAGAATCCTAAGTTGATAAGATACTTATCAATTCTTTCATACTAAGCCCTTGGAGCTTGCTTAAGCCCATAGAGATCTTTGTTGAGCCTACAAACAAAAATATTGGGATCGTAAGTTTCAAATCCTTTAGGTTGCTGCAAATATACTTCTTCTATGATCTTTTCATTTAGGAATGTTGTTTTTACATCCATCTGATGTACTTTTCATCCCTTCGATGCTGCAATGGCTAGGACTGCTTTTATATAGGTATATCTGGTAACAAGAGAAAAAGTTTCTTTATAATCAATCCCTTCTTTCTGAGATAATCCTTTGGCTACAAATCTGGCTTTATATTTCTCAATTCTACTGTCAGTAGCCTGCTTTATTTTAAATATCCACTTTGAAGAAACAAAAAAATTTCCTTTTGGTCTTGGAACAATTTTCCAAACATCATTCTTCATAATAGATTGGTATTCTTTTATCATAGCTTCTTCCCAAGTTGTATGTTAAATAACATCTAAAGGATTGGTTAGTTCTATCTTGGACAAATCATTCATGTTTTCCATATAACTAGAAAATGTTTTGGGTCTTTTGCTTTCTTCGACTATTCCAGAAGGTGTCGCAAAATATTGTGCTTCCTAGACTATTTTGATGGCCCAAAGTGGTCTTTTCTTTGAATTTTGAGTTTCTCCAAGATTTAGGTTTTGAATTTCATCTTCAATTTCTTCCATGTTCTCTCTTTGAGACTCAGACTCAATATTTCTTTTAGAACTAGGTAAAGGAGAGGGTTCTTCAAAACTTAGGGCTCTTTTGAATGCTAGATCTTCTTCAAAAATTACATCCCTACTAAGTTCAATACTTTTCTATCTAGGTATGAAAATCCTATATGCTTTAGATGTTTCACTATACACTACAAAAATACCTTTCCTCCTAGAGGGTTCTTACTTAGTTCTTTTTTCTTTTGGAACATGGATATATACAGGGCACCCAAAAATCCTAAGATGACTTATATTGGGTTTAATCTTAGCAAAGACTTCTTCAGGAGTTTTATGTCTAAGGTAGGAGTGAGGGATTCTATTTTGATCAAAACATCTATGATATATAATAGCTCTAGAATATTGTATTTGATCAAAATAGCTCTAGAATATTATATTTGATCAAATATAATAGCTCTAACAACTTCTATAATTGTTCTATTTTTTCTTTTTGCTACCCTATTTTGTTCTGGATTATAAGGAACGGTGTACTCCCTCTTAATTCTTGTTTCTTTACAAAACCTTTTAAACAAATCTGAGGTGTCTTCCCCTCAATTATTAGTTCTAAGAGTTTTAATTTTATGTCCTGATAAGTTTTTAGTTAATTTTTTGAATTCTTTAAATCTCTTTAAGATTTCTTCTAATTCTTTGCACTTTAACAAGTAAATCCATGTTTTCCTAGAGAATTCATCTATGAACAAAATATAGTACCAGAATCCTCCAAAAGAAGGAACAAATAATGGTCCACATAATTTTGAATGAATTAATTCCAAAACATTGTTGGCTTTTCTAGTGCTATAATAAAATGGACTTTTGGTGTTCTTACCCAGAGCGCACCCTTTGAATATGCTTGAGTGGTCTTTATTTAGTTTAGGTAAACCAATAACCATCTTCTCCATAGTTGATAAGGTTTTGAAATTTAGATGTGCTAACCTTCTGTGCCATATTTCATCTATGTCTGCAGCTTCATGAATTAAAGCTTGAATAGGTCGACTAGGTTCTAAATTTAATTCATACAAATACCCTTTTCTCTGACCAATCAACTTCACTTTCTTAATTGAGGAGTTCTTTGCCCAAGTTATTACTTTACCATCCATGAATGCAACATTATGCCCATCATCTTCAAGTGTTGTAATTGAGATTATATTTCTTTTTATTCCTGGTACATAGAGTACTCCTTTGAGGAAAAGAGAATTTCTTGATTTTAATTTCAAGGTGCAGTTTCCAATTCCTTAGATGGAATGTGCTAAATTATCACCAATGGAAACTTTGCCATTAAATTTTTCTGATATAGAGTCTAGTACTTCTTTGTATCCTATTATATGTCTAGAAGATCCACTATCAATTACACATGCTTTACTTGAGACTTCATTGATAGCAACAAATACAATACACGATTCTCAGGATCATAGTTATCTTCTTCCCTAGTTTACATTTGTACAATTCACTTGTTGTTTAGAATTTTCAGGGAAATTAGATCTATAGTGTCCAAAATTTTCACATTTGAAACACTTTATTTTGGATAGATCTTTCTTAGATTTTTCATTCTTTTGATTACCCCTTTTCTTATTGAAATGCTTCTTCTTTCCTTTATAGGAATTTGTATGAAGAACATGAAGTTCTTCATCTTCCATTTTCAATTTACCTCCTTTCTTTAGTTGTATGGATTCATCCTAAAGATAATCTTGCTTAAGTCTATTAAACTCAAGAAGTTTATCTTTGGCACTTACTCCTTGTGCAAAAGTTTCCATGAATTTGGTAATCCACATATAACCATCAGTGTTAGTTCTGTGTCACTAATGATGGTTCCTATACTTGAGAATTCATCTCTTATGCTGGCAACCCTTAGGAACTATGAATTTATCGATTCTCCCTTCTTTATTTGAATGTGATTTAGCTGCCTTTTTAGTGCGAGAACCCTAGTTGCATTTTTAACCTCATATACATTTAGTAGTGTATTCATCATAGTAAATGTTGTTTGATGTTTTGTAAGCATGGGTATGATATCATTTTTCACTCCATCTAGTATGATTTGAATGGCTTTCCTATTTCCTTTAATCTAGAAGGATTTATGAGGTTCAACGATAGGTTGTCTAGATGCTGATTCAACAAATTGTTTTACATCATTTTCTTCAAGAATCATCAAGATTTTGAATTTCCAGGCATCAAAGTGTTCTTTCCCATCAAACCTGTCCTTGGGTTTGATTATGTATGCCATTGAAGATAGGAGAATGATGTTGGATATATTTAAGGTCCTATTACTTAATTTGTAGAGCCTAGGTTCGACTACCAAAGCTCTAATACCATGTAAAGTTTCTGCAAATTTTGTACTAAAAAACTCAGACTTGAATAATATCCTTTTTAGTGTTGAATATGATCTTAATATTCTGCAGTAAGGAGGATCTATCACCTTTAATTTTGATCTGAATGTTATTTATATTTGCAATATATTTGAATAGGTATTATTGCTTGAGGGAGCAAACTTGAGATTATTGTGTGTCCTCAAACTACAATAATGCCTACCATATATATCAAGACCAAAGGGCATGTCCCTTAAAGGGATATGACCCTATCTAGGTTGGCCAAACACCTCTTGTAGAAATTAGTGCCTACAAGGAAGTGACACAAAGTTTAACTAACATAAAAATTAGTTATGGTTAGTACACAATGTAATTTTTGCCAAAGATTGCCGCCCATTCTAATATCAAGACTGATGTATATGTATGCCATCTATGATATAAGAGGTGAAGATAAAGGTGTGGTCTGCACTTCTTAGACCAATATAATTATCAATGTTAATAGTTAACAAAATTTATTAGAAAGTGACAATGAGGATGACAAAGAAGTAGAAGAGACAAGGTTAGTAGCTATTGTTGATGACTACCATTGTAATGGAGAGAATAACCAAAGAAGTAACAAACACAATGTTGAGCAGGAGTTATTTTATGAAACTGACACTTATTTGTAGACTAAATTACAAAGAGAATAACAAAGATCACAATCTAGCAGAAATCAAAATTGAACAAGTGACACCTAACATAAATATAACAAAGAATCACCCTGTTGAACAGATCATTGGGAGTAAGGACAAAGGAATTATGACAATGAACAAAGTACATGAAGAACTATGTTTAATTTCTCAATTTGAACCTAAGAATGATGATGAAGCTTGTAAAGATGATTACTGGATAAAAGCCATGAAAGAGGAATTAGATCAAATTAAAAAGAACAAGACTTGGGAATTGGTTCCTAGACCTAAATATAAGAATATTACTAGAACTAAATGGATATTTAGAAACAAGATAAATGGACAAGGCAGATTTGTGAGAAACAAAGCAAGATTGGTATGCAAAGGATATTCACAACAAGAAAGAATTGATTTTGAGGAAGCTTTTGCACATGTTGCTAGATTAGAGATAATAAGAATTTTTTTGGCATATGCAACTAAAAAGAATTTTATAGTTTAACAAATGGATTTCAAGTTGGCTTTTCTAAATGAAGAGATTGAAGATGAGGTATACATTGAACAACCTGATGGCTTTCCTTTGTAAAATTAAGAAGATGTGGTTTACAAATTAAAGAAGGCATTATATGGACTGAAATAAGTACCTAGAGCTTGGTATGCAAGATTGGATAAACATTTGAAGAGTTTGGGATTTGTGAAAGGCAATGTTGATAGTAACTTATATCTAACAAATAATGATGATGGCTTATTGATTGTTGAAGTATTTGTTGATGATATCATTTTTAGAGGTAATGACAAAGCTAGCAAGACATTTAAGAAGAAATGAAGAAGGAATTTGAGATGAGTATGATTGGAAAAATGAAACATTTCTTGGGATTATAGATTGTACAGAGAAAATATGACATTTTTATATCACAAGTGAAGTATCTTAGAGATTTTCTAAAAAGGTATGGATTGTAAAGTTGTAAACTTGTTGGAACACATATGGTAATTGAATGTAATTTATCTAGCAAAGATAAATCTCCTAGTGTTGAGAAGAAGTACATATCTATGACTGGTGGATTGTAGTATTTAACTCATACAAGACCCGATATAGCTAATGTAGTTGGTATTGTGGCAAGATTTTAGGCAGATCCTAAAGAGACACATTATGCAACAATAAAATTAATTTTCAAATATTTGAAAGGAACTCCTGACTACGGTTTATGGTATGAAAAATCACATGATCTTACATTATGTACATATACTAATGTTGGTTGGGCAGAAAGTGTAGATGATAGAAAGAGCACTAGTGGTGGAGTATTCTTCTTGTGAGGAAGATTGGTTTCTTGGTTAAGTAAGAAACAACATTGCATTTCATAAAGTACAATAGAAGAAGAGAATGTAGAAGCACTAGATAATTATAATTTGATTATTTGGATGAAGTAGATGTTGAAAGAGATTGGGATATAATTCTCTGATCCTATTATCATACATTGTGATAACGCAAGTACTATAAACATGTCAAAGAATCCAATATTACATGCAAAGACAAATCATATAGCTATTAAGTATCACTTTTTGAGAGAGAAAGTTGCTGAAAAAGAGATGATATTGGAATATGTTAGCATAAAAGAGAAGATAGAAGATATATTCATAGAACCTTTGGCTAAGGATGCATTTGAGTATTCGATAGGTATGCTTGGGCTTGTGCCTCAACCTACTTAAAAATAATTGATGCAACAATTTCATCAACCCAATTGGAAGTAGAGAACTATTTTTTTACCTAGACTGAATGTTTGATGCTTCTCCTATGGGGGAGTATTTGTGTTGAGCCAAATCATGAAGGACTCTTGGTATAATATTGAACATATTGTTTTGGAAATGATTGAACTTCAAGAATGGACATAATGATAACTTTGTAATTGATGTCAATGAGGGAGAGATAAGTACATCAAAAACTTCCTTGGATCTTTGAGGGAGAGACAAGCTCATTGATTAATGTTAATGAGTTAAATACTTGGTAGATATGTTTATGTATGAGGGAGATTAACACCTTCCTTGTGCATACTAGTTATTTTATGGTTGTTGTTTTCACATGAAAAACTCTTTACAACTTGTTTGAGACTAATATGTATGTTTACATTCATGGGAAGGATGAATGGGGGAGTAAAGGCAGGCAAGGAAGAAATATATTTGGTATTCATGGTACTTAGATGTTTTTAATCTATGTTTCCATTAATGCCAAAGGGGAGGATTGTTAGCATGAATGTTGATGAAGACCTATGGGGGAGATTGTCAACATGTTTGGAAGACTATTTTTTATCTATGTGTGAGCTAGTATGTTGCATTCATGACTGTGTTTGTCATTGATCTCAACAGAGTTATCTTTCGTGAAGATTGATAGAGCAGCAATGAGAGATTGTCTTTGAATAGTTTAGGATTGTGAGTTGGAATTTGTGTGGTTATCTAGACATTTAGATGTGTGTGTATATACTACAATTCAATGTGTGTACAAAAATATGAGATCTGTATAGGGTTATGAAGGTTATTCAGAAGATTGTTTCCAGGCAATGTTTATAGAGAGCAGTTACTAGTAATTTGATTTTATCTCATAATAGAGATGGAATCTAGTTGAGAGAGCTTCCAGGTATATTAAAGGCATGTTGAAGATCATATGATTAGGTAGGAAAAGTCAGATGTTCATTCTATGAGTAGTTATGTTAACTATTCAACTTGTATTCCCAGTTGAGTTGTTTGTTTTCTTAATATGTCTTGGGAAGTGTAAAATTGATTTGTAACATATAAATGTAATATCTTAAAGTCATCCTATGTTTATAATATAAATGAGAAAGCCCTAAGGTTGACTCATAATAATAATGAGGACTTGGTATAAAATAAAGAATGTCTTAATTAAAAAAGATAACATATGTGGTCATGTGAATGGATTGGTAAAGTGCAGACTACATATGCAAATTTGTGAGGAGAAGAGTAGAGGTTGAGTCTACAGGTATTGCTAGAACATCAAAGGAACTATATTTGGCAAACAAATATAAGTTGTTGTTTATATAGTTCAATATTGATATATCTTTCTTTGTACTATTTTGTGAGGATATTACTGAAGTTATTTGGGTAATGGGTTCAACTGACTTCTTATCAAATCCTAATAGGGTTGGAATCTCCTAACATGGATGCATATGTGCTAATTGTATTTCATAAGACTCCTAACATGGAACTTTTATATTAACACATCATCTTGTGGGCATCATTCCTACTGAGGTTCTCTCTAGTCAAGGGATTCCCTAGGTAACATATATGATGTTATTGTGCATGGTTATTGCATCTACTATTTCAAGATTTTAGATTTAATAAAGTTATAGAGAGTTCTCTAAAGCTCCATGAGATTGGAGATCTTGAAGATCAAAGATAATCCTTTGTGGAGAACGATATGCTCCTACAATATTTTCAAGAAATACCTTTTCTAATGAATTCCCTAGGTTACCTTTTTAAAAAGGTTTCAATTTCTCCATAGACACAATTCTTGGCTATGAAGAAATATCAAAGTACCATATGGTAGGACCATTGTGGAGTTGATATAGTTGAAGGCTCATTGACAAATTGAAGGCTCAATTTTGAAATGATTATTAAAATATTTAATTAGAACAAGTGTTTCACCTTGGAGAGCACTCACAAGATTTGTCAAAATGGACAATACCTTGTGTCTATATACAAATTTATCATATTCTTAACAAGGTAATAATAAATAATAAGTACCCTTTACTGTGCATTTCTGATATTTTTTATTAGATATGTTGCATAATAGTGTTTTCAAAGATTCATTTGTGGTATGATTATCACAATTTAGGATTTAAAGAAGAAGAAAATTGATTTTGAGAATAAAGTACATACACTATTAGTTCATATTATTTCCTTTTGGACTTATGAATGCCCTAGCAGTGTTCATGAACTAGATGAATATTGTCCAAAGATTTCTAGGACAAAGTTGTTCTATTATTTTTAGATGACATTCTTATATGCTTTAAGAATGAGGGAGAGCATTACCAAAACCATTTTGTTATTTAATACCTAAGAGAATACAAATTGTATGGGAAGCTTTCTAAATGTACTTTCCTTTGAAAATAAAATCAATATCTAAGTCATATAATCTTGAAAAAAGGAATTATAGTAGATTGGTTAAAAATGAAAGCCATTATTAAGTAACCAATATGAAAAAATATGCATGAAACACACAATTTTGTGGGGCATGGTACTATAGAAACTATGCCAAATTTTTATAACATCATACACTCTATCACGTCTCTTCAATAAAAAAGAAAATGCTTTTAATGGTAATCAAAATTCTAAGAAGCATTCAATCATCTTAAAGAGAAATTGAGTACAACTCCAATATTGAAGGTTTATGATCTAAAAGGTTACTTTTTTGTAATCATTGATACATCAAGAGAAGGTTTAGTGGGTTATTATACAAGAAGGGCAAGCAATATCTTATGGGTCAAGAAATTTAAAGTCGCTTGAGCATAATTATGCCCCCCTGTGACCTAGAATTAGTAGCAATAATTCATGATCTACAAATGTCGTGACACTACTTGTACTTGAGGAAGCATTTTGAACTTAATTCATACCATCAAGTTCTCAATTATACATTCTCCCAGCACCATATAAATTCTTGACAATGAAGATGGTTGAAATTGATATCCAATTATGACTTTGAGTTATGTTACATCATATGCAAATACAATTGAGTAGCATAAACCTTAAGTTGGAGGAGACATATTTCATCAATTCAATCACCATTCATTTAGATTTCAAGGACCAAGTTTTATAAAATAATTGTGGGAGGTATGTGTGATCAAAAAGTTAAGCAAGCTCTCTTGACCAATCCTCATGATTTAAGATATTTTAATGGGTTTTATTTTGATCCACAAAGACTTCTAAGGTGTAGTGGAAGGATGTGCAACACAAAATCTATAGAGCTAAGAGATCTTCTGTGGGAAGAGGTTCATTCTACAACATCCTTAGGACAAACATATGAGTGAAAAAACTTCTAACAAATATAGGACCACTTTATTTTTGGAAAAAAATGAAGGGTGATGCTATGAGATTTGTGGTATGGTGTCTAGACTACTAAAGAGTGAATGCTAAAAAAAAAAAATTGGCAAGACTTCTATACCCTCATGAAATTCTAAAGTAGAAATGAAAAATCATTAGTATCGACTTTGTGCATTATCTCCTTGTCTCAATACAAATATAATGCTATCTTAGTAGTAATGGAAAACTCACTAAAGTGGCCCACTCTATACCTAGAAATTTGATAGATGAGGCATTTATAATAGATCAGAAGTGTTTTGATTAAGTGAAGTTCCTAAGTAGATTATCTTTGATACAAATGCATACATGACATTGAGCTTTTAAGAAACCTTGTTTTCAACACTTGAAACTCAATATAAGTTTGACCTATCACCCTAAGACAAATGGTTTGATAGAAACGGTGAACCAAGTCCTTGAAGATTTGGTGTGAACATGTATTGCATGGATTAGCAATGCAAGTGGGTAGAATATCTTCCACATGTGGAATTCAAAGATAAAAAATCCTGTTATTTTGTAAATTTATTTCAATGCAAGATCATGTTAAAATCCTTCATAAAACCTTTGAAATTACATTTTAATAGTATATTTTTAATTTAAATAATTTTAAAATAGTACTTGAATATTTTAATTCACATCCAATGGTTCATTAAGAAAAATATATAATAAAATTTAAAATAAATTATGATAAAATATAATTTGAAAATAAATATAATTTTAAGAAACCACATTCTATAAATATCCAACTTAATATAAAGTTAAATGGAAATATTCATTAAAAAATATTAATCATAATTTTTGTTGTACCTCACATTCAACATCTATGAGAGTTTCTTTTCTCCACTCATTGTCCTGCTTCGATTGCCTTGGTCTTGGATAGTTGTGCTACTTTGGCTTTCTTCACACTTAAATACTATATCTTACAACTAATTTTTTTGAAATTTCACTACTTTTCTACCTTCTCCCACACTTTCTATACCATTAAATTGTCATTGATCATTTGAGTGAAGCTCTTTCTTTATCTCAATGTTTTGCTAGTGTGTTTCCTTTGAAACTCGAACTTGTATATCATATTGGGAGAGACATAAATTCAATTCAAAACTTTTTAGGCCCAAATGACAAGTGCTATTGCATGAATAATGTCCATGGTACTCTTTTGAGTGCTTATTCTCTAGATAGATTAGATGATGTCTTACAATTATTGCACCCAATATTGTTCAAACTCCATGCATGATAATTGATTGTAAGGTGGAGATGATTTTTAGCGAATTCAATAAGTTTTATGACCTTTTTAGTAAAAACCTAGATAGGACTTATTATGAGGATCTTTAGAAAGTTTGTGCATTGAAACAAGAGGTTTATTCATACAAACTTGATCCATCATTAAGTTTCATGAATAGGAGCTTCCATCTTAATGTTTATGCAATGTTTGAGAGAATTTACATTTGGAAGATTACCAAATCCAAGAATCCCATATTTTTTTAATTTTTATTTTGGTTGAGGGGTTAGGAACCCAATATGGCCCCATACGTGCAACTCTTTAGCTTAGGGCCAAGGATTGAGGGGCATCCACATTGTCAAAATCACCCAAGTCACAATCCTGACCTCATCCCTTACGGTTTCGGGCCTTGTACTTAGCAAGACTTGATCCTCAGTAAGCTCTTTGTAAGCCATTCAACTTCACCAGTAGACCAATGGCCTTTTGACAAAATCCCATATTTGAGTTTGTAAATATTTCAGAGGTCTCTCTTCCTCCGCTTTTACTCTTTGCTAGTTATTCCTTATATGGAGAGCTTACATTGAGCATAACAAGGATTTCTACAAATAAAAAATAAAGGAAAACTAAGAACAATATGTTGACAATCAATAACAAGATGAAAGCTGTGACAATTTAATATTCTCATACTCTCAGATGAAAAATAAAAACTGTAACTAAATGCAAAAAAAAATACATGATAGACTACTTAAACATTAATACTACAACATTTAAAGTTTACTATAATGCAATTTCAAACTTTTGTACTATTATTATAACTTTGTAATTCTTTACTCTTAATCCATAAAAAACTATACAACTAGAAAGTATTTTAAAGAATGTAATAAAATAAATAAATAAAAATGAATGATGATGATTATTCTCCATCCCAATGATAATGAGGAGGATTATTTGTTCTTAAATCGCCACCCAATAGAAAAAACATCTTTAGATAACTGAAAAGGATCTTATGAAAAGGAGAAAATTATATCATAAAACCTATTTTGTCTTATCCGTCTATAATACTAATTTTGTATCCCAATTATTTCTAACTTTTGATCTAGTGATGAAGTTGAATAGTTCTAAATGAACCCACCAGAAATCAAGTTTCTACCAACATCATACTTGAAATGAATACTTGTTCTTAGCTAAAGAGTTTACGTAAGAAAAGTTTAAAACTTTGATTTCTTATCCTTTATTTAAAAATCCAATAAAAACACTTATAAAGCACCCACAAGATATTTCAAGGACGACCCCCGACATGAGGGGCAGCTTTTGATCTATAAATTTATTTTCACTGGTGCCTGGAGGGCATGCACATTCTTTAGAGCAGTTTCCTGAGCCTCCGATAATTTTTTCTTGTCTTCTCCGATAATTTTTTCTTGTCTTCTCCAATCGGTAATGACTTCGGTGTTTAGCCACACTAAAGCAGAGCACAAAACGAAATGAATATTACTTGCACGATCCAATTCACTGGCTGCCCCTATTTTCATCGCGCTCCTCTCAGAATTCATTCCCGCCAAATTGTTAATAGAAAATATGGAGCATCTGCTATAGCCCGCCGCTTGGAAAACAACGAATCAAATCCACACTCGCCCTTGGAACTACCGAAATCATCTCTTCGTTCTCATAGCAATTTAGTGGCTCAGGTGGGAGGCGTACTCCCGACGCTTCCAAAGCTTCCTCCTGCCGAGCAAGCGCTTTTGTCCATTGCATTCACCTTTTGCACGGTACGCACAGTTCTCTGCCACTGCTCTCTTCGATTATTATATTCTACTGATTTATTTTTGCAAACTAGTCTTGTATAAATAACGGAATAAAGATTTTTAATAATCTCCAAAAAGTTCAAATAGTCTACGAGACCATCGGATAATCAATCATACTGCTAAGTATAAAGTTATATTAAGCAGGCTGTACGCATAGCGTCTTCTTGATTTCTCTTTTCTTTTGAATCTGGAATCTTCTGCCTGTCAAGTGTCTACTTGGTCTTTTTCCCCACTTTTTAATCATGAATCTTCTGCGATCAATTTTAATCGAATAGTTTTAAATTTTTCTTTTGCTTCCTTCTTTAATCCAGTTACAAAAACATTCATATTTAAAATCTCAGTTTAATTGGTCCTATTAAACCCCCCCACTCTACGCTGTGAGCCAGATACTCGATGTTATCATGCCATTCTTTCCTCGCTTACTATAGAAGCGAGATGCTCTATGTTGTAATGCCATTCCTTCTTCGCTCACTACGAAATACAGAAACGAGATACTTTATGTTTTATGTCATGTTCTCTTCGCCGACTCGAAATTACAGAAACGAGAAATTGGGCAGGGAAGGTTTCGGTGCAAGAAACACACCTATGTATAAATAATTCAACACATGAAATCATAATATCTATGCATATGGGATTCATAAGAGCTCAAGTATCAGACTTGGCTATATCTCAAGTTCTCAATAACCCAAAGGGTATACCATCTCGCAACTGAGAAAAATGCAAAACATGGAAAAATTGTAAAATACTAAAAATAAATAACTGGCAACAAGAAACAGCACTTTGCAATACAAAATCTGTTTCAGGTCAAGCAATGAGAAACATATGCCTCAAATTGCATTTATTGTAACTAGATTGGTGACAGTACTCAGCGCTGTTGTTTTCAGTAAGCTCCTGAACCTCAGTCACTTTTTTTGTGAATTTTTTTCATCCTTTGTATTTTTGATTTTACAGATTTTGCAAAGAAAAATGATGCAAGAGTTGTCTGTTGAATGTAGAACATGTAGTGAAGCAAAGGATGCAGGGTAGACCTTCCCCTTCTTTTGCACAAGTTTTGATTTGATATTTTGGTTTGTAATGCCTTAATGGATTATGTTATCAGATGAGTTAATTTTACATCTTTGTGTGCCCAGTGCCAGAGAACAACTCTGTACCACCTTCTCACTTTTCCAAAGCAAATACTAGAGAATTAACCATGGTATCTTTTTGCACAATCCTAGAGGATATAACTATTAGGCAGTACTAAAGCTTCTCCATTTTATGTCTTTGTTCTAGAAAGAGTGACCCTAGGTAAATTCTAATTACAAAGCATTCCACCTTTTATCCTTCTGTTAATTGGATTTCATATATATTAGTTGCAATTAACAGAAATAATGTGCAATGCTGAGTAAAACTATTCTGTGTCTTACTGCTGTGCTTCTGGGTTGGACTGTGTGATTGCTTTTTCACATCAATGTTTTGCATCATACTCCAGGATCCATTATCAGGATGAGAGTGTCTAAGAATGCCAAAAGATATTTACTTGAAGGTAGTGGAAAAAGTGACACGTATAATGGATCTAAGGAAGACTGCTAAAAGGTTATTTATAACCATTTTCATCTAAGAGATTGTCTTGGGACTTAGCTTCATCTAGAAGATTGAATTTGGTCACTTTTGAAGCCAGAATTTCAGGTCAGACTAGCCTGGAGTAATGCAGAGCATCACAAGGAGGTTAGAAGATAGGTTCAGGTGGATTTGTGCAGAGGATTACAAGGGGGGTAGAAGAGAGATTCAGGTGGAGAAAACAAGTGAAATTTGAATGGTATTGGAATTTGGGATCATTGGTTCCAACAGTTGACTATGTTGTAATCACATTGATGGTTTTCTGATTGCCAGTTTTCGACAGCTCAGTTTGACAATCACTGTCGCAGTATTGGGGGTGCCATCTGTTGATTTGAGGTAGTTTGTAGGGAAGCTAAAGGTTTTTGAAGCTTTATTTGACATTTCAAGCATTGGAGATCGCTTTTACTACCACTAGAGACATGGGGCAGCTATATGAATGCAAGGGACACATTGTGCAAGGGCTGGCCCATTTGCAACCTCTTTTGATGCTCGCTATGGAGTGTTTTTGACTGGTGAACAAGTGTTTTGATGTTGCAGACAACATTGGTAGGCAATGATGTTCCATTGATCATGTAAAATGCTTGTTTTGACATCATGTTATACATCTACTTTGTATTTAAGATTGGATATAATAAAATGAGGAGTTTTTAGCTCACTGTTGTTGTAATTGTTCCTATTTTTCTGGTTTCTCTTCGGTATTATGTGAGTTCAGTCACTGTCTTGATTACTTCACATTTACTCTCCATTTTCAATTATTGGGTTTGTTCAAATTATGTTTTAGTAAGATAGTGAATTTGGATTGATTTATTTTAGTTGATACAAGTAGCAATCAGTCTTTTTATGAGGTGAATTTGAATAGGGCTGGTAAAGATCTTGTTGATGAATCATTGAGGAGCACCCACCTTAGTTTATAGATCCAGAAGTATCAGAGAAGGTTCGAAACATCTCAGCATGTGTGATTTTCAGTAGGTAGAGAAGATATTCTAGTTTATGCCCATCAGTACTCGGGATTGCGATAGAGCAGTGACAAGAATAATCAGAGATATGGATGTAGATGGTGCAATATCCTGAAGGCTAGAAGAAGCTGTATCTTAGATTTCTAGGTATATGAGCAAGTTGGGTACAGTGAAAAGTGTTCTTCAAGCAATAGATACAAAATTGGGTCTTGAAAGAAAGCAAGAGGAGCAAGAGTAATCCACTTTAGGAGACTGATCAAGAGCAAAAAGATACTTCTTTGGGGGGACAGTATTCACTTTAAGACTGAAGAAAAGTTTGACATCCATCCATTTGATGGATTCTTGAATGTGGAAATGGTGGACCAATGGATTGCTCAAAAGAGGGCTTACTTTTGCTTGCACAGTTAAGTGTAGTTACACATCAACAGGCTTCGTTTGCTAGACTGAAGCTATTCTGTTTCACTCTTCGTACAAATCTATGCCACCTAATTACAATTTAAGAAAGTCTCTCCATCTCCAAGTGGAAGAATTGTGAGGAGTTGGCGAAACATTTGTATATGACACTTTTGTCTCAATGACAAGGACAAAATGTTCATTGATATATGAGTGGATTCTATAAGATAGCAATTCAACTTGGTATGGATGTGATGGATAAGGAAGTGCTGATGAAGTCCGCAGGAGAACTGTTTGGGCACCCTGAGATTGCTGTTTTGATTTCTAAACCACAGAATATTGACGATCCTCTCTTTACAAGCCATTATCTTGAGATAAACAAGAAAAAAGAGCTTATTTTTCATCAAAGAATTTCTTTAACCAGTTTCATTCATTTCTTGGTATATAGCCATACTGAGTTGGTCTATGTACGGATCTTGTATTGGGTCCTGCCTAGTTACACCCAAGGTGGCTACCTAGGACTGAGGGTTTGTCCAGGTACATCTCTGTATAAATCTACAGTCTGGGGAATGAATGTTGGGTATACATAGGGCAAAGTATGTTGAACCCCAAAAAGTTTCTATTTTAAGAACAGATTTTTGAGACCAAAATAACTTGTGTTATTAACTGCAGTTAAGCTTTGCCTATTTTCTTCAAATAAATGTTTTTTCTTAAATCATAGTCAAGCTCTGTAGGCTTTCTTATAAATTTCTGCAAGGGGGTTTTGTCTATATACAAATGTAATGCCCCCTATTAGGACTTAATTTGATTTACCCTAAAACTCCCAACTAGGGTTTGGATTGTTCTTGGAAATATCAATTTACCTAGTCTCTGTAATATTCCCTACTAGCTAGAAGGCCGCCAATTCTCATTGATTAACATACACCATTGTGCATTAAAATCAGATTAAATTAAGAAGCAACTAATGACTCATAATACATTTGACAGTTATCATACATAAGCCTCAGTTCCTTCTCTCCTAAACATCAACCGTAAGGAGGATGGGGATTTATTTGGTGTAGGGTGCTTGGAAACCAATATACAGGTGGGCTTCCTCAAGGCCTCAAGACCTCGTCCATATCCCATCTTGGGATTCAACTGCCTTGTGAAGATTAACTCTGCCTCTCCCTACACAATGCCAGCCTATTGTCTTAGGGGGCTATAGCAAGTGATTAAGGAATGGCTAGAGTATACTAATATCTCCTGTATTATATATATATATATATATATATGTAATAAGACAGTAACATTGTGTAATATTCTACTTCTTAACAAAGGAGAGACCGATCATAGTCAGCCAAATCATGGTTATATCAGTATATGATTCTTCTATTTATCTTGTAGCAGTCTGATCTGCTGCCTACAGTCAGATATCTCCCCCTCTTGTTGTGATTAATTGACTGTTTTATTCTCTCTTCTTAAACATTGATCCTTATGGATTAAAAGAAGAGATAAGTTTCCAATTCCATTACATATTGACCCTAAAAGGCTAAATATAATATCCATACCCAGATTGCAGGTTTGAGTTTGTAATCTTTCTTTTCATTCCGTCTTCCCTTTTACATGATCTTATCTCATCCGATATTCTTCTTACTTATTTCCTTGCCATGGAAGAGACATGTCTGCTCTACTAACACATCTCTTCCCTTACTAGATCGCACCACCTCTACTCAACACTAATTACATTGACACCTTTTAGGAGGTGATTATATTGCTGTTTAATAGACCCTTATTTACTTCATCCAATTGTTAGTCGTTGGTTATGAAATATAAGAATACCAATTTCTATTATATCTATTCTGGCAGTGATTGCTGATTCAGACATTGGTGATAGCTGCCACTTCAGACATTGGTTGCTGTCATTCAAGATAATTTGTCCAACAATTCAGTTGCTCAGATCTATTAGATTTCTACAATCCATGTAAATGAGATTTTAATTTCTGGACTTGATTGTGTAGAGTTTTTTTATCATCAATGTTTCGGATCATACTACATGATCCATCATTAGGATGCAAGAGAACAAGAGTAACAAAAAATCTCGAGAACAAGAAGAACAAAAAATGAGATTTTTTGTTCTTCTTGTTCTCTTGCATCTTGATGATGGATCATGTAGTATGATCCGAAACGTTGATGACAAAAAAACTCTCCACAATCAAATCCAGAAATTAAAATCTCAATTCAGTGGCTGCTCCTTTTGTTTTAACTGATGTTGAATCATTTAATTAAAATTTATTTAAATGCTTTAATTTTATTGGTAACCTATGTATTAATATTGTTGATGATATACTCTGAGAGCTGCTGATCGTGCAAAAAATCAGAAAACCCTTCGTGATTTTCCACAAGCTTTATGCATTTTGGTGCAAAACAATGATTTTTTTGATTAAATTAATTGTTATCCTTATCCTCAAAATTGGGCATGCAATAAATTTCAACCTATTAATAAGTGCTTTGAGCATAAGAATTGAACAAGGACAATTGACACTACACTGACATTTCTGAAATACTATTTATCTTTGTGTTTGCTTTATCACGTCTGCAAGTGTATTAATTTTGGCCTTGTCAGTTTCTAGAACCATATGTCATTATTCCTTGAAACCTTGTATGAATTGAATTATTTGTCTTTGCTTTAGCTAGTAGTAAGCTCTTCTTTGTATGTTTAGAGTTGGATGCTTTCTTTCCCAAAATCTATAAAATCTTGCTTGTGAAACAATAACTGTTACTAGTCTTGTGCTTGTACCTAAGGCAAAAGGTCATGTAGGTAGTTATTATATTATTGCAAAAAATCAGAAAACCCTTCATGATTTTCCACAAGCTTTATGCATTTTGGTGCAAAACAATGATTTTTTTGATTAAATTAATTGTTATCCTTATCCCCAAAATTGGGCATGCAATAAATTTCAACCTATTAATAAGTGCTTTGAGCATAAGAATTGAACAAGGACAATTGACACTGCACTGACATTTCTGAAATACTATTTATCTTTGTGTTTGCTTTATCACGTCTGCAAGTGTATTAATTTTGGCCTTGTCAGTTTCTAGAACCATATGTCATTATTCCTTGAAACCTTGTATGAATTGAATTATTTGTCTTTGCTTTAGCTAGTAGTAAGCTCTTCTTTGTATGTTTAGAGTTGGATGCTTTCTTTCCCAAAATCTATAAAATCTTGCTTGTGAAACAATAACTGTTACTAGTCTTGTGCTTGTACCTAAGGCAAAAGGTCATGTAGGTAGTTATTATATTATTGCAAAACCCCACATGGAATAGTGTGTAATTTTTGCAATTGTATATTTTGTCTTTTGCTCAACCTCTAGGGGAGTTTAGATCTCAAAGAGATTCCCCATATAATTTGAAGAGAAGGTTTACAACACACATTCCAGTTTGAGTTGTCTCAAAAAAGAAATTAAAATGATACTAGTGATCTGCAAAGCACTCTTGTAATGCTTTAGCTTTACTTCAGGAAATTAATGGACAAAACATCGACCAAGATTTTCTTTTGCACAACTAAATTGATGAAATACAACTGTACAGCAAGCCAACTTGCTAAAAGTGTCAAATACTACCCCATGATGATACACTTTGCAACAAGACACAAACAAGAGGACACAAGTGGAAGACTTAACCCTTGGACAAGACACCACGGTTAAAATGGAAGATAGATATGATTCCACTAAGCTACAACAACCAGAAGGCCAAAATTGCTGTATCAGGCTTCTAAGTTTAACTGCATATGGGTTAGACTTCATACACAAAATGCAGCTGCAACTTGCAGAAAACTTGGGTTTGCAAAGTGCAAGGATTCCACAAACTTTGATTTCTAGACAACTTGAACTTACAGAGACTGTTTGCAACATATGTAATAGGACTTCAAATGTCCTAAGTACTTGGGCTTCCGAAGCCAACTTCAATATTCACCACATTACACAACAAGATCCTAACTCCGGACCTCCTACACTTTGCAGTTCAAGATCTAATTTCAACTTTCAACCTCAGTTTGGCGAATCCTACTTGCAGTTTTGGATTGTGGAGGCATTTTGCTAATAGAGCCTAAATTGCTCCAAGGGGTAAATATCAGCAAGTTCAATTTCTTCACTCAGCAACTGCAATATGAGATGACAGACTCAGACTAAGAAGGCTATCACAGGTATGAAAGATAACTCCTGCAGCTACACATCACCAACACGTTCTCTTAGCAAAGGTGATTTCTTTTCAAATACATATGCCATTGAATCTCTCAACATGACACATACAATGGCTACACCTATTTGTGAGAAAACAAAAAATATATATCATGGATTCTCTCAACGTGATAACGTCATAGACTCACTCAACATGATGTTCATCATGGCTACTCCCATGTGTGGAAAGAAACATGCAAACTCTCATCATGGAATCACTCAACATGACGTCGTCCTAGAATCTCTCAACATGATGTCCATCATGGCTAATCCCATGGGTGTAAGTAGCACATACACAAGTGCCCATCACAGAATCACTCACTGTTATGTTGTCATAGAATCTCTCAACAGGACACCCACTACAGCTACTCCCATGTGTGAAAAAGCAACATCCCTCAAGGGCTTTCACCTCATATTTCTTTCTCACAAAGAAATGTGTTACAAGGGCTTTCACCTCATATTTCTTTCTCACAAAGAAATATACACTACAAGGGTTGTCATCTTATATTTTTCTCTCACAAAGAAATATACATGACAAGGGCTTTTACTTCATATGTTGGACTCCCTCTCAACAAGGGCAACATTCCCATGACTTGGATTATCACTGTAAATTATAATTGGCTTTAATGTTTGACCAAACAATGAGCTTTCAAAGCCACATTGCTTCTCGAGCTTGCTAATCTTCTGCAAAGGATTTGGCTCTTTCCATCGGCTGCTCAATCTCCCTTTGAATCTTCAAGCACTTGCATCAACCTTCCTAACCTCCTCGTTCAATATTGCTGCAATGCTTGCCTTAGAGAAACAGTTTTCAACACACCCCTGAAACTTTTGACATGCTGAAGTCCAAGATTGTCCTCTTTGACCTCATCTCAGATCACCCTATTTTGAATAAGTTTGCAGAGCTATCAATGTCAAATCTAGATTGACTATGCAATTCTGTTCTTTGCAGCCGAAGAGTTTTTATTGAGTTTTATTTTTTATTTTAGTTTTTCAAGGATTTAGCACTTGACCTTGCAATACTGCAACCCACTTAGCTGACATCTTCACTTCATAGGACCCCCCTCTTGATCCTTGCCTCAGAGATTGCAAATAAATTCTCTGGAAGTGGACTCCCCTTTATCGATCTTAGAACCTTAATGCTCTCAACTTGTGCCATGGATCTCAAAATTTAACTCCCTCTGAATGTCATTTCCTCCCCTTAGAAGTAGCTGATTGGAGTGACGGGTTCTCCATTGTTTAGTGTCTTCATCTTTCTAAAATTCCTTGCTGATTCAAACTCTCCATTGAAGGCTGACTCAGCCTTGTTATGTGTTATCACCTTAGATTCATGACCGCAAGCTAAGTCTTCATGTATGTTAAATTCTCCAGCTGGCATAACTTCCTAACTGGATGTCTTAATCTCTTCCTCCTATGAATTCCATCTGCAATTCTAGATGATCAATCCACCATCATTTTGCACCTCAATTCGTCCTGCATTATAAAGAGATTAATAATAGCTCATAGAATCAAACTACCCTGAAGAGAAATATACAGAACAATGCTAAAAGCATACGTGATTCACTATTCCCAATATTATTGCATGAATTATTCATGAGCATTATACAAAGGTACAAACATAAAATACTTATCTCTTCATTGTTGATCAATCTAGCAATGTCTTTTCAGATTTCGATTTTCATATCTTTCCCTGCTATTAGAAACATGGTCTCTTTCTCTATATCAACTCAATTATGATCCCCTCCGAGATGATCTCCGTGACCTGTTGGGAGTGGAACACAATAGTCTAAACTGAAGTTGTATCTCTGATATAACAGCTCTCTGTAAACTGGCTGCTATAACTGAGATCAGGTCTGCTATACCCTTTTGAGCATGAAATAGGTCTATAATAAATTACACCCCAAACGCACCCTCCAATCTTACCAAGGACCACCACCAAAATTGCAAATCAACCCAATATTCATTATCGTATAGCCACAAAGACAGTGGTGATGACAAGTATAGAAATTTTGATGCCTTGAAGAAATGATTTTGTTCTTCCAAATCTTATATTGTCTCTAATTCTCAGGTTTAATAAAGTTGGCGTCAATGGATATAATATTGGCCTCTATGAGTGCAATAAAATGAGCTTCTACAATAATCCTTGGCCGACAATATTCCAGTCATTTCTTCGACCAAGTACAAGATGATTCATAACTGACAAAAAGTGTTAAGAGTCTTGGGCGGCTCAAATAGACAAACACTCTTTTGCCTTATTGTCAAATCAGATGATCATCGGCTTCAATCATACAGTAAATTTTTAAGACCCGCAATTTTCCTCGTTTCCATTTTGTCTACTTTTGAATGGTTTGTCAGGGAAAATAAACTGAACCATAAGCAGAGATAATTATTTATCAGCTATTTTCTAACAATTCCATTGCTACGGCTTACTTAGCATCGATATGTCTTTATTAAACTTGGAGGTAGACTTATCTTCAAATTTTGTCTCTATCTGATATACACAGAATTTCTTAGCTTGCTTTTCTCAGCAGAGATACAGAAGCTCCAATTCCGCCACAATTCAAAAGATATGCATGATCTGAGTGCTATCTTCAGCATCCATACATAGCATGATTCCAATGCAGCTGTTACTGTTGTGACCGCCAGTCACCATTGCCCAAGTCTGGGATCCCCTTTCTGTTTTTTTTTAAAAATTTGCCAGCTGTTCGCTTATTCTGTAGAGCACATGTCAGTGAAGTAGAGAATAGAATCCTTCATTCCTTGAAAATTCTGCTTTCATGAAGTGGTGGATCGAGCGCAATTCAGCAGGAGTAAAGGAAATTTCATGCAAAGAAAAATCCTCCATTTTGGGAAATCTTTGTAGTTTCCTGTTAACTTTCAAAGCTGCATGATACCGGACTTAACCTTTTCATCAGGCCTGACTATAATAGATTTGTGGCAAAGGCACATTCGGTTTCCAAGATGACATAGTTTCTGAATCAACAGGTCCAATATTTCTGTGATGTGACAGGAGTCGGTGTTCGAAGGCTCCACTCTTGTCACTGCACCGGATGAAGCTACACGAGTTTCAAGTATAAATTAGGGAAAGGCAGATTTTGAAGGTGCTTACCGACATTTGTAGTGATGGTCTTCATCGGATTTGGGTTCTGTACCGTGGGTTTCTTTGACTCATCTGATATCTTGACTCTTCAGCACGATACGTGATAACAGAGACGCTATCGTACTTTGTATTCTTCAAAACACTATACAAAGTTGCAGGAATGGGATCAGTGTACATGGTTTCTACCGAAAAACTCGATCCTTGTACACATGATTACTCTGTTTTGGGATTCAGGATTCCCGAAAATCATGGAGCGTAGGTCAGCGGAACCAAGGGAATGGCCAACTAATGAAAATCTCCAGCGATTTTAAAATTACATATCCTTCATTCTGGAAAAAGCCCGATCCCAAAAAGTGTGGAGTGCAAGTTTGAAGAAGTCATGGAAAAGACAAATTCCTTCACTCCATCAAAATTCCGCTTTACATAAAAGTGTGGAGCGCAAGTTTTAAGGGAGTAAGGAATATTTAGAAAAAAGACAAAGTCCTTCATTTGCAAAAAGCCTGCTCCTGTAAATTGATTGAAGCACAAAATTTGTTAAAAAATCGTGAAAAGCGGGAAAATTGAAAATTTCGAGAAAAATCCAAAATTTAGAGGAAGAGGGTGAAATTCCTTGAGAAGTAAAAAATTGGGTTAAGAGAAAAGCGAAAAAAGCAATGTTCCTTCAAAAAAAAAGTTTTTTTTGGATTTACATTAAAAATAAATTAAATATTAGTTTACTAATATTTAATTTGATTTTTTTTGAATAATAATCCAAAAAATTAAAAGATGGAGAAAAGTTGGAAATGAATTTGATTTTTTCATTTAAATATGGAAATTAATTAAATATTGATTTTTTAAAATTGATATTTAATTAATAAAAGTAAAAATAAAATCAAAATGGGATAAGAAATACTTAGCTTCATCTTGAAACTAAGAGCATCAAAATAGCAACTTTTTGAATCAAACAGCAAAAAAGCGACAAGTGGCGAAAAACATGGAAACCTTGATGGCTAAGTAAAGCAACTGCCTAATTTTAGTCTACAGCTTTAAAGGCATCTTTTTTGAAGGATGATTTCTATAAGATACCCTCTCATTCATTCAGGCTCACATAGAAATTTGAAGAGCAAATCGAGAATAGGTGTAAGATTCGAGGAGTTCAAGGAAGCAGATTTTTTGAGAATTTTTTTGAAATTGTTGAGGAGTTTTCTGGGAATTCACGACAGAAGATTTTGAATCCTATCAAAAAGGAATTTTCTTTGCAGTGAGTTGTGGAATTTCATAGTTTTCGCGGAAGTGTTGAAAAGTGAATCTTGAAAGGAGTATGGAAATTTTGGCAAAAATCCAAAATCTTTGTCTTATGGACAAGTCATATCTGTTGTTTTCAATACTTTCCTTGCATAGTCTTATGTATGTACGTTTTCTATTTTGCAGGAAAGAAAAATGGCAGAGCCCAGGGGAACAGGAGAAATGCGAGGACAATTGATAAAGAATGAAAGGAGAGGATTCTATCCTGAATCCAAAATTGTGTCAAAATGGGCAGAAATTGGAGATACAAGTCTTGGCGGCCTTGATTTGAAAGATTTAAACTGGAGAATGCTCGGATATAATGACTATCACCCAACACACCTGGCTACAAAAATTGTGAGAAGTGGAATTTTTGCTGCAGTTGGTTTCCCTCCTTTTCAGCATCCAGAGTTAATCGTGGAATGTACCAAGCACTACAGTCCTAGAGACAGAACCATCTGGGATTCTGAACGAAATATTCTGGCAGATTTTTCTCCGGCATCCATTTCTGAAGCATTTGGAATTCCTTCAAATCCAAGGATGGTCACAAAAACACAAGAGCAAGCACTGAGAACCTATACATTTGGAATCAATTTTTGTGAAGAAATAATCAACAAAAGATGGTTGAAAAAGAATAGACCGCATCATTCCAAGATTCCTAAAGAAATAGTATGGCTCGACTTGCAGAGGGAATATAGTGATATGGTCATGATGTTGAGTCACATATTTGGCATGCCTTATTCTTATAGGTTTGAATCTTGGATGTGGTATTTTGTTGAGCAGGTGATGGAGGAAGGCGACATAATAGATTGGGCTGGGCTCATAAGTGATAACCTAAATGAACAGTTGATGAATCTAGAGCATACAAGGAAATTTTACATGAGCTCCTATGTCATCTACATGCTAGCACGGAGGACAAATTATGATGGACTACGATGCAAAGGACCAATTGGAAGCGGAAGCCAACACCTCAAAGTCCATGAATGTTACCCGCAATTGCATTTGTATTCAAAGGATGATTACATGAGGGTTAATGATATATTTTCCATGCGCATAGTAAGAACACTACAAAAGAGGCCACATATAAGAATGTCAATGGGTGCAGTGAAGTTGGTTGAAGAATATGGTGCCTGGTTCATTCAGTTTCCTACCTTTTCATACATCCGAGTTCAAGGATTCTCCACGGAGCCATACAAATTTTCCAGGTATCCAACGTATAAAATGGTCTTGTTAGAGCTTACTCAACAACTTACTGCCTATGACAAGATTCAGAAAGGGAAGAAGAAGTTGGGATTGCAGTTTCCAATTTCCATAGGAGAAGGGAAAACTGAGGTATGCCCATGTCTAAAAGCCGTAGAGAAATCATCAGATGAGCTCCACTTCTTCCGCCTTTCGCTTTATCCAAAGAGGGATGATTTTGATCCTTACAACAAGATCTCATCAGCAAGAGGATCAAAGTACCAACACAAAGTTCACCTTGAAGACTTTTGGGCAAATGCAGCAGACGAGAACGAGGTTAGAAAAAGATTGCATTCAAGACTACCATTGAACATTATTAGAACATGCAACATATTCAAGGTTCCTGATCAAATGGAGGAGTACCCAAACGTGATGCGAAAAGGATTCAATCCAGAAATGACAGCTCAACCATTTGATTGGAAGAAGAAAGAAATTACAGATCTTGAAGCCCTTTCAAAACCAGTCTTAGATTTTACAAAGTGGTGGATCGAGCGTAAGCTTGAAAAATTAGTTGCACCAACTAATGGATTCACATATAGGTTGCTTGGCCATAGACCACTTAGGGATGGAAGATCAGGACAAATATTTGAAGGGACTATTGAGGAAACAGGAACTCCATCCGAAGATGTAGGAACAAAGAAAGCAAAGGAAGTACCTCGAGAAAAGCGTCCTAGGATTGAGGAAGTTATCCAGGAATCTCAAAATAAGAAGCAGAAACATGGAGATGCTTCCTCTTCTCCGAGTCGAACTCCAAGTGTCCAAGAGATAGAAACTTTTGAAAGGTAGGATGTAGGGACAAGTATAAGGAGATTTGAGCAAGAAGAGAATTTGGATAGGCCAATTCATGATAGGTTGAGTATGAATGCTTATGAAAAGTCCATGCAAGAAAGAGGGAGAGATCAAGATATGGCTACAGAGGAAAATCTCGCTACGATCTTAGAGTGAGAAATGATTAATGATGGAGATGGTCCACTAGAGGAAGAAACTCCAGGAGTAGCAATACATCTTCCAAGTGCTGAAGCCGTAGTTCTTGAGGTTATAATGGATAGTCCAGGAGGTGAAGAGAAGATTGATATTCGAGTGGTCCAAAGGAAAGAACAATTGGTAATTTCGGGGGACCAAAGTATACCCATCCCGGAATGGTTGAGGCAACGAATTCAATTGCATCAACAAAGGGAGGTTGATCCAGCAATTGAATTACAGGGAATTTTGGACCGATCAAACCGATCAGAAGAACAAGGGAAAGCAAAAAGATATACTAAATTCATCAGAGGAGAATCAGGATCCAAAATCTTGCAGATTGCGACTCCCACAGTTGACAAAGGGAAAAATCAGATTGCTCCAGATGAATATCATGTTACAAAAGTAAATCTTGGTCGGGCCTCCCGAGAGCAAATATTGGAAGAATTTGATGACTCCACACAGGCTTTGAAGGATAGGCTGAAGAAAGTAGAAGAAGGGTATGAAAAGTAGAAAAGAGAAATTCGGGCCTTATGTCAGTACATCAATAACTTGCCTCATCTAGTAAGAGAGGAAGGTCCATCATTTGTCCCTCCAACAGGTGTTTCCAGTGAAGTGGTAGGTGATATTGACAAAATCAAGTGGATTGCTCAGGGTGCAAAGATTTGGATCGAAGGAATTCAGGAGGTAGCCTTCAAACATGTAGAAGAATTAGTGCAAGTGTACAAGAGGGCATTGGCTGTAATCTCTAGGATCCAGTGCATGGAGGAATCATGGGTGGATGAGCATATTTACCAAGAAGAGGTGATTACCGACATTCAGAGTTTGATGGATACCCCAAAGCAAGAATTGGTTGATGGTCAAGTTATCAGCGAGGGGGATGTCTATGATTTTATTCGATGGTACAGTGCAGTGATCATGGCTAAGGAAATGTTTGAGAGCTTTACCAAGGAATCCAGTCGATGGAAAAAGATTGTTGATAACATCAAGCAAGGAATATCAAATGCAGTTGCATCCTTGTTATCACAAAGATTGGGGGAAGAAGAAATGACAACTGATAATTTGAAAGTCAAGTTAGAGGAATTCTTTCAGCTAAATGTATATCGAAGAGATGATTTTGAGAACTTCTCCATCTTCTCAAATACAATGCACACTACTAAGGACTTACTACTAGATTGGGATGAAAGCTTGAGAAAAGCAGAAAGAGCAATTGCAGTTCTAGAATTCAAGCAAGAGTCTGCACCAAGCATCAATACAGAGGAGTTGGAAACAGTGTTAGATCGATTTCGATCTTTCAAGCGAAGAAATCGGGGATAGATGCATTAAATGCATAGTGGGTGTGCATAGGGATCATTTATTACACCCCACTCCTTAAACGAGCATGCATAGTGGGCATTTATTACCCACTATGGTAGTGGATTCCTTGTGGTATTAATATAGATTCCTTTCCATTGCCCTAACCCTAATTAGGGCTGATGTGGCATGATCTTGGCCATCGGTTATTGTGATCATCCGGGCCACCCGTTGTAATCGAGGACCTATATAAAGGCCTCATTTCTCATTTGTAAGGGGAGATTTTTATGAGATTGTTGCTATGAGTTACTGAGATAATAAAGTTTTTATTGGAGTTTGGTGAATACTTGACGTATCTTAGTTCTTGCTTGTTCTCCTAAATTTCTTCAAGTAGATTAAGTTTAGCATAGTCAATGTGTGGTGATTACAATGGAGAATATGATGGTGTATTGATGAATTCCTTTGGTTCATACTTTTGACGTTTTAGTGATTCTAATTCGTTGTGTAAAGTTAGCCTGAACCCCTTTCATGCATATGCTTAACTTCTATCATTTGTATACATTGTTCTTTATGATGGTGTATGCGGTGATATGAAAATCTTTGGCATAACCTTTGAAGATTGCACCAGTTCATGCTTAGTTGTAGTATAACTTGGCGAAGCGGAATTCGGTAAATTGAGGAATTTGTCCACTAGAGTACTATTTGTTGTTATCACTACCCTTAGGATTAGAATAGAATTCCTAAACCCTATCTTATTGAATTTTTGCATATTTTGTGAAAACTCCAAAAAGTACTTCATTGCAAAACCTTAAGATAGCTCCCACGTCCAATATGGCTTGAAATGAATATAAATAAACACGTAAGGCCCCTTGTGATCATCAGCAAATCACATCAACCACCGATCTTATCCACAGTCAAGACCTGGCATTAAAGGAACCTTGAAGTCATTGTATGATCTTCTAGCAATCTTAGCATACACAAGACTTTATTCAAGAGAGGATAAGATATTTCGGTATTTTGTTCTACTGTTTGGTGAGTCATAAAACACACATCAACAGTTACCAAGATCATGATGAAAGTGAACAAGACAAGGACTGAAATTGATTTCACAACTTGAATGCTTTCACTGTTTAGCCAAATCTGATCAGATCTTTTCTATGACTTGCTCTGATACCATGTTGGGTTTTCATATCAGAAATAAGATAAACAGTTAAACTAAAATAATGTACAATAGACAAAGAATTATCCTGGGAAAACCCTCCAACTCGAGGGGAAAAACCCAGCCAGGCCAAAAGGTTACTTTATTGAATAATAAATTATAATAGAAGTTTGATATTCCAATGGTCACAAAGAGTTCTCTTTGCAGATGAACAAAATAATGACTACTCAATACAGTGAAAACATAGCAAGGAATGAAAAAGTCTGTTACCCAGCAAGCAGCATCGATGATTTGATATTGTTTCTGCTAAAAGAGCAAAATTGCCACATGAACGAGTTGACTCTTCATTGTACAATGAAGAGTCTGCCGTTACTATACAATTATTGCCACGGCACACGACTCTTCATTGTCCTTCAGCAACTTCCGTGACATGTAACTCGACCACTGATAAGCAAGAGAAAAATCACCAATTAATATCACAACCAGTATATACAATCGATGTCTTCACCGTAAGAGAATATGAACCATTCAGATGCTTCCATCACATTAATTGACTTTCCCATGCCTTTAAGTCAATGCATCATAAGGAAGAGTAATCGCTGGCATAGCACAAAAATGACCAGTTGATCATACACAGCATGTAGGATGGAAATCCAGCAACTGCAACATGAGATGGAAGTCTCAGACTTGGAAGACTATCACAGGTATGAAAGGTGACTCCTGCAGCTACACATCACCAACTTAAAGTCATCGCAAATGAGTTAGTTAGCTTCATGCCCATTATGTTTCATCCACCTCCAAAAATTAGCTCCTTTAACTACACTTTTAGAGGCATAAATACTAGCCAAATCAGAAACATCCTTGTGAAGATTACGATGATTTAGATGTGGTGCCTAGAGGGACCATAGTCCCAACTCAGCACATCTCAGACAAATAATGGGGCAATAGAGATGGATACCCCTTTGGCAACTTTGTGAGCAAGAGAATTAAATACAGTTGCAAACCGTTAGCAAACAAAGTCTAGTGACAGGTCTCCACATGCATCCAGATGCCTGGGAAGCGCTTCCGGGTGGCTTCCACAGGCATATGCTTCCGCCTTCAGGCCTAGGATGCCCTCTTCAGCTTCTAAGGTAAATAACATTGGCAGAAAAGATTGGCCACAATATTTTCTACTACATTACAGTTTTATTTTCAGGGACACCCGTCACATTAAAAGAGAGGGATTTTCCAAAGGAGGGGGGAAAGAGGCTAGGGTTGTGCCCTCGTCACCTTGTAATTGTTTAGGAAGCTTGAAAACACTGGAAGTTGACATTTCACTCTTTTGGTAACAAACATCTTCTTTAATTGCTCCATCTTATACTGAGGATAGATTTTAGCTTGTCTCTGAAGATCTGGGGGGATTAAAGGGTCCCTAGTGGTTTCAAGGTTTTTGCCTGCTTGAAAACTGCTCGCGTTGGCAGTAGGCACTCTAGGAGCCATGTGCTGTTTGAACTTTGTTGCTAGTCTGATGGTTCCTGACTATTTAACCTGAGGGTGCTGATGGCTTGGGGAGAATTGGGGTAGACATCGTAGTCACAATGGTCCTTCTTTCTTCAGTGTAAAATCCTCAACATAAAGCTTGCTGTTTGAACATTGATTGTTTCCTTGAAGGATCCAACAAGGTTGGCAGAGACACAAACATCTGAGTTTTTTTCAAGGAAAACTTAGCAGGGTCAACCAGTAAGGAAAGGCCATAACTGGATGGGGATTTTAGGGATCTCAATCTACAATTGGATTGAAGCTTTGCTACAAAGAAACATGATCTTCCCCTCATGGTTAGAAACAACCTTAGCAGTCAGAGAAAATCTTTAGGCATTGTTAAGCATAGCAGTAAAATGCACCAGGTTTCAAAACTGAAACAGAAAGAAACCAAGTTTGAAGATTTATTATTTCTGGCAAAAACTGAAGCTCTTGAGCATTTTAGTTTATAGGGTTCCCATTTGAACAATCATTGCAATCAATTAAAACACATTATGTTATTATGACATATATCTGTTGAAGTTTACAAGTCGGATATTAACTGAATTTAAGGGTGAGGATATCAACATCATTTTTACTACGTCAATTAATATGTTGGTAACAAACTTCTGTCCTTATTTTGTTGCCATGGGGATGCTTACCTCTAGGAGTGGTGCAGCTGCTTCTAGAGGCATTTGAATCCCCATACAATAAACTCCTCTCGAAAGAAGAGCGTTAATACTAAATTCATCCATAAATGTGCGATATTGCAATGGTAATGTCTCATGCGAGCAGTAGCATGAACTACAAAGTTGCAAACTAACAAGGGAAAAAATAATTAAATCCCAACTTTAACAAAGTTCACCACGTTGGTGAGATCTTTGTAAGCCTTAATGTAAACAGGTGACTTGGTTTCTCATCTATATATTCTTTGTTGGCATTATTCTTTGTGGTCTGGAAGTGGTAGAATGGAAGTTGAAAACCTTATATTTATTTTCATTTGACTTTTTAAGCAGTTTGTTTTACTATTGAAAGTTTAAGATAATCAATATCTAACCCATTTTTCATCCAATCCTGCAGACTCTTGGGGTGCTCAGTTCTTTGATCATTATTGCTCTTCCAACACTTAATGTAAGAGAATTACACATGCTTAAAGTTGCCTCATTCATTGGCTGTATTTTTCAGAGTGCATTAAGTTTCTTCTTGAAATATTTGGAATGAATTTTTGTTTCAATTTAACGAGAGAATTTGTAATTATTGTGAACTAATTGATGTATGTACATTATGGCATGCACCCAGTCCTTCCAAAGGCTGTCTGTTTCTATGCAAAAGCTTTCAAAAACTATTAGTGAAGAAGTTCCTGGTACATTTGTATCACTCAAACTTTCAGGCTTAGAGATCGAGGACTTGGCACATCGGCTTAAAAATCTGCGGTAATTTAGAATAAATCAATGGCATTTTCTTCACCTGCTTGGAAAATCTTGTGTTTTGAGTAATGATATGATTATCTATTAATGGATCATTTCTTATTATCATTAATCTATAGACAATTTTTTGTATACTGAAATTGTCTTAGTGTTTCATTCAGGGAAAGACTACAACGTCGTTTTTTCCGAAGGAAACATAGGGATAGTAAACATAGTGGTGCGCAAGAAAGGGACACTCCCATTTTCTAGTGAGAAAAATATAGCAAAGGTTGCATGTTGTAAGGAGTATTTCTTCTTAGCTGTATAGTTAGTAAGCTTACAATACCGGATACATCAGCTACTTTTTTTATATCCTCTTGTTCATTAATTTCTTGTGGTTTGCAGTTGTCAATATTCCAACATGTCATTAATAAGTTCTGAACCTTCCTTACCAGTAGGGAGCAACGATGTCAAGTCTTGTTCATAGATCTTTTACAAATTTGAGCTAATAACTTTTGTTCTCAAATGAATCATATTTCTTTTTATTTCAAAATTGAATAATTATACTTCTACAATTCTACAATTCTGTTTTGTTGTAATTGACAATTAACTTCTGAGCATGTTTGTTTTTGATTAATGGGTTCATATGTTTTGTCGGGATCTCAAACCTTTTTACAGCAAAATGTCAGAAGAACAATTGCTAGTCAAGCATGTTTGTTTTTGATTAATGGGTTAATATGTTTTGTTGGGATCTCAAACCTTTTTACAGCAAAATGTCAGAAGAACAATTGCTAATCGACAATAAGACAAAACAAAACAAGAATTGCAACAAAAGCTACCAAAAACTTGACCAACAACACATCTGCAGCCACACTGCTTTTAGAATAACCCCAACTTGCAGATTACCTGACCCCTTCCTTGCAATCTGCATATCTTTAACTTGGGGATAGAATTACAAAACAGAACTAGGCAGACCTCTCTTCTTTGAACAACTTTCCAAGACACACCATTGTCTAGCTCCACTAAGAATGGGAAAGGAGGGAGTCCTCAACCAATGTCTCAACCATAGACACCTCACATGAATATGAAGGTCTACTCAGAGATGTCAAGTGCAGGATAAAATCCACAACCAGAGTCCCACCATTGCCTGCAATCTGAGTTATGGTCCTGGACACACGGAGATGTTTGAATAGGTTCTGAGACCAAAGTTGTAACAGGGGATGGCAACACTGCATAAACATCATCCCCTAGGGCACTTCACCACTTGAAGAATCTCACTGTTAGATTTATCCACTGCAGAACAAAACACAACAGAAAGATGCATAATTAGATGATTAAGGAGGGTATTCCTCCATATAGCTAAGCTTGCACTCTTGCCAACAACAAGAGCACTCAGAAGCAAAATATCCAGAATCAAAGTGTTGTCTGCACTAGAATGGAGGACTCATAATCTAGTAGTCGAATGCATTGTCTGTCCTTTTCTGTCAAGACAAACATCACCATTAAGAGCCTTGAAGATGTTGATGTCTGCTAATATACTGGCAAATGTAGAGTAGCCAGTTAGATAAGGCTAGATCCTGCTTTAGAAAATGATTGATAACATTGGCGATGTCCTTAAAGATGAAATTTTCCCATTTTGGATAGGAATGTTAATTTCAAGATCGTTTTCTTCAAATGTAATAACGCTGCCATTATTTCTGTGTTATTACATTTGCATAAAATGATTTTGAAATTAACATGGTATCAGAGCTAGGCTGCAAATGTGAAAGAATAAAGATGATATGGAGAAGAATTCATTCAAGGAAGAAAAGAAAATGGACCAGTTTGCAGAGATATCCGTAAAAGAAACTATAAAGTTGATGTAAGAAATTGTGTTCCAGTCAAGCTTGAAAGTTATACATCCAACAGATAGAATCTCAGTAAAGAATCACCTCTACTCATGCCTAGTTGAACGACCAAATCAATCCCGTGTAGTCAGCGAAAAGATATATTCAGGAAAATGGATGTGACATAGACCCAAAATAATAATTCCAATTCGATGGCATTGATTTCAGACATACTAACGGTGTATGGACTGAGGAGGAAAATCACGGCAGAATAGGAATATTAAAGGGAGGATAAAGGAGGGTGTCCCTTTAATATATACTCAATGGATAATCTGTTACGCTCGATGACAGCTCCTACATAATACTGCATGCATCTAACAGTACATAGAGATTACAAAACCAGTGAATGCATAAACATCATAAGCAGTAATAAACTATTGAGGTGACTAAAAACAAAGATTATTATTGGGGAAGAATAATCGGGTATGCTCAACCTATGTGAGCTATGATGGGTGGAAACATTAAGGTCAATCTGTTTGCACAACATGAGTAAAGATCGAATTGTGGGTGACATCACAAGCATTACTGCTACTTTGGAGAATACAAAAAAAACACTAGATATCAATCAGTGATAGGTCTGATAAAATCTGTGACACATTGGACGAGTAAAAGAGAAAGGCTATGATAAAATATAATTGTATGCCACATATGGATAGGAATAAAAGCTTGCGTCAATCATGGATTAACAATTGCTTAGTCAGACATAAATACCCTGAAGTGGATAGGGTATAACACTGGTAATGATTATGAAGCACTTGGTCAATATATGTTCAAGGATAAAGTTGTGATGTGCATATCGCATGATAATTCTGCAGAAATGACAAGGTTTCTGAAAGGCGCTGGAGTGACAGCAATGATATATTTGAAACATAGTGAGTTATCTCCTACAGTATCATATGACAGTTCCAAAGACATAAAAATCTTTTTGTGATTCTATGAATTAAGTAATGGGAATATCACATAATCCTGGCGATTAAGGAACACAATATACTCACAGAGATTGCAATCAGAGGCACCCAACTGTCATCAAAGAAGCAGGAAATCACAGATCCAATCAGCAATGAACGGCCAAGCAAGACTGAACCAAAAGAGATATGCCTATATAGTTCGCAAAACCAAATACTAACTCGGCAAGCAACATCATTCAATCGAACAATAGATATAGAATATGGAGGATATCAATGGGATCAATTAAGCCTTCCTCTGTACATGATAACAGGCCTCATAATAATGTTTGATACAAACGACGTTTGAACTATTATACCAGACAACGGAGGGTCTGAGCAGAACATATCCCTGGAGTCTGGCATCAAGAGTAATCAATCCAGACCACTTCAATAGAGTAGACTAGGACTAAAGCTAACAGGCATATGAATTACTATGCATTGCTGCTAATATTAATATTATCAGCAATATTAAGAATAGAGACTTCGTTACTAAATCAACAGCATAGTTACAGAAGCGATAGATACGAGGATGAAATATCATATTCACCAAAGAGTTCACAAAACCAAATACTAACTCGACAAGCAACGCCATTCAATCAAACAATAGATTCGGAATAGGGAGGATATCAATGGGATCAATTAAGCCTTCCTCTGTACATGATAACAGGCCTCATAATAATGTTTGATACAAATGACGTTTGAACTATTATATCAGAAAACAGAGGGTTGAGAAGAACATATCCATGGAGTCTGGCATCAAGAGTCATCTATCCACAGCAATTTAATAGAGTAGACTAAGACTAAAGCTAACGGGCATATGAATTACTATGCATCACTGCTAATATTAATATTATCAGCAATATTAAGAACACAGACTTTGTTTCTAAATTGGCGGCATAATTACAGAAGTGATAGATATAAGGATGAAATATCATATTCACCAAAGAGTCTAGTAAATGATCGAATCAGTTATTGTGGTTAGTAGGAATTTATACATATTACAGAGCAATAAGGAGGAAAAATAAATATACCAAATGGAAGTAATGGAATAAAGAAATATATTACAACCCTGTGCAATGAGCAAAGATAAAAAGATTTTTAAAAAAGTCAATTACAAATGGAGACCCTTCATTAGTTGAACCCATTAAGGCAGAAACTGACAAGGATAATACATAAGGAATGCACAGGAAACAAAGGAAAAATGATAGAAATGTATAATAAAGTAGACAAGTATGATTACATATCTGGTGCATATTGATTCCAATTCTAACACATATTTAAGGGGTGCACAAAGTTGCATATTAATTATAAACTGACCTTGCGATCACCTACATGGTTACATACTAGACAAAGTTGTACACTATGGTTGATATACAACCGACAATTACAATTACAATTGGATTAAGGATGATGATAACTGTAATCACCATATCAGTAACAAGATAAGAGAAGATAATATTAATGTCTAACAAGAGACCACAACACGGGTCTAAGGGATTGGGAGCTTCTAACCAAGAGGATAACACCAAACGGTGCCAATAAAAGAGCAAGCACAAAACCTAAAATAGAAGAATCTATTACTAATCATTGAAGAATCTAATTCCTAAAGGATCCAGTTAAAGGAAAAGAGGTTATTTTGAATAGAAACGAGAGATGTTTTTTAGAACAAAATCCATTATACTCGAGTGTAACATAAATGTAGTTGCTTGTCTTTACAAATGGTGGAATACATAAAAATACATTTAGGTACTGATTATGGAAGCAAAGAGAGAGATATGTAAGATATTGATAGAATAGATTTGCACCAGATCAGATTTAAATATTTATATGTAGAGAGGAAAATATCAAAGGTCAGGAGTAAGGAAGACTTGTTGATGATCTCACTACTGCTGGATTTATAAGATCAGTGGCAGCAAACTATTGATATGATTCAAGGAGATAACAAACAGATAAGTGATAACAAATTCTTAATCAAACTATATGTTAAATGTCAAAAGAGTGGGAGTTTTACATTGTAGCGGGGATAATAACCAATGTTCCTTCTCCCACTTGAATCAACTTTAGAGGGGAGATGTTCCATTCTCAAATAAACTAAGAAGGCATTTTATGATTTGATGTCTATCGACCTTACGTACATATAAGTAATTATTATCCTTGAGTATTACATGTATCTACTCATTGTAATCTCATTCTTATTTGTAATTCTATACATGCTATAGAGAACTATTTGCCTTGATCTTTTCCTTTGTGTCAGGGGATGTTCTTGCAGGAAAAGAAGGTTGGTACTTTATACATGCTACCAAATATTGTGTAGACTCAATCTTATGACAGTAGCTCTAAAGAAGTTGTGACATGGAATTCATTAGTCATCCGATGATCAGGCTAGATAAAATGAGGCTCTTGAAGCAAATATCTTTGATGGTTGAGATTATGAGTATCCTTCTATTAAATAGGGAGTTTGTCACTTCATTATTGTTTATATCCTTCAATGAAAGTTGCACAATAGCCAAGTTCTTTTTGATAATTTACAAATTATTGTAAACTTTCCAAGGAAAACTAAGTTTGAAGGGATGGAAAAAGACAATTTTCAACATTCAATGTTTTTGTGTATTTTTATGTGTAATTAACACTTATTTTCTATAAATAAGTCCCTGAAAAACCATTGACATGTAGAGATATGAGGTTATAAATTGGATTTGTCATTCTTTGAAGAACATGCTTTAAATGGCTAGCCTCACAATTTTGATGTGGAAATCTATTGTAGACTTATGTCATGAACAAAAAGCAAGTAAACAATAAAAAATAAAATAGGAGAAGGAAAATTGCTGCAATAAGTTAGATTGAAAGATTCAATATGGGAAAACTCTATAAGATTGGGATTGGGCCCTGTCTCCACTACATTATCAATTATACAAGGCAAATGCATTATTAAGAGACATTTAAGAACATGAAGGGGACCTTTACAAGGCAACTACAATGTTTTCCTATGCTAACCTTGCTGTAGAACTTGCTTGCAATTACTTCATATCCAACTTAGTATGCATGCATCTTACAACATTAGAGCTAAGAATTTCATGTCAATTATAGTCTACCATTTTGTAATCGCCAAGCAACCCAAGAAAACAACACAACTATTAAGAGTTAAAACAACATATATTTTTTTAATTCAACATAAGAGTGCAACACACACATTCCATTACTAATTATTTTAACATTAACGTAAATGAAATGTGAATATGTTTTTTTTTAACATTAAGTGATAACCACATCCTCAGTTTCCCATTCATATTTTAATTTATTTAAATATATCAACTGATGTTATTATTGGAAGAATTAAAAATGGAATGTCTAAGTTGAAAGAAGAATGACATGTGACTCGATATTCTTGAGCATATTATATCCTCCAATATCATGAGTTAAGTGATATCTCTTCTCATAATAGATGAGCCTATTGTGATATACACTTGGTTATATTCTTTGTGTACCTTAGTTAAGAGGGGGCGTTGAGGATAATAGCTTCCATCATATATAGAATGATGATTAATTTTATGTTGCATATATATACATATATTACTATACTTTGTATTTTTCTCACACACACAAACATATTTAAATTGTTTATATTTTTATTCATGGAAATCAATTATCATTAATATAACTAATTAAAATACGAAGAGATTATTGCTATTTCATGTTTCATATAGGATCTTAATCAAGTATTATTATCGATTATCATTTTTAGATTGAATATTTATTTATTTGTGCAAGATCAAATCAAGTTGAGCTTTATAAGCATTTGTATTTGTTAAGTAAAAACTCTCGATTAGAAATTGAGTGTCTAATTTGATATAAAAAGGCACATTCATGAGACATGTCATGGACGAACATGTCTCAACTTGTGCAGACGTGTCCTTTAATGGAATGTGTCTCTTCCATGAATACTTAATGCAAATCTGATCCACATAAGGAATTATTGAAATCAATTATTATTTTCCCTTTTGCAGCTCAAATACCACTAGTTCAAATTTGTACTTGTAAATTATATTCAATATTTTTCAACGTTGATTTAGCATCATCTTTAATAGTTGTCATCAATGAAAACATACCATGTGAATCTCTACTCTTGCCAACAAAATATGCCCACATGGCTTATATTTGTTCTCCCTATTTATTGCTAGATGATTTGTCTACTATGAGGGCTTGTGTTCAAACTCTTTTCTATGCTTCAATTCATGTTGGTTCAACATATCCTATCAATGTGAACTATGTTCATAGTTCTATTGATTTAGCTCATCTTGTTCTTGTGCAAGGTTATCTCCCTATTATGGTGGATGACCCTATATCTCATTTTTGAGGCCGTTGACCTTAATAGGTCTTGTCTCTCTTTTGATGTTTAGGTATTCGATGTGGTCTTATATTTTTTCCCAAACCAACACATTTGCTCTTGCTTGTCCATAATAAATGAACAATCTCTCTCATGTGCAAAACTACATCCCATCATAGTTGTGTAGATATGGATGGAAATGAGGATTTCTCCTTCTACAAAGGTTTGGTTGTTAGAAACACATGCCTTCATTTTTGTCATTGATATCAAAATTTATGATTTCTTATGTATCCAGATAACCATTGTACATGTTTTAAAGAAATATAGAAGAGTGTAAGAACGATGGTGAACATTATGATAGACATGTATTTGTTTAGATATATATATTTATATATCCATCAATGTTATTATTCTACATCTAAAAGTTTGTTTGGTCCAAACATTGGCAAAACAATAATAGGGTGTTCTGGTTGTGGTTGTCAATGTATGTTTGCAGACAAAGATTATATTATTATATTTGTAGGTTTATGTGGTCCAAATAATATTCTATCAATGACAAAGTCTATAGAAGATGGAAGCTACATTATTCTTGATCCAAAGGTCAATTGTTTATTTTGATGGTTACCCAATTACCAATGATAGTTTTGTGTTTGTGGTTTTTGGAAAGTTTTCACATTGATTATTGTGTTTTAAGATGTATAGATATGTTATATGGTGTTACCTTTTTATTTCATGGTTGTTGAATTCCTTGATGTTTTGAGAACTACATTTTATATTCTACAATTGGTGTTCTATAATACTATTTTAATTAATATGTGTTTTGGTCTAGAAGTATATTTTGATGTCTTCTAATAGCTAGATGGTGATGTAGATTCTATTATAACATGTGGTGGTTAAGAGAAAACTAGCAGATGGTTTGGTTCTTTAGGTTCCATGACGATACACACTTGTATCGTTATTGTGTTTGTGGTGTTGGGATATTTATAATGTATTCTTGGTCCATTCATAATTTTTATTTTGGTCTAATTTCTATACTTAATATTTTTATCTTAAACAAATAGATTTATTTAATATATAACCTTTGTTTTGGTCTAGGTAAGTCTTGGAATGATGAACTTTATTGCATTATTATTTATGTCATGGCTTAATTGTAACAAGTCTTTGCTAAGGCTGAATCTTAATTAGTTTTCCATGATTAAAAAAAAAAAACTAGTACATTCCATTGTGTTCATTTATTTTTTCATGCTACGATTCATCAATCAACAAAGTAAATCTATAAGTGTGAGAGAACGCCCTCTTAGGATTATGCTTGTTCAACAAGTCCTATAGGGAACTTTAAAAAATAAGTTAAGGTATTAATAATGTCAACCTGCAAAAGGGAAAAGGCAAAATAGAGGTTGATATCAATCATTTATAATACTAATATATGGAAAGATGTAAGTATTAACATTATTTTGGGATCCCTAAGAACACAAGGCATTAACTAGTTTTTTATAGTTGAAATACAATTAAAATTGAACGCATTTTATTTTATGCAATTTTTTAAATAATTATATGCATGTTGCTACATTATTCTTTAGGGAGGCAGCTAGATTATATGGTATTCCAAATAACATTATCATGAATAAGCATACAAAATTTGTGGGTTAGAACAAGTTAAAGATGCCAAGTTAAATTTTGGTTAGACATATCATCCAAAAAATGTGCTAACGAGCATTGCTTAAAAAAATCATATTAGAACTTCTTGTGAGAGGGAAATAACTAAATTAATTGGACTTAATATCATAAACAATTTTTTTCTAGAATAGCTTAGTCATTAGAAGTGAAAGTGAAAGTGCAATTCATTTTCAAATTGTTTACAATGGCAACTCAAAGACTATGAATAGATTGAGGTATACTATCAATTTAGAAAAGCACAATGTCATAGCAAAAGATTTTAATGAATATATACATAAACTACATAATAAATCAAAGAATACAATAATTTTAAAATATCAATCTTAGTTTGCAGACTTAGTATTGATCCATCTACAAAAGAGAGATTTCCTTAAACAAATTACAACAAATTAAAATGGAAAAAAATATGACAATATGAAAAAATCACCTAACCACTTAAATTGAACTACCTTAAAGAGTAGAACTCTCTCAATAATGTTGAGTGCACTATGTATATCACTACCATAGATGAAAGAAAGTGAAAGGGATGATATTGCTATTTATTTAATTTTACAATCAGAACAAGATTGCATACAATAATCATTATAAATTAAATGGTATAAACTTAGAAGCAATTGTATACACCTATGTCATCAAGAGGACAAGAGGAAGAGTCTAGAGAATATTTAGAAAAGTGGAAAAATGAGTGGAAGAATAACTTAGATAATTGCATTCATTAAGTTTCTCCACTATAGATGACACAAATGTTTCATTGATTGCCTAATGTAGATCATCTAGGTTAACACTGAATCATGTAAAAACAAAAACCTTTCTTAACTTTTGTTTCTTAACTTTTTGTTTTTTTTCTTATTTGCTTTTTCTTTTTTCTTTTTTAATTGGTTTTAGTGGTTTTGAGAATATATTATACTATTGTTTAGTTAAGAATCAAGTTGTTATAATATTAGGCAAGATCCTACAACACAACGGTAAATTGTGAGCTTCTTATGTGGGAAGTCTTAAGTCCAAATCTACTCAAACCTAATAAACAATAATTTGGCTTCAACCTCTTACTGATAAATTACAGCTTCAAACTTTCTTGATTTGTGTGTACACATACATATATACATATTATTTTTGACAAATCCTTTGAACATAAAAGGGGAATAAAAGGTTCAAATGAGTGAATATAGGTAATGCTCAAGTTTTAGATTGACAATGTTGATTACAAAATTTTATAGTTGTTAAGAATAGAGCATGTGAAGGCATTTAGTGAATGATGTAATATAAGCTCTACGAACAAAGCTATGCACCAATTAACAAGACTAATGTGACAGATTTATGTATGTTGAATATTTCTTTAAAAATATATTGTATATGTCAATAGGTCACAATAGAAAATGTGTAATTTTCTAAAACAATTTGTTTGAATATATAAATTACAAAAAAATTACTCATGATACTAATATTTTTATTTTGCATCTAAGTTTTCATAAGCATGTTGATTTGTGTTTACACATGTTAGATTGGATGTATTATAATCGAACTCTTCATTTAGATTTACATCAAGAACTTCTAAAGAATACGAAAGTAATAATTTATTAAATGAGATATCTATATTAAAACAAGAAATTAAAGAATCCTTTAAAAAACAATATACATTCAAAATGTAGATGGTTTTAGTTAAAAACCCTAATAAACTCAATTAACAAAGATTATAGCATGTGAATGGTAAGCATGTAGTGAACTACAAAAGCTCCTTATGACAATCCTTTCCTTTGATTCCATGTATGTTGAGGACCAAACAACCTCATATCTTCCACAAGATAAGGTTGGTATTTAGATTGTAGAGACGATATTCTAGAATCAAATCTCCGTATAACCTGCTTTTCCAACTTGTTTAAATAAGTTGGATATACCATCCAGAAAATAAGGGGAAAATACCACTGGATTAATAGCAGACTTAATCCAAACATATGGGAATACATTCTTATTAATGACAATGGCAAATTTTCCCTGGTAACATATCTATTCCAGAAAATAAACATTTTAAATCATGGATTGTGGAAATCTGATTGCATTAACATATTTATTGTGGACAAACATTGAACTTAATGCCTCTCATTAGAAGTGATACGCTTACACTCGTCAATTGTTTCTAACAAACTTACTGCAAATATCCAAGAGTCACTACTACATGAGTAAACACAGGTGCCTTTAAAAATTAAAGTGATAAGCTTAGACTTCTGACAATTTTTTTCTCACAAGGTGGCCGTACATAAGTAAATAAGAAGTGAGAACTGATAATCTAATAGTTTAACCATTTAATGTATTCTCATATTGACTTGGTGTAAAAAAATTATTTTGTATTCATTCCTGACATATTACGTGTAAACATCCAACTTTGATGCCATTGACATTCAAAGTGATAAGCTAAGAGATAAACCTATGAAGTTCTAATGCAGTAGTTTACCTCCGGTGGGATATACCTTCTGTTGAAATAATGGCTGATTGATTGGCTACATTCGATATCTGTAGGTACTTCATTATCTATAAGGCTCCCCTTCAAGCCAATTATATATATTCATTGGAGAGTTCAATTTTGACCTGCTACTATACAGTACTTAGATTGCTTCTATACATTCATACGAGAAATACATTTACCACGTGGTATATAATATTTAAGTCACCATATGACATCCTCTTTCATGAAATAATTTTTCTGCAGTCTAATATTACATTGTCATCACACATTTTGCATTTCTTTCTGCTCTTCCTCAGCTGACTTGCCCTCAGGAAGGCTGCATGTTGGTCTCCGATCAACACCTTTCCTCGAATACTCTCTCCATTTTCTTGCTGCAGCAGCAGCTCTACTAGCTCTCTCACGGACTTTGTTATCTGCCAAGCACGTCAACCATCCGATTCAGTTCCAAATTAACAAATTCATGCAAGATATTGAGCATCTTCAGTTTTTGCAATGTGTCTGATTCCTACTGCACCCTTTAAAAAAAATGTGGAAGATCTCTTTTGCACAAGAGATACTAGAAAGTGCAAAGCAAACTACAGCCCTGAGTCAATATCAATTCCGTTTGTGAACGTTTTAAGAATGAATGGCGAGTCTACTGATAGTTTAAAAAGTCTTCAGCCTCTCCTCTAGGATAAGACAATGTAAGCCGAAGTTATGAATGGACAGAAAAGAATATAGCTGGAGAAGGGAAAATAATGAATATGTGGGATGACTCGGATTTTAATGATACGAGTTTAATGTTTCTTTGTTTCCTTTGGTAGGAAACCCAATAGTTCTAATCATGCAATAAGAGTTCTTCAACTTAACAACACGGTATGCTATATCATCATGTTTTACGTGCTCCAACTTACCATTGGGCCACAGTCATTAGAGTATCATTATGTTGATGTTGCTGTCAAGCTCGGACAATTTCAATGTTGTCAATTAGGGATTATCATGTAGCTTGATCAAGAAAGACAACAGGAAGACTTTTACAGGGAAACAGTTAAAGATTAATTTTTGCAAGAACGAGCTGAACAAAGAATCCACTTGCAAAATAATTAATTTCTCATTATAAAGCAATTGGAAAAATTATTCAGATTACATTTTCACTGGCATCCTTTGTTTTTAAATAACGGCAAAAAGTTAAGTACTGTCACCTGTACTCTGATATGTCGGTTGACTGTCACCACTCCAAACACCATCCCAATATGATGGCGCCTTACCAGCACGCTTCTCCCTCATCATCCTAATTCTGGCGCGCTCCTACAGAATAGCCCACAAACCAATTAAAAGCAAAACCTTCATATAATTTAAGTTATATAATAATCGATTTCTTTAAAAAAATAGCGTTAGGTAATTTACTATATCACTTGCTTATGGTAGGTAGTACAAGCAGGGATGCAGCCTTTCGATTTAAGGTGCTCGTAATAATCACAAATTGACACTGCCCACCATAGGAGACCATCCTTCAGTTGTAAGAATAAAATACGGAATATTGCCTAGAGACAACATTTCCGGCATAATTTGCCTTGTTCCAAAAACGGAGACATCTTGAAACTAGGAAACTTTAGGAAATCCATCCCTTAGTTGTCCCTTAATGTTTGAATTAATTCGTTTGACGTCCACTCTGATGTGAACAGTGAATTTAAATTATTTAATACAAAATTTATATATTAAGGCTCTATATCGTACACAAGTATGCCTTATCCATATTTATTTTCATGTAAATATTTAAAATTTTCCTATATATATAAAATATTCCCTATTTTTTGTGTAGCTATCCCCACTGCCATCTCCTGCTGCGGGAAAAATAAATCCATCCTGGAAACCCATTTTCCTGATCCCCTTTCCTGGAAACACGGAGTAACATATATAAAATATTTTGTGTGCTTGAGGTGCCATATGGTCCCTATTGGAAGCCTCAAACTCTTAATAAAAATTGACTGGGGTATAGAAATCGCTGCTAGGCTAAACTAGAAATACAATGAATTTACAGAGCCAGTGCTCCTGATTATCTGAATAGGGCTGTTTGCCTGATGACTGATAGAAATTTACCATTTTGCATCACAAACTGCTGATAATTCTCAATAGGTGTGACTTTTTTGACACAATGCGACCTGCAATTAAATACATTCAACAATTGTAAAATAAAATCCTTTAATATAATAGAGAAGTATGCATACTTACTTATTACGTGTAATTGTAAATTCCTTTTGTGTCTTTTGACTTGCCTTTTCTGTTGAAATGACACTATTTATCACGATTTTGTAATGTCCCCACTTTAGCAGTTGTCTAGTTGTGTGACTGTTAGCCTTTTATTTTATTTTATTTATCCCACATTGCTTGTGAAAAGTGGTCAACCCTATGAAGTAGGAATAAAAAGAGAGCTTGTGGCTATTGTTAGGAAAGGTTGGTTATGAGAAGAAAATAGATATGTGAGTTACAGATCTGTTTTGGGCATTAGAGGACGTTGATCCTCTCTTGTGACATTCTAGACGTCATTCCCTTGGGGTTTGGCCTTTGGAATTCATTGCTATTAACTTCATTAATAGGTAGCTTGGGCACATTTCCAGCTACAGGCAGATTGGGTGTAATTAGTGAGTTGAAGAGTTTGTCATGTATTTGATTTTATGATGGTAGAGTAATTAGTGAGTTTGCTATGTATTTCAGCAGTAGTTAAGTCTCCAGTTTGCATAAATTCCTTCATGTTATGTGGTTTCAAAATCTATGCAAAAGCATTAAAATCTTTATCAGCAGTTGGTTCAGTTTTTGGGCATTTCCAGAGTGCCCATTACAGATTTGTCCTATTGGGTTGACTTGTTCCATATTTCAATCAGTTATCTTCTACATAGCCATACGCTGCTATGTCAGATCAGCATTTTTTCGTTCTATGTCAGAAGAACATTTTTTTGTTCAAGTGGGCTTTTTAATTATGCTTATGTTGATCAACCTTCTATATTTGCAGTTCAATTTATATGATTGGCCACCAAGTCTTATTTATTTCTAGAAAACTGTTTCTGCCCATACACTTACTGATGGCTTTTGGATGCATAAAGTGTCAAATAAATGTCTTTATTAGAGTAAAATTGCAAAGTATACCTCACATTATCTAATAATTCCAGATTTAGTAAAAGGTTTTTAACTTAGATAAAAGCTAGGTATTATTCAGCCCCAAATTGATGCTTAACTATATCGGTAGACATCTACACTAGAAAAACATATATTTTTTATTTTTTATAGAAAAAAATGCGGTCATTATTTTAATGGATAATGATGCAAGGGGATAACTGTTCACAGCTATTTCTGTCAACATGGAAGATTGTCAGCCAGGCTACATAAATTGGTGCTCAAATCTATATTTCAACAAAGTATGAGGATAACTACCTACCAATAGTTCCAATATGCTAAGATCCACTTCTTAAGTCTAGGATGTGTAGTCTATATATAGTGTATTTCCACCCAACACTTTAAGGCTTACGTTTCAACACATTACCTACTCTGCAACAATCATATGAATAGGATGACAGAAACTTTGTTGGCATATTTATCCACTAAGATAATAAATTGACAAAATCACTAATAACTCGATGGAAACAATTACAATATATCTATTTAAAACTGTGACAATGTGAATTAAAATTTTCAGGGAATAACAAACCCATTATTACCATTATGTTTCAAAAACAGATGTGTGACCCTACTTTCACAATCTGCTAAAATAAATTCCTCCCAGAAGTGGCTCACAATAAATTACTGTAATCAATGCACATATATTTATCCAAAACCAAGTACAAATATATTTATATCAATCAGGTAGTCATTATCTCAACCTTTCACATTTGATGTAGCAAACAAGGAACATACTGTGCTCCACTTGCCTTAGAATTCAAGGGCAGATGACAAGGTTTCTGTCTGGGCTTTCATTGGCATGGCCTACCACAGATGAAGACATATTTGGAAGAATGGTTATGAAAAAAATTGTCAGATCGAAGGAAAGCATCGCATTAGTGAAGTACACAGTATTGTTAATTATCAAACACTCATTTGGGTGATTGTCAAATCATTCATTGATTTGTTGATAAAGATACTTCAAAACTAACTTAGGCTCCCTTAGATTAGAAATTCTACTAGACAGTTGCAAAACATTTTGTGTGGCCTTGAGTTGTATCCAAAGTTCCTCCTAGGTGGGTGTATGTCAGGTTATAATGTTTTGAGATGTTAATTCAGACTGCATCCTCCATTGTCATGTGGATTTCTTCTTTTACATTTGGCAGTTCCTTGTATCTCTATAATAGGGTCTTGGAGATTTTCATCTTGGTTTGTTTCCTTGTAATGACCAAAATGGTTTCCATCATCGTAACAAAGTTCATAATGGTAACTCTATGCTAGAGAAATGAATTGTCATCATGGTTTCTAGACCTAACCTACTATCACAAAAGTAGGGTCTCCACTTTATTGATGAGAAATCACAAAGATTTATATTTGATTTCATCTACATGCCACTCTTCATATGAACTTTCTTTTGTTGCTGGCTAGTTTCAATGCATTTTCGTTGGTATGTACATTGGTAGTTCCCAGACTGATTTCTTTTTCTTTTACCCATTACTATTTTATGGACTATTATTTTTGTATGCCAAACATTTTTTGAATCATCTTCTAATGTGTAGTCAAAAATTGTACACCCCTATGTGCAATTTAGGTAATACTTTAGCCACCATTCCATTAGCATGTGAGTAGGTCCATTTCAGCCCTGCATTATCCTTTTTACCCCAGGATGCTCATAGTCCATGTCAGCAGCTATATTCTAGCATCACTTATGCATTACTCGCACGTTTCCTTTGCCACCTGTCATATTTTTGGATGCTAGCACACCGCACAGTCATTCACACGTCACATTTTCTTCCACTAACATCTCAACATTCAAATATCATTCTTGTGCATGTCTGTCACATGTCACTTGCTTATGTCAGTGGGAATCTTCTAGAACCACTCGAAAGTCTCTTTTTCCCTTCTATTCTCACTTTAAATTGAGGTCTTTGTTTCGTTTAAGCTCTCTTCAAGTTATCTCTTTCTCTCTCCCTTGTGCTCTCATTTTATCTTTTTTTTTTTACATCTCTCTTGCTCCATGATCTCTTGCAGTAATCTACAGAGCTCTTTTGTCTTCCTCAAGCCCATTTCATAATATCTCTCCTCTCTCTCTCTCTCTCTCTCTCTCTCTCTCATGTCTATGAGAATCTTGCGATTCATCACATCCCTTTCTATCAATAATATTATCTTATTTCATACAATAGGTGTTCTCCATTAGCAAGGTTTGTTTCTATTTATGTATATCACATAGTAAGGGTTCTCCTCCATCTATTAGAGTCTGTTTCTATTACATCATCATTTATCTATTTAAATTTTCAATCTATCTATCTATTTGCATGTTGTGGAGGCAGAACACACAAAAGCAAGGACCTAGCTAAGGCAAGTCTCCAAACAGCCCCAAACAGTTTTTCCTCTCTTGAAAGTGTGCAAGTCCATTGGAAGCGGTCAACCGCATGAGGGTTTGCATGTGATTTACTTATTTATTTCATTTCTATTATTCAATATATTGTATCGCAATTCCTAACTTCGTCATTTTGTAGGTTACCTAAAATACAAACTAGAGCTTTTGCCACATTTTGGGTGTTTTCTATTTTGGTTCATACATGACTATAGTGCATCGTACAAACGTATGTGCACTGCATTGACATTCATGGTCAAGACGCTCAAATTTGGATTGATGACCCTCTTTCGTTTAGTTTTCCCATTTCTACAACTAAAATATTTATTTTCCTTATCTATAATAGGATATTTCCATTAGTTTACCTAGTTTGGAGATATTTGAATGTATGTTGTGAACTTGGCTCTCAAGGGAATCTACTATTCCTTTGGTTGGAGTCAAAGTTACTATATGACATTTTGGCAAACCCAACATGAGCACTCCTCCATCATTTTAAAAGCATCATTTATCATTAATTTGGGTAGTCATTATCCCCCTAAAAAGAACACTGCAAAGGTTTCACCTTCCCAGAGAAATTTTGAGATATTCATTGGCCTTCACCTGCCTCTATACACCTTGTCTATATCTCTGTTTCAAAATGAAATTTCCATTTTATTTCTTTCTGTATCTTTGTTACTTTGTTAAGGAACTTCTATTCTCATGCGATTTATGAAAGTGACTTCTTTTCTCCTTTCTTAGTATTCTTTATTGACCCCTCCATTGAATTTGCTTCTACTTGTGAGGAAATTGTAATGCAAGAAGGTAAGACCATTAATCAGATTCTTAATATTACTTTACCATCACTTCATTCGAATGCACTCTCTTTTAGAGAAGATGCATTAGTGAGGAATCTCATCTCATATTTGAACTCCCACGAGTCGATGTTGAGCATAAATTTTTTAATGTAATTATTGTCTCTTTTGCCCCTAAAAAGCCCAAGAGGGAAATCATCTATGTTAATGGAGAAGATCCATGACCCAAGTCAAAGAAAAATATGACTATTAGGGGTAACCCTTCTAAGGTTCACCTTGTGTGTCCTTTCTGTAATTATTATCTCTAAAGCGTGAGAAGTGTGTGGCTACTAATTATCAAAAAGTAACTCATACTTATCACACTAGTGGAATTAAGCAAGGCACTAGTATTCCATCCTCTCAATCTATTCCATAACTCAATCCTAAATCATGTCCTCAAGCCCTAGTAGTTTTTGATGTTGTGGAGAAGCTTCATGTTACTCCCACTAAGATATCTCTTTGGGATCTTCTTCAAACTTCTCTTTATCATGGTATGCTTCAAAAAGCTCTACAGAAGATCCTTGTGCCATTTTCCACTAGACTAGGTGGTGCAAATGCTTTATTGAATTGTACATGCTCTAGTGTTCTAGAGATTACATTTCATCAGCATAAAATTCCATCCAGTGAACAACAAGATCAAGATGATCCATTAATGATGGTTCCTTTTGTGAATGTAATTAGTATTAGATGTACTACCCTTAACACTATTTCAGAACTTAGTTTGTAGTATTGATCTTTTACCTAAAATCAAAATGCATCCAAGTTCTATTTCAACTTCTTCTCTATCAATTATTGGGTTCGATAATTTTGGTCAACAAGCTCTAGGTACAACTACTTTTGCAGCTTGGGCCCATCACTTTACCCACTCTAGTACATGTAATTGCACAAACTTTTCAATATAATCTCCTTTTGGGTAGACAATAGATTCATGCTATGAGTGCAGTCCCATCTACCTTGCATAAATCTACCAAGTTTGTTCATAATGATAAAGTTACATTAAAGATTGATCGTCCATTCATTATTATTACAAGGATAAGGTTAATCGATCTTCAAAATGCACTACTTTTAAAATTTTGATTCCTTCATCATCAAGAACAACTCTTGCACCACCACGAGTTCCTAATCTTAATGGTGGTGCCAACTTGATTTTCCTCAATCAAATGTATGTCTTGGTGATGCTCAGGGTACTTTAGATGAAACTGAACCAATCCACCTTAATATTCCAAAGATTTCATTCCTACTTGCTATTGGGGATGATCATTCTGCTATGTCACAAGATAGTGTGAATGTTGCCAACTATGCCGATAATATTGATCCCCACCCTTTTGAGGTATTGAAATCAAGATATGGTGTAGGATTTGATATTCTTTCTCAGCATTAATATAAAGGAAATGGTCTTGGATGCATGGAACGCGGAGTCAAGGTCCCTTTGAAACTAAAGCCTCACTCTTCTACAATGGGTTTAGGTTACAAAACTTATTCTTTGTCTTCATCTTCCTCAATAATCTAATATCTCTATGCCATCTTCTTGTGAGAATTCAAACCTTCCTTTACAAGAGAAAGGGTTGCTTGCTGCTCCTCATTCTTTATTTGAACAAGAGAATATCTTATTGCAGCTTCTCAAAGCCCACTTGATCACTCTTCCTCCTACATGTAAGAAGCTCCATGCTATTGCTTCTTCTATGCATGATGAGTGATATCAAGGTTTAGGTCTATCCTATATTTTATACATATCAATCCACTTTCTTATCTTGTCTTATTGGCCTTCTTGGGGGCCAATCCACTTTCTTATCCCATCTTATTTGTCTTTGTGGTGGCCAAACCACTATCTTCTCTTATCTACCTCCGTGGCAGCCATTCTACAGTCTATTAATCTTCCTTTGTAAGGGCCAAACCACTAGCTTAGTATCTTGATCTTGCCCTATCATATGCCTATCGAGATTAACGCTATGTGTATCGGCACAATCTTAAGCCACCCTCTCACATGCCTATCAAGCTCAATGTTATACATGTCAGCATACCCTTAAAGCCTCCCTATCACATGCCTATCTAATATTTTCTATGCATGTTGGAGCTTTATCAAAATTGCCCTATCGTATAGCTATCTAGTATAACACAAATTGCTGCCCATAACAGTGTAATTTCCTTGATAGAGGCCCTCTTCCCGAGTGAAGTTGGTTACATTGAGTGTCTTTCTAAGTAGTTGCTTTCCTCCATAGCAAGGTTGGTGCTAATAATCATGATCATCTATATGATCTCCAATAGAAGATCAAGCTATTGTCTTAGTCATGTGTTGTCTCTTCAACATTAGTTGTTTCCCTGTCTGGAAGAATATATTCTTCCATGAAGAAATAATCAATCCTAAATCTTCTCTCCTTGTTTAGATTCCTCCATTTGTTGCTTCTTATGTTTTAGGGATGATGCATTGTATTGAGACAAACTTTTACGTCGGGTCTATTTAATATTGCTAACCCCAAGCCTTTAGTTTATTTGTTGTTTTCTCAAAACCTTGGGGCTTTCATATCTAACCTCGTTGTCTTGTGCATCTTTTTCTCTCTAATGAGTTTGTCTTGCACGTCATCACCCTTGGGGCACACTTTCTTAGATCCAAGTGATATCTTCTTCCTCTACAGTGCCCTTTTGGCATCATGATATTATTTTCTTTCAGTAGACTTTCTTTAGCGTTCATATTCATTTAGATTCATCAGCCCGCTAAAGTGGGGCCAAAATGTAGAGCCAACAATTGTGCACCCCCCCATGTGCAATTCCAGATACACTTTTCTAACCACTTTAGTGTTCATTCCATTAGCATTTGAGGAGGTCCATTTCAGCCCTGCATTATCTTTTTCCCTCTCATGATGCTCAGAGTCCATATCAATAGCTATATTCTTGCATCTCTTTTTCATTACTCACGTATTTCCTTTGCCACTTGTTTTTGAGCGTGACTCATTTGGACACTAGTGCGCCCCGTAGATGTCTGCGCAACATGCATTCGTCCACTCACATCTCAACATTGAAATATCATTCTCGGGCATGTATGGCACTTGTCAGTTGCTTATGCCATGGGAATCTTCTAGAGCCAACCAGAAGTTTCTTTTTCCCTCCTATTCTCTCTTTAAATTGAGGTATTTGCTTCATTCAAGCTCTCTACAAGTTATCTCTCTCTCTCTCTCTCTCTCTCTCTCTCTCTCTCTCGTTCTCTCACATTATCTTTGCTTTTACAGCTCTCTTGCTCTATCATTTACTACAACAATCTCTTGCAGCAATCGACATAGCTCGTCTTTCTTGAGCCCATTTGGTAATATCTTTCTTTCCTCTCTCTCCTGTCTTTGAGCATCTTGGGGTTCATCACATCCCTTTCTATCAATATCATTATCTTATATCATGCAATATGTGTTCTCCTCCACTAGCGACTTTTGTTTCTATTTACATATATCAAGTAATAGGGGTTGTCCTCTATCTAGCGGAGTTTATTTCTATTACATCGTCATTTACCTATTTACCTTTTCAATCTATTTGGTTGTTGTGGAGATGGAAAACACCAAAGAAGGGACTTGAATAAGACAAGTCTCCAAACAGCCCCAAACAATTTTCAGTTGATCATTCTCATTTTAAAGCACAATGCAAATGATAAAATGAGAATAAATCAAGCACGAGCCCCAAACAAGTATATCTACAACAAGATTATAAAAGATACAAAGATTAGTAAATAACAGCGGAACTCAAAATACTCAAACGATGGAAAGTGAAACTCGAAATCACTAATTCACAAAAATTTGGAGACCTCTATATGTGCTTATAAAAGAGAATCGAAAACCAGAATTGATACAAGTCGATCAAAACAGCATAAATGAGTTCTTAGTTGAAGTTTCTATATGGATATTTCTTACACACATTATGGCAATAATTTTGGGTGTTGTGTGTAGAAGTTTGCAAGAGGAAGAATAGGAATGTTTTAGGAGACACTTCACTTGAGCACATGATCAACAAGCAAAGGAAACCATAATTAAAGTCATCATAAGGAATATTTGGGTACACAAGGAGCGACACATTCATGATGGGGAGATATATTCCTAGTTGTATATGCCCATTGTTCAAATTACAAGCACATACATCAAAGAGCAAGAACCAAAAGAAAATCACGTGACAATAATGACAAAAATTGCAAAAATAAAAGTCAAGCCACACATTAAGGAGTTTGCAAAAATGTTTAAACAGTAAGCATGAGGAAAGGGAATTGTAAAACCACACATGGAAGATTTCAACAAGCTACTATCTGAAAATAATAAACTCTTTACCATTGAACAACTAAGGAGGATTTTCAAATTGAGTGAAGGGCTCACCTTCCTCTTTCATCAACTCTAAATCTACTATGTACTTTTCTTATTCCTTTTTATATTTATATAGGGAACTACCCCCTTAGGTAGCATTTCACTTATAAACAAATATATTTTTTATAAATAATAAATAGTTGTTGAGGGCATTATGCAATGGTTGTGGGTGGCATTTTTGTGCCCACTCAAGATCAAGGCCCTGTTGGGCCAATGAGCTCACAGGTTTTTTGTTCTTGGTGCATCATTGTATTCACGGGCTTGGATTGTTGGTTATTATGGGATGGACCCCTTATTCGTCATCCTATATATTGCATCTAGTTAATGCTTAGAATTGATGATGAAGTTCTCAATAAAAACACTCAAATCTTTAATAAAAAAGAAATAATATATTATTAATTAATAATAAAAAATAAGATTTATACCTATATATTAAATTAAGACAATATAGAAAGCTTTTTTTTAAAAAAAATTAAGATAATAAAGAGGATAAAAGAGCTTAAGAGGAGTGACCATGTAATACATGAGTGAGGGAACAATGTGAGGGTTGCACAATTAAATAATTGGAATATCATCATTTTTTAAAAAAAAATTCTTCTCTAATTTATAATAACCCCTTAGGACAAATGGTTTAAACTCAATTTTGACAGATCTTCAAGAGGGAATCCAAGCAAAGCAGGCCCTGACTCTAAAGACATGGAGATAGAAAAGTTGACAAGATATATAGGGACAAAAACTAATAATTGGGCAGAATTAAAGGCTTTAGATGAAAGTGAAACTCTTGGTTGCAAGAACGTGGAGATTGAAGGAGATTCTGCAATTATAATAAATGCTATAAAGAAAGGATCCCTCATTAATTGGAGACTGGACTCAATTTTATCTAGCCCTCTCACTATGTCAACCCTTTGACAATATCACAATCAATCATATATACCAAGAGGGCAATCAAAGGGCAAACGAATTAGCTAATATAGGTATAGAAGTAGGTCAGACATAAGAAGTCAAAATATAAATATAGGGACTCCATCTAAATTAGGGATTGCTTAGATTTTTTAGAATATCAACTCTAGTTTATATCTTATTATCCCAAAGAAGATTTAGAGGTTTTTCTTTAGCTTTTACACACAACCTACATCTCGCATACCAAGACAATATGATTGGATAGACAAATTCGTTGTGGAAGATGGTGTGGGATCCTAGGAATATGAGTTTGAGGTTAATGTGGAGGTTTTGTAATCATCCAGTGTGGACTTGATGGACATTCAGAATGACAAGGAGCCTCTTTCCCCCCATTTTATGCCACTAGAGTAACATAGATTTATTATTGTTGTATTTTTATATAACTGGGTCAGTAAAACACCCTCCGGTGTGACAAAATGATAATTACGATGCTTTAGATATGTTTTCTTAGTTGAGAAATAACTACTTCGCTCTATTAGATGTATTTTCTGATGATTTACATGTATATTTTATTTTTGTTTAAGAAAATTCTTTTATCACTTTATATTTTGTTTCTATGCCCTTGTTGTATTCATGTTTTGTGACTTTTTATATACAAATTGGGATCGGAGGCAAAAGAAGAGAAGGGCGAGGAATGACCTAGAAGGAAGACGGAAAAATCAAACTTGGGACCAAACACTGATTATCTGGATGTACCTATATACGTTATTATGTATCAAGGCCTAGGCCGTTTATCTATCAAAATTAAAAACCCTCAGGTTCCTACTCTTGAATCCAAACCAACATTAAGTTTAAATGAAAAAAAACTGACAAATGTTTTTGTTTTCCCTTAGTTTTATGATGTTTTGCAATTTTATTTAATAAAATGAAGAGGTTGTCATGCAAGAATAAGCTATAGAATTTGCAATTTAAATACAATGACTGGCGAAACAATGGCTGTAATATTATTGAATGTTCAATATATGACAAATATACTTTCCAACATCAATGTTCATACCCAGAAGTAACATAGAAGGCTTTGAAAATTTTTTGGAAATGATTATCAACACCTAGGAATTCTGAGACAACAACTGATCCAACAAATTCTAACTCCTAGACTATTATGTAGCCGCTTAGCTAAGAAAGCCCTTAGTAATCTAGATGAGACATTGGTTTGTAGCTGCAATTTGATGCTTGAAATATGGTAGAAATAGTAGCCGATGAATATTTGGGTCTGCAATTAATGAACCTTTAGAAACCTTAAACCCCTTGATGTACTTCTCCAACCGAAGCACAAATAGAACTCATGTAACAAGTCCTCCAAAACAATAATTTGGTTGATTTCTCACAACCTCAAAACTGCAAAAAACAATGAAGATTGCTCAATCTCCAATGTCCTAGTAAAAGTAAAACCCTCATTTCAATTGCACAAACTCTAAAGACACCAAATTTGCAAACACATGATCATCAATAATGAGGTTGATTTGTTTCTTGATGTACTTTTATAACCCCAATCTCATTAATAGCATTTAAATCCACCTTTAGGTTTTTAGTAAAAATTTATAATAAGTCTTCAAACTTGGGCACTCGTTCATAGATTATAAATGCACTTCAATACCATTTAAAATAATATAATTTGTGTGCATATTGATTTTATAAAATACTTTAATATTTTTTCCTCCAAAATATATTCCATTATTTTCACTTTTAGTCACTTAAATGAATGGTTATGGCCCCATTCACTATTAAGTGACTTTTTAACTTTATAAATAATTATTAATAAAGTAATCACTTTATTAAAAAATTAAAATAACATATCTCCACAAATAATCACTATTTCTCAACTTCGTTTGAACCTGGGTGTTAATTGTTGATCTTGCTTCTAGGCTCCCACCTAAAGGAGAGTAGTCTAGAAGCTTTATAGGAGTAGGATGTGATGCATCCTACAAAGCAACCTTCAAGGTTTTATAGAAGTCAACTCTTCTCTTGTGTGTTTGGGAAAAGGGGAAGAAAACAAACAAAAACTAGGTGAAACGCCAAATATTTTGCAACCCTTCAAGCTCCCATTACTGCTAGCGAAGATTCTAGACCCCAAAAATGAGCACAGGACATGCTTCTTCATTGTTGGGAAGAGAATGTGATGACAAGATCTTTAACACAAGCCAAGGCATTCATATCTTCCCGCAAGAAGCACCCATCAAGGCTCACAAGGAAGTATTTTCACTATCTCGCCATAATAATGATTCCCTAAAAATCTTGTTTATAACAATAGCATGGTATAATCCTAGGCCTCAAGCACTAAAAGACTAACCAAACATGATCCCAATAACTTGATAACCCGAAGTGAATAATCAAAGCTTGAAAGCAACAAATGATAGCTAAACTTTTTTAGAAATGACATGCAACCTTAATACCATCCACGAAATAGTATATTCCTTCTATTAAATATACATAGATTTATGAGAATAGGGTTCAAAGGATGAAAATACAACTATATTATAGTGTGTGCTAATGAACAAAACTCCTATAATAGGAATCCTAACTCTAACATGAACTCTCCAAAAGTCTCCTCTATTACAAAGTTCTAGTAGGCCTTTTATAGAAAGAAATCCCTCAACTGAATCTTGAGATGCTGCCAAAGGGACCACTTATTCATACCAAGTGGAAGGATCGTCCTAGTGGTTGTTATAGTTGTCTCAAGCATGTTGGCCTTGTAATTATTGTTCTCAGTCTGCATACAACATGGGTGACACCTATGCCTTCTCTCAAAATCCTCGTTGTGGTGGTAGAGGAGCTTTGCCTATGATTTAAGAGTGCATTGGTTCCTTGTCATTTTGGAGAAGCAAGGGGCGTCACTTTACTTAAGAGGCAGGCCCTATTGGATTCTTTGAGTGGGTTGGATACATGGCGGGCTGCTAGATCCATCCTTGCTATGAATACTTCTTTTTTCCTTAAAAACCATGTGGTCTCATGTTGTCCTCAGTTTTGACATCACAAAATTGAGGCAACCCTACGGATTTTCTCACGGATTCGCAGGTGCATCATCTTTGTCTTAATGCGTTGATGAGACATCATGAAAACGATTCATTATCCCCGAATTATTATTTGTGCAGTCTTATTTATGTGTTCTTTTGAAAGTTTTCCATCAAGATTATCCCCAATTGTTTGTTGGTTAGAGTTCACTTTCTCTGACCAAAAACACTTTATTTTTTGTTAACTTTCTTGTCTTTCCTTTGTTTTTTTTGTGTTTTAAATAGTTTTTGGTCTTGTTTTTGACTTGGGTGAATAGCCCTTGGAATTCCGCTCGATTTAAGCTAACTTAGGTCCAAATCGAAGTTGTCTAGCTCAAGTTATAAGGGAAAAAGTGGATTTTTTCAGGTCAACTGCATATTTTTATTAAAAATCTCATAAAAGTGGGCTTTTTATTGGCAATTGCACGGTATAAAATTATATTTAATATTTAAGAGGATTTTGTGGTCCATTTTAAAATTTCAACTCATTTTGAGTTGATTTGACCATAGTTTTTTATGTTTTATAAAAATAACCTATTAAAAAACTTTTTTTCATGTTACTTTATTAAAAACTATAGTTAAATATTAAATATAAATACACAAGACAACTTAAGTGCATAAAAGTGAGGTTTTTATTAAACATTGCATACATCAACATGCAAATCATTATGTGAAAATTCACTTCCAATAAATTATAAGCCCCAACATTAAATTAAATGGACTTTTTATATGCAATGACACGTTTTAATGTGTTAAGTTGAGTTTAAATATGTATATACATATTTTAAACTTATTTAATTAATACAAGTGACAAAATCTAACCCATTTACATATGTTGTTGTATGAATAAGTATATTTTAATTATATTAGTGCATTTAAATGGAGATTTTCTAACCCATTACATATACATCTTTTAAAATTGCTACTTAATGGACTAATTAAGTTAAAAGACATGTTTTAATAACATGTAAATGCATTAGGTCACAATTTTGGACCCAATTGCATGTGTATGTAATATTAAAAAACCCATTTTACTTAGCCTAAGCCAAAGTGGAATTTTATGGCCCAACAACATGCATTTTAAAATGTGTTTTCAAGTTCTAAAACTCCAGTAAGGCAAAGTGGTGAGTTTTTGCTCAATTGCATGTCTTTCAAAAACATGTAGTCCTTAATGAAAAACACAAAGTGGCGATTTTGGAGCATATTGCATGCATTATAATATATGCATTTGCACAAGGAAATCCCATTTTTAACTTGCAACTTGCATTTGGAGGGCTTTTGGGCACATTTTTCACATTCAAATTCAAAAAAAAAGTGGTTTTTACTTCCAAACATGAGACTTTTTCATCAAACCCCCAAAAGTGGCAATTTTTAGCCCAAAAACGAGTTATCCAACTTTGAAATGCTCATATCTTGATCGTTTTTGATGATCTAAGGGTCGTTTTTGCCTAAAATTACCCAAAGAACACATTGGGCTACTCAAAATGGAGTTTGTTGAGTGTTTTCTTCATTTCTCAACTCATCTAGGGCATGTTTTTGCTAAAAAATGCCCTAGTTTTGACCAATTTGCACCATTAAAACAACAAGTGATTGGATCAAGGTAGGTTTGAAAGCATTTCCTATCCTTCCTGACTTGCATTCAAATCTTCTAAATCAATTGATATGTTGTGGATGCCATTTACCAAATTATTTGCATATGGCATTGATTTGGTCAAAGTTTGTTCCAAGTTTTGGGCATTTAATCTCTTTAATTATCTCCACATGTCTAAATTCGAACTATGTTGTTTGGATTTCAAAATCTATTTAAGTCTTTGGCTTTGGACAAATCTAAAATCCTAAATCTCTTCGACTTATTTCAGATTTGCTCAAGTTTTGGATAATGACTTGTTTTTCTCATTCCTAGTGGAGTTGAGGTAAAATTTTTTGGTTATTTTCCTTAAGACATTTGTATATACTTGCTTTGTTTGTTCTTGCAGATCTTTTGTCATTTCCATTTTCAGATTTGCATCTCTTTTTGTGTGCATGAAGTTGCTCCTTCTATCTTTTGTCTACTTCTCTAAGTTGCATATACAAAGTCGCACTTACTTGCATATGCAATTGGGGATAAAATCTCAGTCTAATATGGATGAAAGTCCCTATTTTCCCCTCATAAGAATGCAAGTGCAAGTCCCACCAATATCCATTCCATGAACCTCCATACGGCTGCCCTATGGTTGGAAAAGAATTTCCCACATGCTTGTCGGATACATAGTATGAGTTACACCCATTTAAGCATGTTGTGTTTTCATTTCATTACACTTTACTCCTCACTTGCATATTTTAAAGTTTGTTGTTTCCATATGCAATCCACTCCAAAAAAAACCATTTTAGGCTAATTTAGCCATTCTGAGCTTGACCCATTTGTTCCTTCGTTGTCTTTAGTCAATTCATCCATTCTCCCTATCCATACCTTGCCTAAAATCCGTGTTTTTACATCAAAAGATTTCCATGGACCCCTCACATGACAATGTTCATACACTATGGAACTTTCATGTGACAATTGCGCAGGCACACCATTCGGTAATGTTGAGAGAAGTTACCCCAGCAAAAAGAAAAAAGACTACTGTTGTATTGAATGACATTCTCAAGTCACTCAATCATTAAATCGAGTTGTTCGACAAGAATCTTGGTGCTTAGAACAACATGATGGAGATTGATTCGGACATCTTGTGTGAGTACAAAGTCATCACATCTGTTGAGATGTACCATGATTACGCACATATGATGACCAACAAAGAGCAAGTTCTACAAGGACTTGTAAAAGATGCAAAGGTAGCAGTAGCCAAGATAACTAACCAAGAAAGCATGATCAAAGAAGCATTCAAAGGGCTATCATGCTAAATCATCACTAAAGATAATGGACTAAAGAATCAAGAAGAAGTTCTCACAAAGTTTGCAGAGGCCATCTACTTACAACTTGAAGTGAATGACTTCAACATTAGTGTAATAGATACATTTGCAAGCTAGAAGTATCCATTAAAGAATGTGCAAAATCAAACGGAGATTTCTAACAAAGAGATATTTGGAGAAACAGGCAGATTCAGGAAGGTTATAATAATCTCGCAACACACCGATGAACCAGATGCTACAATTGTGCTCGAGTCCCATGCGGAATTTCGGAGAGCTATTTGATATCATGTGAATAACTTCAAATCAGATTTTCATATGCTTTAAGTAGAATTGAAGAAGGAGAGTTACATGTAAAGAGCATTTATGTTGTAAGTACAAGATAACATGCACCTATACAACCAACTCATGTAGTTAAGTTGCAATCACATTAGGGATGCAACTTTGAATAAAGTCAAGGTGGTTGAGGTTGTTTCACTTTTTCCTCCACCGTTCTCTCTCCTATTTTTCTATATAAAAGAAAGAGCTCATTGTAAATAATCATCTTTTGGCAAGACAAGAAAATTTTGTCAATTTGTATTGTGCACTCTAAGACTTTGTGCTTGGATGTAAATCAAATTGTTATCAATAAAAGAAGCAACTTGCTTTAAAACTTTGTGTTGATTCAAGGTGTTATGTGACGAGATTTTCTAGATTTTGATTGTGAGTTTTGGAGCTTTGTAAGAGGTATTTGAATTTGATTGTATAGACTTTGAGCTGCCTCTTGCATTCATAATCAATTTGAACTTTTGAAGACTTTGTGCTATAGGAGGACCAATTGTAATCGATAGTAGTGGCTGCAATTACCTAGAGCTGAAGACTTTGGGCTTCAATTGTAAGTGTTTTTATTAAATTTGAAGGTATCCAATAAGAGACTTTGTGCCTTATTGTTTATTCTACTTGAATCTTCAGTTAAGACAAGTGCAAGAGACTTTAGGTTCCTATTTTTGTTTCACAAAATATAAAAAGTAAACCGCTGCCCCTAGTGTTGTTCTTACATCAATTCTAGGGTCACCGATATTATCGTAGCAATAAGGCACTTTTTGTTAAATTGGAAAGTTAGAGTTGTATACAAATCATTCCTAAAAAAAGAGGAATTGATCAAGAGAACTATTCTCTTTGTAATTTTAGGTAAGTTCCTATTGAAGCCACCTACAGTAAGAAGGGAGCCTCCCCTATTTTTAAGAGGAGAGAGAAATCTCATGAAATGTTGCCTAAAGTCACAATTTTGTAAGTCGTAGTTAGTGACGTACAAAATTTTAGTCAACACCTCACCATGTGGCGCTCTCTACAGCTAGCACACAATATGGTGTTGCCAACAGAGGAAGCCCTCAGATGGCCCTAAGCTGAGCATGGTGGTAAATATATCAACATTAACCATTGTGTCCAATGTGCACCCAATTGCATTATTAAAAATAGTAAGGGTTTCTCTCTATCAACCATTGAATTATTATAAATAGTAAATCCTTCATAATCTGATCAAACAAATTGTGCATTGCAATCATAGCCTGTTCAAGTGACCTACTATAAATAGTAACCATAACTTTCCTAAAATAGTCACTATAAATAGTAAGTGAGCCAAACTAAGTCCATTAAAGGCCAAACCTAAACATAAAATGAGCTCTGACAAAGAATACACACTGATCTTTACTATAAGTGGACCCCTTATTCAACTGCCTTAGCCTACGAAGGCAGGGAACAGGCTAATTCAAAAAACTTTGATGCTTGCAAAAAATGGGGACGCTACACTATTTACATTCATGTGCTTCCAAAAAATAGTGACGAGGATTTTAACTCACAAAGACTCATGAAAGGAAAATTTTGTAAATCTTAAATGTGATTTAAAAAATGTTATTTTGAGGTTCATGGAGTCCCTTGACTATAACAAGGGTTGTCCAAGGGGCGTTTCTTGCAATATATAAAGACAATGTAGGTTGTTTTATCCTCATCTTACCACCCTCAAGACACGCTTGTTCCCAAAATGGTAAAAAATCAAATTGCCTCAAAGTGTGATATGATTTTCCATATTGAATCAATGATAAAAAAGAACTCTATGAATTTGTGCGTGGGAAACCACCACAATCATAAAATATTAACAATCAATCACTTGTGATAAGTTACTTATGTGGTAAATATATAGGTCTAAATAATAATCCAACAAACTTGGTCTTAATAATAATCTAGGAATCAACTATACTTTGTAAACCTTACTAATGAAAATCAATATGTCATGAAGAGGTACTATGGCCAAATTTGTGTGGTACCTTACATTAATGATCATGGCTCTAAACTTCTACAAAAAATCCATGTTTGATAACTTTTCAGTTCAATTCGACATACATAATCAACACAAATACTTCATAGTTCTAAGCTATTGTACAAATGATAATCTTGAATCCTATATCTATCAATATACACTAAAAGAGAGATCTCCATATCTACCAAATGAAAGAAAGTCATACTATATCCTATTAGATTACTTATAAAATGTCATAAGTATCCACGAACTCAATTGATCTCTAAAATATTAGACTAATTATAATGAGCATTTCTTGGAGGTACACAATGAATATTTTTGCATATTGGAATAGATAACAATGGGTCCCTTGAAAACTTCACCAACAAATGCACACTAATATCCAATACTAGAATTCTCATTTAAGAGACTTAAGGCTTAAAAAGTCCATAATAATAAGAATTAGATTTATGGAAAAAAACTTGCTTCGATTTATAGAGTTGGTTTTCTTCTTGATAAAGGCATCTAGATATAAATGGTGCGCATTTTTTACTCTTGACAATGGTCAAACTTGGTTGCGTTAAGGTGAAAATGAAAATATATTGGCGTACATTCAACAAATTACTTCTATTAAATTTTTAATGAATAAACTACAAAGACAAGTTTTGGTGCATACCAGAACTCTTGCTTGACGCTTTTCCCATCTAGAAGATGCCTGTTTAGAAAAAAACAAAAATCTTGAGTAAAACTGCAAAACAAAAGAAATCAACACACATTTTGAACACAATTTTAGTATTCAACACAAAGAACCAATCAATATCCTATGCTAGTAGAAATTTCCACTACATCAATCTGAAGTAAAGACAAGATTTTTAGTAGCTTTTCATCTTTTAATTTTTGGTGAGGCGAGTAGGTCACTTACTAGTAAGGGTAATAGGATTCATGATATTCATGAGAACCCAAAATAAATATGGTTTGGGCGCAACGAAAAAAAATTATAATAAATAAAACCAAAAAAATAACTATACATTCTAACAATTGATTATTGAGAATATTAACTGAGTTATGGCATATGATATTCAGATATCGTTACATCCCAATTTTTGACCTAATTTGAAATATAGCCATTGAGGTTCGCATGAAGTCAGTTGGTAGTTTAATTTGTTATAATCTGGCAAAAAGGTAAGATAGTTAATCGTTATGATTTCAGGTGAAGATAACATGTTAGATGATCGTTAATCACTAATTCATGGAATTAAGATGAAGGTTAACCATTATGAATATTTATGATTAAACAATTTATAATTAAATTACAAGAGAATTTCCTTGCAAAAAATAAGTCGAAGGGGGTGGAAGCACTGTCAGAAAAGAATTAGACAAGAGCATCACCATCACTGAGCAAATGGGTTGAGGACTTGGCGACTTGAAACAGGATACATCTATGGAACCGCATGAGCTATTTAAATAATTAATTTAATTAAAATAATTGAGTTAAAATATAAAACATATCTCAAAGGATTTTAATTTATCTTTCATCATATTATTTTAATAATAATTTATATACATGCATTTAATATATAAATGATTTGCGCTATTATAATTTAATAATTTAATAAAGTAATGTCTTCATGTACATATAAGATTATAATAATGTTCGAATTAAAATAATTGTATTATTATAATTTTTGAATTTTAATCTTCCAATTCTATTCTCTTCTTTTATTATTCTTCCTTTTAATGGATTAATATTTAGCATGTTTAATCGAATTTTGTTTTTCAATTCTTATAGACTTCTTGGGAATTCGAATGGCTTCTTGTAACTGATGGTAACCGATAAGCCAAGTTATTCTTTTATAGTAGAGTCTTATGATTGTATCGGCTATCCATCTTTTCCCTCTTTGTTTTCCATGATTCTTGGCTCCCATTAAAAGAAGAAATCTGCGTTTACCTTTAGATTTTATTTCTTTCATTCCATTTACCATACTGTCCTCACGCCCTCATAACCGCGGCTCTAAGCAAGAATCAGGACCTTTCTCCCTGCCGTGGAAGAGTTCAGGAACAGACAAGGAATCACATAAGGCCTTTTTTCTAATTTGTTTTTAATATACTTTCACTTGCTATGTCTGTAAGAACCATCGAACCATGTATGTTCTCTATTATTACTACTATGCCAGCTATGAGCCTTGATTGTCCAATGAAATCGACTGAGCTTTGAACCAATTTATATTTTATTTTCCATACCAGTCGTGTATCTGTTTGTATAATAATATTCAAATACTGAAACCAATATAATTACAGACTGAATCGTGTGGACAGTAATAGATTTCTAGTTCTTTGGAAACTATCTTTATATCATAGATGTTCTTTATTCATAAGAGTGAATCAATCATGTATATAAGATATGGAATTGCAATGATAACTGTGAAAAACTAATTCAGCTTAGAATGTAATACATTCATTTATACCATACAAAGATGAAAATAGTATCATGAATCCAGCACCAAGGGAATTCACCAACAATGATGCCAATATAGGTGAAGATGTGTAAGCAATAGAGTGGATATAAACTCGTGAGCACCTAGGAATCACCGACATGGTAGCCTGAAATGGTGAGGAGATGTAGAGAGTCTACACAAACAATTCATGTGATTCTTGCTAAGTCCAATTTGATAACTGTTAATCTTTCTTTACTCTCTTTTTCTCATTATACCAGAAGTTAGTGCTCTGTTTTATACGTTTACCTTAATGATAGTTCATGACAGTACAATGCTAATTTTATTGTCCATGTCTTTTACATATGAGTGCATTATATTTTGATATTTTCATGTTATGTAGGGTTGTTTAAACAATTTCCAACACCAGGTAAAGCATTGTAATTCTTGATTGTTTTCACTAAATATAATCTCTATTTTTCAATCAGTACATAATGATAGGTTAGAGAATGAATCAATTATGTTCCAACTCTTTTCTTTTTTGATTGGATATCCATCCTTAGCCGGCTAGGCATAATAGTTGAGAACTATATATATTCTAGTTGGTTCCCTGAAGTACATAAGAGATCAATCTTCGAGTATCCTTGAGAATGCATTGTTTATGAATTCAAATAGTAATGTTTAAAAACCTGATTGTTTAAGTGAATCAACATCAATGCACATGCTATTACAAATTTCCGAACAAATTTAGAATACTATTAACACCAAGGAATTCACCGGCAGAGAAGCCATGAAATGGGGAAGAGGTGCAGTTAATCTGCAAGAATGCGGAAGAGAAATCAATTATGATTAAATTAATTAAACATTCAATTTTGAAATCTTTAAATACCTAGGACTCATCCAGCTGTGCAACCAAGGAGATGGGTGATGAGGTGAGAGAAAGGAATCATCAATAATATGAATTAGTATCAGATATGACATAACAACGTTTATCAGTTTTAATATGACTAAATTAATAGCTCATGCATATTCCTGTTATTGTGATCTCCTGCTACCAAGTCGTATAATGTGTTACATACCAGAATGCCCAGTGGATGGCAAGATGATCCCTGTTGATTCCGCGTAGGGAGGGCCTTTCTCGTTAGAGATCGTGTGGGGATATGTTGTGGTTCGAGGTTAGGTGGTTAAGCCCTTGGCAATGTTTCAACTCTCCCCAAAGATATCAGTTGTGCGTTAGACAGTGATAAACTATGCATTTAATTGTTTATCGGAAACAAGTATTATCACTTTTAATTAGGAGGTAAGATTAAATTGAGTTATTTCATTGTTACCATTATTTTACACCTAGATGCAAGAAATAGATTTATGGATTGTTTTTCATTTATATGAATAACAAATATAAGTATATTTTCTAATCTTGAGTTATTGTCACAGTTAAGTAATCAGAAGGGAAGGAATTTGAAGCCCTAATTGATTAAGTGATAGCGGGAACCCTAAATGATACAGTAGTATCAGAAGTCCTAATTGAATCAGTGGTATCAGAAGCCATAATTGAAACTGTGGTAGCGGAAGCTCTAGTTGAATCAATGGTATCAGAAGCCCTAATTGAATCCGTGGTAGCGGAAGCTCTATTTAAATCAGTGGCATCAAAAGCCCTAACTGAATCCATGATAGTGGAAGCCTTATTTGAATCAGTGGTATCAGAAGCCCTAATTGAATCCATGGTAAACGATGCCCTAATTATTATACTGGTATGTGATGCCCTAATTTTAAATATAGTGGCATTTAATTGTAAACATCATTTGATTTTGAAATAGCGATTTTTAGATGATGGTCGTAATGTGAAATTGTTATAGTGTATTTGTGGACTAACCCGGGTGGTTGCAGAAGCATCCCTAGTTTGATTTCGATCTCCGTTTTCCGAGGTATGTGGTTTTCAATAGTTCATTTGATAGTATTTCAAGTGTTTAAGTTAAGAAATTTTGTCTAACTGATTTTAACAGTAAATCTTATTCACATGAACATGAATGATATAACTGTCTTCTTATGAAACGAAGTAATAACTGTATTCTTTGAGTATGTTAGATGTTAATTTAGACCGGGGAAAACCGGATGTTACAGATATGCTTACAATATTTTCAAGATAATTGTCAAACTCAACAACTAAGTGAAGAAATCATGATATTGCTCTTTGTTATGATTCGCTGAATTGGTAGTTGGCTCATTTGAACTAGATGTTGTAGGACAATTGATTTTAGCTACTTACATTGTTTCAAGTTCTTCTTTAATTTTTTATCTTTGTTATCTTCTTTTTGCTTCTATTTAATTACAAAAATGTTTCAACTTTTCAATTTTATGAATACATTTTTGTTTCTTACAAACCACATGAAGGAGCCATAGAAGCTTTGATTCTGAGAATGGATTTTAATATGTTATTTGTGGTTCAGAATAGTCTCAGAGATATTGTGGATAATCACAAGCAGATTTGGATCAATCTCTTTTATGATAACTAGAGTTTGAGGCTCTAGAACCAAAGAGATGGCTTTCACTATACAAAGAGATGGAAGTGAGGGCTAATGGAGAAGTTTGCAAGAGTAGAAATGAGAAATTGAAGAGGTACGAGATTTGTTGCAAGGAGCAATAAATAGAAAAAGAAAGATAAATCCAGTGTAGAATAAGTGAAGGAAAATTGTTGTTTTCAAATGGGAGAGGTAAATTAACTGTGTAAGGAGTTTTAAGGCTGCACTGTTGCAGGGAATGCAATATGTGTCTAGTAAGATTGAAGCTCTTTAAAAATGATGGGGGTAGCCACTTGTATGAAATAGATACTGGAAAGATTAGTTTCCCATAGCGAGAAGGCTTTGGGAAGAGACAAGTATAATTAGGAATTCATCTCAATTTGAGGGAAATGTTATTCCCCACCAACCAAGATAAGATACTTAAAGATGCTGGTGGTATTTTATTCTTTTCATAGAAGCCTTCAAAATATATGATTCTTTTTCTTTATAAGCTTTAATTCACTGACTTTCTTGCCTTTCTATTTATATTTGCTTCTTCCCAGATGTTGATTCACAAGTGCATGCTTGCACCCAATATCTCCGGGGATTATGAATGAACTCATCTCAATTTGAGGGACACTATGCCCAACCGAGAGAAGATACTTAAGGATGCCAGTGGTATTTTATCCCTTTCATATCATCCTTCGAAACATTTGGTTCTTTTTCTCCTATAAGGTTTGGGTTCAGCAACTATCTTGGCTTTCTATTTACACTTACTTCTTCCCATATGTTGATTTACAAAATAACAAGTGCATGCTTATGCCTAATATCCACAAGGATAATGGAAGAATTCATCTTAATTTGAGGGACAAGTTACTGCCCACCAATCAAGAGAAGATACTTAAGGATACTAGTCGACATTTCGTTCTTTTTCTTCTGTAAGCTTTGATTTCTGTGACTATTTTTTTTCTAAATCATTTTGCCAATTCCGATGACAACACTTGAGTGGTATTCTAAACAAATAATAAAAAAATGAAAACTTCTATTTTATTCATAATATTATGGACAATCTCGTAAGTGAGATGCATGCCTACGAATCAATCGAATTTGGACAAACTCATGGAGTTGTATGCCCGAGTTGTAATGTCCCCATTTTTAGCAATTTCCTGCAGTTGGCTTGGTCAGTTCACCGTCATCACCCTCGTGAGCTAACAGTGGGATTTGAAGGTCTCGATTGTAGGGTTATAGGCTTTTTAGCAGCCTATGGTGTGTTTTGGCTCCATTTGAGGGACTTCCTATTTATAGTAAGTCAAGTTGTTGGTTCTAATGAGCTCAATTGAATTAGAAGAGTTGAGTGATGCTCTCATTTTTTATTTTGAGCTTCTGGTTTGGGCTCCAAGAATCTTGGAAGGAGCATCTATTTATAGTAAGTCACCCTGTCAGGCTCATTCATCATCTTTCATCATCAACATCACTTTGGTGTTGTCAAATTTCGATTCTGATGCTTCTTCAGTTGTTTTCGCGAGACGGGTGAATTATTATTATTCATCTAAATATGCTAAGGTTGCTATTTTTGTTGGTCACCTAAGTATCATAGCTCATTGGAATAGGGATGAAAATTTTTAAATCATGGGAACAAGAAATAGTGGCCTTGTGTGTCAAAATATTATGTTATAGTGGAAAAGGTCATTTTTTGAGCCAAAAGCAATTACTAAATTATATTTTAATATTGTATGGAGGAAGCTTCTTAAGTGAAGTTCATTTGGGAAACTTGTGTCATTTTGAAAATTATAAATATAAGGCCATTTGTTGGGAAAGGCATTCGATTATCTTATTTGTTTTTGTTGTCTTGGTGACATTCTTGAGGAGCTTCTACGTTTGTGCCCTTGCTGAAGTATAAGGGTTTGAATTTTTGAATTGTGTATTTAATCCATAGTTGAGGTATTGTGAATTATATTCTGAGATTTATTGTTCTCTTCCATTACCGTTTCTTCTATGGCTAGGAAGACTACTGCCTGTTGAGGTTATTCAATTCTACATTTATAAATTGGGGAGTTGTGGGAATTTGTGGTGTATTTATTTGTCACAAAGGGGTTCGAAATCTGCTAATAGATATCTGTGTTTCAGTGTTGTGGCAATGCCATTTCTTCTACATCTGTTGGGCGTTTGGCATTGTTTATCAGCGTTGGAAATTGTTGTTCAAAGTTGACACAATCTTTGTGCAACTCCTTGGATGGATGGGTCTGTTCTTTTTTATACCAATTTGTGGTAGCAATTGAGGAGTAATTGAGACTGTGGCGTCACATTTTAAACCCCTGCGTGCAAGATTAAGGACCTGCAGTTCATCTATTTGGGCCAATGATTTGAACCTAAGGCTGCCTACAATTATCTGAGACCTGTGTTTGGGCTGAAAGAGGCCTGCAAACTCTTAAAGGAAGCCTGCATTTAATTTACATGGCCTGCGATTCATCTTGGAGATCAGCGTTTGAAGTCCAAGTTGGTTTGTTAGTGATTGTAGTAACCCCTTCTATACAAAATTTTATATTAAAATATAATAATCACTATCCCTATTGGAAATAATCATGTAATTGATTAGAGTATATAATGACTAATTGACAATAAAATATCAATTAAATAGTTAAATAAATAATATTAATAAATATTAAATGATTAAATAAATAAATCAATCTAACTACTAAACGACTAACTAAGTAGGACCTTCTAAACATACTCCTAAAAGTAAGTATCCCATCGAATGGCTCACGGCCCCCATGTTGCAGTGCATCTATACCACGTCACAAAAGGTCAAAGGGGGATATACAGAAGAGAACAGGTGGAAAGTCAACACTTCCAAGTCACCATTGTAAGGAATACCATTTACCAAGGAAGCAAATTGAAGATCGACTACTACGAAGTAGACAAGGAGCGAAGAAGTCATCAAGCTCGTGGGCAAAGTCAATGATCACGGTTGACAAGACGTGTGAGTGAGATTGAAATGGTGGGCCATACTTCCCATCTATAAAATCAAGAAAACATTGGATAAAAGAAAAAGGAGCACGAACGAATCAGATAATCGTACATATTGCCATCGGCAAGCAAGCCAAGTAATTAAAGGATTAAGAATACATGGAGACTTCCAAATATAAGAGATAGAAACTTGGGAGCACTAACCCAAACCAATAGGTATAGAGGTATGTGTCACTCGTAAGAATTATTTAGTAGATAATTATTCACTTACATGTTTAACATGTTGCATTATAATTGAAAGAATATTTGAAATATATGCCTCTATATGTATAATTTTATATATATATTCAATAATACATGTATTTCCTAATATAAATAAATTATATTTATTAATGGTTGAAATATTATAGGACGATAAGATAAGATAATGAAATTAATGTCCAAAAAAAGACCAAAAAGAGGTCTATGGGACTGAAAGATTACAACAGTGAGGCTGATACAGTAAGAGCACACAAAGGTGTCTGAAAATAAGCAAATACAACCAAAGAAATAGCAACAAAGAATAGAGACAAAGAAAGCACTAGGAGGCTTTCTTGGGCGAAAAGAAATCAGTCACGGAATGATACACATGCCAATGTGTAGAGGTACTGCACTGTCTCCGGCCAGTCACAGAGAAGTGTCTCTAGTGCAAATAACCAAAACGGGATCTGATGCATCTGGAAAGCCCGTTAGGTCAAATAGAGCTAGAGCACCTTTTCACACCACACAAAGGGGATAATGGTGTTAAAAAGGTAGTAATGAGCTGAGTAGACGAGTGTCGATGTGGAAGCAGTGTCTGGATCATGCTATCACGGAGCGTGGTGGCCTCACAAAGATACAATGCAAGCCATCTCTAATCATAATAGTTGAAGAAGTCATTGAGAGAGAAGCACTCCTGGAATAGACAAAAGAATCTCCCTCTGATCTCATAATAAATAGGGCATTGAAAAAAAAAATGAGCCTCATTCTCTACCTCCCCTAAAGTACAGAGCATACAGATCCGCTCCCCACTGTCAATATGATGATCATTTTGAGCCCAAAGACGGTGAGAACCAACTCTAAAAGAACCTAAAGAGATCTGTAGGGCATGAGACCAATGTCATGAGAGATAGCTAGGACGGGCAATAATCCCATTAGAAATCTCCAAAAAGTACGTCGCATAAAAGGACATCTATGGGCATAACCCGTCAGGAGGGTTAACCTAGGTAGTAGTAATATAACGTCTATCAATATCAAGACGAACATGCTCATTTAACTCCTGCCGAGAAGGGAGAAGATGAGCCGGGGCATCCAATGAAAATTGAAAAGGGGGGAGACGATCAATGTCAATCCCAATCGAACTCAGCAAAGAAGAAACTAATCTTAATGTCAATAGTCTCAGTATGAGAGATTGGAAATCTCCATCTAACTGACACAACCATATGATCTTTATAATGTCAGTATGTGAGATTAATAAGATCTCCATCTGACCGACATGCCTGAGAATAAGGAATCTCTATAATATTAGTATGTGAGACTAATACTCTCTATTTGATTGGTATGCATAAGATTGTCATCATCTCTATAATGTTAGTATGTGAGGTGGGTATAACCTCTATCTCACCGACATGCTTGAGATTGATGTGCCAGAATATTCTAATTATGTCAACATATGCATGTGATTGGCCTTGGATAGAGGATGTCCTGTCCAAGAAGAATCTTAAGGGGTGCACTCTCGGGAAGACGACGAGGTAGCTATGAGCTAGGAAGCCTGATCTAGAGATGTCCTTAAGATTGGGGTTTAATTAGAGGGTAGAATAATATAGCTAGTTTTGTTATTGTTGCGATTCTAACCATTATTTTGCAGGTATTACTTGTCCCAAACTAACCCTAATAGTGGGGACATTACAGTGATCCCTAGGGCTATGATCAACTTGGCAAAATTAATAAAGCCAAGTAAATTCATGACGGAGCAAAAATATTGGTTCTTTAATGTATTTATTTAATACAATTTTTTAATTGCATAATTGAATTTGCACAATTGGGCCTTTAGAATCAATTATCCAGTGTTTTCTTTTTGCATTAAAGATTTATGTATTATTATTCTTTCAAAAAATCGTATATTCACAAACCAAGAAATAACACAAAACAATTGCCAAGTGTTTGAGGAAATACCAATTTGTGGAATAGTAAGGAAATTGATATTCATCGGAGTAATAACTAGGTAGGGTTATTACAATGGTATCAGAGCAGTTTCCTGCCATCTTATGGGGTAGGAAAGTTATTCTATTTTCAGATTTGCTGTTGCATTTAGAATGATCAGCACTCTAGCATTTTCTAGCGATGGAAAGACATAGGAAGACTAGAAGTTCTAGAAGTCGGTGGAGTAATGAGGAAGTTAGCACGAAAATGAATGCTTTGTGGGAGACTTTGGAGAAACTTAAGCTTCATCCACAGAGGTTCACGGAGAGCTTGTCTGATCCAGAGATAGTTGAGAGGGTAGCGAGGCATATGGTTTCCGCCTTTAGAAGGCCGACATTGAGGTTGTAGAGAAGGAACCTTGAGTTTTCCCTAATAGGTGTCCATGATGCATATGTATCTGTTTTTAGTACGACACCTGCTAGTCTTGTCCGCAATGTTGATGATGGCCTTGTCAATGTGTTAGTGCCCTGGGTGGACAACATCACTGAGCTTCAACACCTCCCAGAGTAGTCACTACGGTTAGTTTAGAGGAAGTTGATATTGTAGTTGTCATTGACTATTCAAACTATCCCAAGAAGGGAGTTGTTATTGGAGACTTATATGTCAACTATCGTAGTGTTGTAGGAGGCAGTAGATGTTGGTTCATGCTCTAGTATTATTGATTTGCATCATGACGTTGAGTTATGTGTGCAAAGCCTAGCATCAGCAGTTGAGGCTTTATTGGGAGATGTGGATGCAGATAGTATGGACATATCTGATGATCCATTTAATGATGCTATGAGCTGCACTGGGTATGAAATCCCTTGTCAGATATTGGATGATGACTCCGAGGAGGTTTTGGATGAGTCCCAAGATCTATCTTTACAGGATCTTACAATTGAGGTGGAAGCTCAAACATGCGGAGAGATTGATATTGCGAGGGCTTCTGTTTCTTCGAATAGGAGTTGGTTGAGCTACATAGTAGTTGTATCTCAAATGCAAAGTTGTGCAAGGACAATAGCACATGTTCAAGCAATCTTGTGGTGGGTTGTTCTGATCTAGTTTCCTATCATAGTGCCAGGTGTCAGCCGATTGGATGGTTCCGGCAGTGTTTCTGTAGTCGACGGAATGATGGTCGTCGATGTTTTGTATTCTGTAGCCAACGGGGTGATGTCCGGCGGTGTTTTGTATTCTGTAGCCGATGGGGTAATGTCCGGCGGTGTTTCTGTATTCTGTAGCCGACGTCGTCAGTAAATAGTTTGTAGCGAATAGAATATTTGTGGCCGACGGACTCCTTCGGGAAGGTTCGGCGGTAGTATTTATATCCCGTCTGGGATCATTGTAAAGCATCAATCATCTACTATTGCGAATATTATGAAGCCTAATGTATGTTCTAGCATATGCAAATATAATTCTGCTGTTCATGTTCTGTTGTCTGGATGCGTTGATTTCTTTACCACTACGGTAAACATTTGGCGCCGTTGCCTTATGAATCTGGAAGGTGGGAGGAATGAAGATTAATGCCAAATCAGCTTAACAAGGATCGAAATAAGGCGAAGGGAAAAGATGGAATCAGTACTACACAAGAGAATTTTAAAAATAAAATAAAATAAAAAATTATTAACCAACAAAAAATAAAAAAATAAAAAAAAATTAAAAAAAGGGGGCCACGGGCGGGCAGCTCTCCGCAGGAAAATCCCGCGGGCAATTCTCCGCCGAAGGGACCCGCGGGCATATGTCCGCAGGTAACTCCCCGCGGGAGATAGCCCGCGGGCATATCTCCGCGGAGGTTGTCCCGCAGTCACCTCTCGGCTGTCTGTCTGGTCCGCGGAACCAACCCGCGGGGTTGTTTTCAAACCGCTCAACTTGCAATTTCCCTCCGCTCTCACCCACCGTTTGGTGCATTTAGCAATTTATGATGAACTATCGGCCACGACAAAGGATCATCAGCAACAGGAGGGTCATCATGTTATGCAATTGATATGGGACTTTTTACTCGAGCTTCCTCCTCAGATCGAAACCTGCATTTTTGTCTTTCCGTCTAAACCCTTGGCGAAGATCTGATGCATGACTATAGCAGCCGCAACAACACCTTTGCCTATGTCGAATTTTCCACTCTGTGAACCCATTTCATCGTCGAAGTCAAGCTTTGTGTTGATGAATACGCTCTCTACACAAACATAATGGGATGCTTCACGTTCTCTCAAGCACATACGTCTCTCCATGAGGACCGACCTAGGAATGGCATGTTGGAAATTAGAAGGCGAAAAGAATGAGAAGAACCTGCGGTCACTGAACTGGGGGTTTCTTTAAAAAAAATAATAATAAAAAAAATATAAAAAAAACGACGACAGATTCAAGTTGTTTGGAATGAGTTATAGATGATGCCAAAGGAAAGGGGACGCATCCGTGGTTGCCAGAAAGAGTGCAGAATCGGCAGAAAATGATAGAAATGGTGTGTTCCGTGCATTTCTGTGTGGGTTGCGAAGTGCTAATTTGGTCTTGGCGGCGAAGGGCGTTGCCCCTCGACCCCACCCTGTACTGCGAGCACCCGGGGCGCTGCCCCAGGACCCCGCGAGGGCGCTACCCCTCGACCCCGCCAAGGGCGTTGCCCCATGGACCCCCAGTCGTTGCGGATATCAGTCGTGCAAGTCTGACCAGTTAAGAAGAGTTGAAGTGGCTGCAGGCATGGACTTTCTGTGTACCAGAGGCACTGGGAGTAGGTGTTGGCCGAGAGGCTGTCTTGGTGGATGCGTAGAGAGCTTGGGAGGAGCTAATCATCCAGTTGGAGGCAGTGCAGCGACACTTAGCTTAGTGGACCCAGTGTTGGAAGCAGAGAAAGCAGCACAGGTGGCTATCAAGGTCAGCTTCAGGAGACAGTATTGTATTAGCAGAGGCTATAGGCACGGGACGAAGTGAAGCAATGTGACAAAAGTAGATTTTTCTTGTTGTAGTCACTCTGATGATATATTTTGTTTGTTAATTTGTCTCAGATATTTTGTAATTGTCGTCCGGAGATGACTTTTCTTTTTGGGGGGGATGGTGTCAGTCGACTGGATGGTTTCGGCGGTGTTTCTGTAGTCGACGGAATGATGGTCATCGGTGTTTTGTATTCTGTAGCCGACGGGGTGATGTCCAACGGTGTTTTGTATTTTGTAGCCGACAGGGTGATGTCCGGCGGTGTTTCTGTATTATGTAGCCGACGTCGTCGGTAAATAGTTTGTAGCGGATAGAATATTTGTGGCCGACGGACTCCTTCGGGAAAGTTCGGCGGTAGTATTTATATCCCGTTTGGGATCATTGTAAAGCATCAATCATCTACTATTGCGAATATTATGAAGCCTAATGTATGTTCTAGCATATGCGAATATAATTCTGCTGTTCATGTTCTGTTGTCTGGATGCGTTGATTTCTTTACCACTACAGTAAACACCAATAAGATAGGAAGCTTGCAAAGGAGTCAAGGGTTATAGAGGCATTATGAAACTTGTCAGTTGAAGGTGAGTAATAGTGACATTTCTTCAGCTCTTCAGCATTATGATGTTCTCTGTCAAATGTTAGCCACATATGGTTTAGGTGCTCCTATATCAGATGAGCACGATGATAGTAGCCTTTCCCTAGCAGAGGTTCATGCACTTCGAGACGCTGTCAAGATCTTGAAGCATAATTACTTTCTATAAGTTGCTGATAGGGATTACTTTCTAGAGTGGGGTAGCACCTGTTATGAGATGTTGTTAGGGAAAGAAGAGGTGGAGCTCACCTAGGAGCTTGAGGTGACTGTGGACCCTCTTTAGTATACTCAATTGGCTCTTCAGGAGTCACAGTCACAGTCACAGTTGGATGAAGCTACCATGGAGTTAGAGCGAGTACAATCGACACCAACCCGAGTCCCTATTACATTACATATTGTGGTTAGTGGTGAGTTTACTTCCACAATTGGGGATGAGGGATGTAATGATGTGGTAGACACACCCGTCCAAGATATGGGTGTAGTAGCGAATGAGGTAAGTGTATCAGTAGAGTCAAGCTCTCGTGTTGATTTGCTTCCTGCTACTAGAAGCAAATCTATTTCTTTATCTGATATAGTTGATAACATTGGATAGTTGTCAGTGCCACATTTTCAGAGGGATCAATTGTGGGTCGCAGGGGAGAAGGTTGATGCTTCCACATAATTTCTACTTCATAGAGTACTTCATGGAACACCTATTGGAGAGTTGAGATGTGTCAGAGGATTCATACACAGTGTCTGAGGGTACTCTCATCTGAGGCTCTCGTGCTATTCAAAGGTTGGTGAGAAACATTATAGAGACTCTATCTACTATGCTTCCCCACAGGGATTTCGTGGTTGGATTTGCTGAGAGGATTGACCAGGATCCCACCCGACCAGTAGTTTAGAGTTAGAGATTGGAGTCGTCTCCTAATTCCCAATTCGATACTAATGAGCTCTTAATAGATATTGGGAATTTTTATCAACATTACACTATGAGGTGTGCTCATCACTTTTCTTTTGACCCACAGGTAGAGGATTTGGTTTCACGTCATTGTGGGTTGGCTCCAGTTTCGTACCATTCATTATGGGATGGGTTAGCACCATCTTTTGTAGATGGGATTGACAGCTACAAGTTAGACCCCTTGCAATATCTACACACCCATGTTAGTTTGGAAGAGGTAGGAATTGGTGGTAGTGTTTCAAGTACCTCTACTTGTTACCATCTACATGGTGCAATTGGGTGTGAGTGTCAGTTTGATGGGGACTTAGGTGTAGATAGAATTGGTATTTCAATTGAGTTGTGTTTCGATGAGTTGTTGCCTTCATCAGTGCCTAGGGTCAGTTTTTAGATGATTATGGCGTTGATGTCTATTATTCGGGTGTTGGTGCTATAGGAGTTGATTGTACACAACAAGGATAATACGCAGTTCTACCTTTGGGATGCAGGTGGACTATGATGTTCATTTTGCTCCAAGACTGCTTGGAGACAAGCAATCTTAGGGAGGGAGGACTTTAATGTCCCTATTTTTAGCAGTTTCCTGTAGTAGGCTTGGTCAATTCACCATCGTGACCCTCGTGAGCTGTCAGTGGGATTTGAGGGTCTCAGTTGTGGGGTTATAGGCTTTTCAACAACCTATGGTGTGTTTTGGCCCAAGTTGTAATGTCCCCATTTTTAGCAGTTTCCTGCAGTTGGCTTGGTTAGTTTACCATCGTCACCCTCATGAGCTCACAATGAGATTTGAGTGTCTCAGTTGTGGGGTTATAGGCTTTTCAGCAGCCTATGGTGTGTTTTGGCTCCATTTGAAGGACTTACTATTTATAGTAAGTCAAGTTGTTGGTTCCGATGAGCTTAGTTGAGTTAGAAGAGTTGATTGATACTCTCAATTTCTAGTTCGGGCTTCTAGATTGGGCTCCAAGAAACTTTTGAAGGAGCATCTATTTATAGTAAGTCACCATATCAGGTTCATTCATCGTCTTTCATTATCAAGATCACTTTGGTGTTGTCAAATTTTGATTCTGATGCTTCTTCAATTGTTTTTGCAAGACAAGTGAATTGTTATTATTATTTATCTAATTATGCTAAGGTTGTTGTTTTTGTTAGTGTTGTTTGTTGGTCACCTTAGTATCATAGCTCCTTGGAACCGGGATGAAAAGCTTTATATTAGGGGAACAAGAAACAATGGCCATGTGTGACAAAATATTATGTTATGATGGAAAGGGTCATTTTTGGAGCCAAAAGCAATTAGTAAATTATATTATAATGACACTTTATTATATTTAAATGTTGTGTGGAGGAAGCTCCTTAAGTGAAGTTCATTTGGGAAACTTGTGTCATTTTGAAGTTTATAAATATAAGGCCATTTGTTGGGAAACGTATCCGATTATCTTATTTGTTTTTGTTGTCTTGGTGACATTACTAAGGAGTTCTTGAGTTTGTGCCCTTGCTGAAGTATAAGGGTTTGAATTTCCAAGTTGTGCATTTAATCCATAGCTGAGGTACGGTGGATTATATTCTAAGATTTATTGTTGTCTTCCATTAATATTTCTTGTGTGGCTAGGAAGACTATTGCCTATTGAGGTTATTCAATTCTACATTTATAATTTGGGGAGTTGTGGAAATTTGTGGCGGATTTATTTATCACAAAGGGTTTCGAAATCTGCATATAGATATTTGTGTTTCAGCATTGTGGCAAAGAATGCATATTCCTAAAAATCCTTAAAAGGGAAATTGCAGAATAAGAAATCTTTTGCCTAGGAAAAGCATATGATGTCATATAGAAAGAGGAAGCGCAAGTAAATAATAGAAAGTGATGAAAATGTAGTATGAACAATACAAGCAAACCAAAGTAGCCAAAAAGGAGCAAGTGAAGTCGTTGAGTGTTATATCATGATAAAAATGTATAGGTAATTTAGATGTTTACAATTTAAACTAAGTTATCATATTTGGACCTTGGAGGCCACATTCGGGTTCGGGTCCGGTCTAGTCCAAATTCATGGCCAGATTCATCCCAATCCGAGCAAGATTTGTGTTTTCCCCTATGGATCCAAATGGATCTGACCACATATCCATCCAGATCCATAAGGTAAAGCACGAACCCTAGCTAGGTCAGGATGAATCTTGCGAGGATTTGGACAAATCCTCAAGGATCCAGTGTGGATCCGAAGGGATCCAAGGCTAAAGGGTGTTTAGAATGGGTCCAACTTCATTAAAAATGATTTTTTAATATTTTTTCCCTCCTAACCCTAAAACAACCCTTTTATTCAACCTCCAAATACATTTCAACTCACATTTTCTCTCTATTATGCATATTTCTCTTATTTGTTTGTATATATAGCATATATATATATATATATATATATATATATATATATATATATATATATATATATATATATATATATATATATATATGTTGTCTTATATTTTTGTCACCACAAAATGTAGCTAATAGTACGAAACTTTTCAACTTAGTTTCGCATTTCTCTGAGTTTAGTTCATTATTTAATTGGTTAGTATTGATCAGCCAATCGACCCTGTTGTACTGTATTTTGTCACCACAAAATGTAGGTAACAGTACAAAACTTTTTCAAACTAGTTTCTCATCTCTCTAAGTTGAATTTGTTATTCAATTGCTTAATCTTGATCGATCAATCAACTCCAATTCACATAGCAAGCTCTTTTACAGAAGACTTTCGTCAAGTCTTTGTTTTTGTCAAGCCTATGCTTGATTTTTTAGGCCTTCGTCATCCTTTTCTTTGTTTTTGAGTGTGTGTTTCTTGGTTTTTAGTCCTTTGGTTTTGCTCAAGTCATTGTTTTCTGTTTTCCCTTCCATTTGATCTAACCTAGGGCTTAATCGGAGTTGTCAGTCAAAAGATATGACCAACTTAGTGCCCAAAAAGTGGACCTTTTTGATGCAACTACACGAATTAAAAGTATCATGTTATATTTCTAATTTGACATTCACTTTTTAAAAAATATAACCTAAATGCCCTTTATGTTATGTTTTTAAGTTACTTTATCATTTAAATTTTCACTTAACTATAGTGCACCTTATGTTATATTTTTAAGTTGAGTTTACTTTTTGATTGTTCACTTAAGTGACTATTAACTATACAGTTTAGTTTAATTTTTGATATTTAAATCAAATGCTATAGTAAATATTAGTTATTAGATGATATTTACACATTATATTGTTAATATGATAATGTAAATATAATTTATGTCCCACTTAAGTAATATTTTATCAAAATTTAATTGACATGTGCTTAAATGAATAACTTAAATGTGTAGGTAAATCTAAAAGTAGACCTTTTTGATGCAATTGTGTGTAGAACTCAAAACTACAAATCACTTAAAAGTGGACCTTTTGATGTTATTGCATGTAAACTCACTTAAAATGTGCAATTACATCAAAAAATTGAGCTACATGTGTTATATGCATATGGACCAAGTTGCATATACATGTAACTTAAATATGCATATGCACCAAAAAGGTGTGATTTGCTTCATAATAACATTTATAATATATGCATACACCTCCAAAAGGTGTGTTTTGCATTGAAACACATGTATTTGCCCTTCCAAAACCCGTTTTTGGAAAAACTTCATGCATTTGGCTCTCAAGAACACGTTTTTGGTGTTTTTGCTTGATTTCTTCCATGGATTTTCTTCAAATCTTCTCCCACAGGGTAGTTTTTGCAAATCTAAGTGTTTAAAAGCTTTACACGTTAAGATTTCATGCATAAAACATCATTTTTGACTCCATTCAAGGGCACGTTTTAGTGAAAAATGCCTAAAATTTGTCATTTTTCCTCACAATTTTGTTTGGAAAAGAGGTGCTTTAGCATATTCATTCATTTGCATTACACCAAGGGTCGAGCTTTTGCATTTGGAAGTGAAAAACATAAATGTAATGCACTTAGAGATTCACGTTTTTTTCCAAAAACATCCCACAAGCTTGCATTGAACAAAAACGTTGAAGTTGGAAGCATCCTTAGGCCACGTTTTTGGCATTGTGCATCAAAAATGCCTCATTTGTTACCTCTTGCGGATTCCTCTTGCAAAGTTTGAAAAGATCTAAGTTTGTTGGAGAATTTTTCAATATTGGAGCTTTCCCCTCCTTCATTTTGGCACATAATCATAATGTAAGTGGACATTTTCCTTCTTGCTAATAAATTTGTGCTTATCTTGCTCATTTTATGCACATTTTAGCTTGGTGATTTACACTTGTTGATTTTGTTGCCATGGGAAGTGTATTTTTTCTTTAAAAATGATGAAATGGTTCATTTTCATGTTTTTGGTTTTTTTCCCAAACTCCAAATTTGAAATTTCATATTGAAGTATTTTACTTGTTGACATGTTTGAGTTATTTGCCAAAGGTACATTCTTCTTTTGAAGTTTGTTTTTGTGTTTTGAGTGCTTGCTTTCCAATTTTTCTCCATTTTGGAGAGGTTGCAAGTTCTTTCCCAAGAACTTGGTCATGTTTCATTTCACTCCATCTTCCACTTCATACAAGAGCATCATTTAATTCAATTTCCATTTTTCCATGTTACAACACTTCGCATCTCATTCGTCAAATGCAATTACATGTATTTCATCTCATTCATCATCCGCATGTGCATGTAATTTCATTTTCCATTTCCATTTTCACCCATCTCACTTTTGACATCCACTTGCACGACACGATTACATGAAAAGCCTTACATGTAATTGCATCTCTAAAACCCGTTTTTGACTTAAAGTCGCTTTTTGAAAAGTCAAAAATGTCATATGCATGTTTTCTCATGTACTTTGACTTCACCTTTCCACAAAGATGACTATAAAGTTTCATTTTCATCTTTCCATATGCACTTATGCCTCCATGAGCAAATACATGTTTTTCAACTTCCCATGTCATTACATACTTCACATCTCATCCGTTATCCGCACTTACATGTAAGCTCATCCTCCATCCGCATTCGCATGTCATCTCACTTTCCATTCCTCATTACATATTGCACTTACATGTAATCCATTTTCCATGCAATAACATCTTGAAAACCTAAGTCACTTTTTGAAAATCAGCAATCTTCATTTGCACGCATTCCCATGTGTTCCACCTTCACACATATCTGTCTCCTTCCATTTTCCACCTTCATAATATTTCACTTCATCCTCCATTTCCATTCACTGCATATGTATGATGTCTCTTTTTGAGATCGTTTCATCGAGTCAACAAAGTATCTAATCCATACTCAAACCTTTCTTGCTGATCAAGAATCAACCTTTTATGACGATTTCCTTTGATGATGTGTTTATGTTTTAGGATTTTTGTGTTGTAGCACAAACACAAGAGATGCCCTCACCATCTAAATCTAAGGGAAAAATGAAATATCAGTTTGATAAAGAGTTGGCTCATGTGACTCCATCTTAAGTCATATCAATTTGTTCTCGGATGCACGAAGCGTTTCAGCCCAAAGTCAAAGATGATTAAGGATGTTGATGGCAGAGTCATTATTAGTCTTGATCCAAAAGTTATCAAGCAAATTTTTTCAATGGCACATAATGTAGAATGCATAGATCTGACCAAAGAATCATCTTTGGAGATATGGAATGACAATAAGGGAGATTATCATAAATATGTGAATCAATATTGGTTAGATACCAAGAGGAACAACTTCTCGAGATGGCCAAACACCATTCATAGGTCTAATATCAAGCAAGAGTTCAAAGATCTTATCATTCTTCTCAGCAAGGTTAGTGGTCTTAAAGATTCCACTGATTTTGAACCATGGATGTACAAATTCATCTTCAAAATCATGGAGAACAAAGAACATATCTTTTGGGGAGAACTAATTAGCACTACACTCCGTCAACAGTTGCTCAATGTAGGGACTTTAGTGCCTTTTTACATAAATTCCTACCTTGTGTACATTGTTTCTGCCATGGGATCTTTCTCTGGACTCTCAACCAAAGGAGATCGCCTTCAAATTCCGGTTTGGGATTACTGTGTGTAGTATGCTATGCTCGTTTTGATCATAAATGGAGAACTTAGACTAATGGGAATTTCGTCAAACAGTTGTTATGAAATCAAATCTTTAAGCAAAAATCATTATAGACATGCCACTGTACTGATCACTACAGAAAGGACAAGCAATAGTTTTATTTAACTATGAAAATCATGTTCTTCCAATCAAATTCTTAGATGGTGATTCAATAACACAACATTACAATAATGGAATATAGTCTTGTTAACAAACCAACAGCTATGCACACTGAACTAATGACAGATTTCTCCAACGTCAACTAGAAAGAACATATCATGATTGAAGTGCAAATTGGAGAGTTACCATGTAGTCCCACGGTTAATGTGAAAGGCTCTATGGTATCCGACTGTGACAAGAATGTCCTCCAACGTTCACATCCAAATTTCTGGTGTTATATAATGTTCCTCACGTGTGTGTGTGATTCTGGCTATGACCATATTCTCTTCTCGCTTCCCACTTCACTGCTTCAAACATATGTGGGTGTGAGACCCTGAGGACTAGGTGAGAGGGAGACCCTATGATGTCGTGTTGCTGCTCTGTAATAATGCCAGTGCTATTCATGTCTTATCAAACACTCCGGTCTCTGTATGTTATGCCTGGGAGTGATTTCGACTTGCCAATGTTTAATGTTTCTGCAGACTTTCCAACCCCCGTGTGCTATATCTGCTATTAGCTCCACCTGTTATTGTTGATTGATGAACTGCTTGTGGAACCTACCAAGGAAGGAGCATATACATGGTCCAGTCACTAACATCTTCCATGTTTCCTTTACTGTAGCTTGCTGCTTAAAACAATGTTATCCAAACTAGCTGAGAGTGTAATGTACTTATGTAGGAGTCTTCTGCTACTGTCGTGGATGGTTGATCTTACCCCTTACCATCCCAACTCCAAGTGCCAACAATATTTTGTGTGTTAACAAGCTCTATCGACTTCCATTCCTAATCAGTCATGTTTCTATAATCTCTTGAGGTTCGAAGTGTTAAACCAGTCCTTAGTTCTGAAACACAATGTGTAAACCAGGTTTGCATCCAACCTCACCTTTTTCCTTAAGGGGTTTCGTCCTTAGGAAATATCCAGTCACATTTAAGCCACTATTTCGAATCTTTATAATATCATATATTCGTTGTCAATCCCAATGCAAAAGCTTCATTATATCACCACGAAGTGTGGGGAGATACAAACATCTTAGCAATGTGGGATAAAACACTATTTCGTCTTTTAGTCACTTAGTCATTTTGTCATAAACTGACTTTAAATAATAAAGTCTTTTATATTTCAACTCAATAAAATAAAGTGACTTAAACCTTAGGATTTCCCAATTAAAATAACCTCAACTAAAACCTAAAATCCTATGAATAGTTGGCATCCTAAATCACATGTCGTTAGCCTATCCGGATGGGAAGATAGACCAACTAGGCACCATTAAGGCTAGCGCAAAGAAGGGAACATTACAGTCCTCCCTTCCGGAGATTGCTTGCCCTCAAGCAATCTCAATGCCGGTTACTGTAAGATTGACTCACTCTCCCAAGTAGCATCCTCATAAGGTAAATCCTTTCAGTGAATCAGATATTCCTTGATGGACCTATTCCGTAGTTTCCTCTTTCTGACCTCTAACACCTCTACTGGAACTAATACAAGCTTCCCTTCCTCATCGAGAGGGGGCAACGCTATGGAAGGTATTGTATGCTAGCCAATGGCTTTCTTGAGACATGAAATGTGGAACATGTTATGAATTCTATTGTCATCAAGTAAATCCAGCTCATAGGCAACCTCACCAACCTTCCTAGTAATGCGGTATGGACCAAAAAATCTAGGCTGAAGTTTTTGAGACCCACTCTACTTCAAGGAATTTTGTATGTATAGTTGGAGGCAAAGATAAACCACATCACCCAACTCAAAACTCTGCTCAGTCCACCAACGATCAGCATACATCTTTTTCTGATTCTGGGCCTGTAGAATGTTCTCCCAAAGAGATCTGAGGATATCTTGTTGATTTTGTACCCAATCCCCTGCTAGTGGTACTTTGTTGTCCTGCAAAGCCAGGTCTACAAATGACAAAGACTTGCTGCCATAGAGAGCACGAAATGGAGACATTTGAATGGACATGTGGTAGGAGTTGTAACAATACTCTCTGAGATACAACCACTTAACCTAGGCTCTCTACAGTCCTGCTACATAGCTCCGGAGATAACCTTCCACCCATTTGTTAACTATCTCAATCTATTCATCCGTTTGAGGGTGATAACTCGTGCAGGAGTCAATTCTGTATCAGTCAATCTGAACAGTTCCTACCAAAAAGTACCAAGGAACTTGCTATCCCTATCGCTCACAATGGTGCGAGGAAGACCATGTAGGTGAAAAACCTCTTGAAAGAATAACTCAACTACCTAATAGGCTAACCAATCAGCTGCTATGGTGAAGAAGTGAGCGAACTTCATTAACCCATCCACCAACACAAAAATGGAATCCCCGCCCTGTACCCTAGGCAACCCTGTAATAAAATCCATGGAAATAATTATGAACTCCATTACATGTGTTTTTAAATCATGCATTTGCATCCAAAAGGTGTGATTTGAATAAGGAGTCTTTTTGGTTTTTTTTAAATATGCAATCTCCTCCCAAAGGTGTGCTTTGCCTTGAAATACATGCATATGCCCCACAAAACCTGAAATTGAAGATTCAAGGGCAAAAAGCTTGATGTTTTCTTTCTCCAAGAACACATTTTTCATCAAAAATGCTTAGATCTGCCATACAATGGCTTGAAATCCATCACAAGAGGGGCGTTTTTAAGTTTTAATGCAAATACATGCACTTGGGAGTTGTGATTTTGCATATCCAATTTTTGCATTTTTGAGCCACGTTTTTTATGAAAAATGCCCAGATTTGGGGCAGTTTTGATCACTTTTTGGTGCCTTGAAATCCATCACAAGAGGGGCGTTTTTAAGTTTTAATGCAAATACATGCACTTGGGAGTCATGATTTTGCATATCCAATTTTTGCTATTTTGAGCCACGTTTTTATGAAAAAATGCCCAGATTTGGGGCAGTTTTGATCACTTTTTGGCTCAAATATAAGTCATTTTGAGTTTTCGATACATATATATGCTATTGAGGAACATGTTTTTGCCTTTAGAGGTAAAAAAAGCTTCATTTCATGCCTTCTATGAATCACGTTTTTGCTAAAAATGCCATCAAAATTGAGTTTTTTAATCTAGTTTTGTGTTTTGAAGTAACGTTTATGCATTTGGTCCATGTATATGCATTTGGGGAAGATGTTTTTGCATTCACAACTCAAAAACGATCAATTTACATGCATCTTTTGGTCACGTTTTTGCAAAAACAACCTAGATTTTTGCATGAAATAGCACGTTTTTGTTTAAAAGACTCAAAAAATGGCCTTTCCAGCCTGTACATTTGGATTAGTAGAGGTTGTTTTTGAAGTTTAATGCACACTATTGCATTTGGAGACCTCGTTTTTGGCATTCTTATGTCAAATTCGACCCTTCATTGCTCATTATTATTTATTGAATGCAAGTGTGGAGGAAGTCAAATTATTGTTTGAGAATCCAGATTTGGAGGAGAATTAGTCTTCAAAATTTATGATTCTTGTTATTTTGGCTCTTTGATTTCCATGTAAGTGAACATTTTCAAACTTGCTCATCAATTCATGTATATCTTGCTATTTCCATGCATATTTTAGCTTGAAGTTGCACACTTGTACATATATATGCCATGAATAGTGCATTTTTCCTTTACATATGATGAAAATTCTCATTTTCATACTTTTGGATTTTTCCCAAACTCCAAATTCGAATTTGCACATGAAAGCAACTTGCTTCTTGACATGTTTGAGTCTAAGACCAAAGACGTGTTTGTTTTGTACTTGCTTTTGTTGTTTGTTTGCTTGTTTTCTCCTTTTTTTTCATTTAGAAGAAATTGCAAGTTCTTTCCCAAGAATTTGAGCACGTTTGACTTCACTCCACCTTCCACCTTTTCGTGCAAGTGCATCATTTCATTCCATATTCATCATTCCATGGCAAGGCACATTGCATCCATTCCTTTCATATGCAATTACATTTCAAGAGCAATTACATGTAATTCTACTTTCCATGTTATGACACACTACGTCTCATTCTCCACATGCGATTACATGTAATCTCACCCTCATCCACGTTTACATGCAATCTCATCCTTTGTTCCCCATTTACACACATTTCCATCTTCCGAACCTAAATGCACATTCCTTTTACATGTAATTTACTTTACGTGTAATGACATCTGGAGAACCCGTTTTTGATTAAAGGTCACACTTTTAAAGTCAAAAGTTATCATTTGCACGCATTCATATGCATCGTAACTTGCATTCTTGTAATAAACCCTATGGACTCTCAAACAATTTGTGCTAAAGAATTGATTTCTTTCTTTCTTGTCCAAGGTTTTGCAATTTTGATTAAAGAATATAGAAAAAAATTAGAAGATTTTGCAATAATAATTTCAACTCAAATATTTAGATATTACATAGGGAATATACAACTGAAAAGTTCCAGATTTCAATATCAACTTAGATATTCAATATTTTCACAAAATACCAACAACCCAGTTGATAAAATATCCCTTATTATCTAAATCAACAATACCTAGAAAAATTAAAAGTTACAATCTATGAATTTACAGGTAAGACATGCCTTGAAACCCTCTAAAATGAAGAGTAGCAGCAACAAAGAATTCTTCAACAAACAAATGCAACTGTAGATTTGGAAAATGTTGCTCCCAAAGTGCAAACAGAAAATAATACCCAGCAACAGATATAAATTGGCGCTCAACCAACTCCAAATTAACCAGCACACAATTTGATATAACAATTCCAATGAATTCCTTCACAAATTCTGGAACAACCTCCAGCAACAAGAACAATTAAACTTCTCCTTAGCAACAGTTAACACAGTAGGAGAAATGACAGATTGTATACCTCATCACAATTTGCCAAGCAATCTTAGAATTGAATCTACAATACTTCAGCTATAGATCCCAAACCCTTATACTTCAGCAAAGGCACAAAAATCAGAACTTCAGAAGTGTCACAAAGACAACAAAGATAAGATAATCAAATAATTTGATTTTTTCTCATCAAATGTCCTCATATTTATAATCTCCAAACAACACTAGTTTCCCAAGATAACTCCACTTAAGAAGCTTCCTCTACACAACATTAAAATATAATAAAGTGTCATTAATATAATTTATTAATTGCTTTTGGCTCCAAAAATGACCTTTTCCAGCATAACTCAATATTTTGACACACAAGGCCACTATTTCTTGTTCCCACAATTTAAAACTTTTCGTCTCAGTTCCAACGAGCTATGATACTGAGGTGACCAACCAACAACACCAACGAAAATAGCAACCTCAGCGTATTTAGATGAATAATAATAATAATTCACCCATCTTGCGAAAACAACTAAAGAAGCATCAAAATCGAAATGAGACAACATCAAAGTGATCCTGATGATGAAAGAATATGAATAAACCTGACAGGGTGACTCACTATAAATAGACACTCCCTCCAAGATTCTTGGAGCCCAAACTGAAAGCCCGAAATAAAAACTGAGAGCATCACCCAACTCCTCTAACTCAATTGAGCTCATTGGAACCAACAGATTGACTTACTATAATTAGTAAGTCCCTCAAACGGAGCCAAAACACACCATAGACTGCAGGGAAGCCTATAACCACATAATTAAGACCCTCAAATCCCACTGTCAACTCATGAGGGTCACGATGGTGAACTGATCTGATCAACTGCAGGAACCTGCTAAAAATGGGGGCATTGCAATTCTTGACCATACCCACGAAAGCCCATCATTTCCTACATGCAATCCATCTTCCTAAGTCCCATTTTAGCCCTCTGCATGTACATTCCATATCACATCCAATTCGTTGCATATGGTCCATAAGTATCTAATAAATATTCCGAATATACTATTCCTCAGAGATCCATTTTGCCACTATTCTCATTGCGTTAGAATCCATATCTTTCAATGATGGATTCAATCCTATTGAGACTTTCATGTTGCAGTAAGTCAAGATATGCTAGAGTTTCTATAAAGAATGAAGACATCCAGTATAGAAGGCGTGCTTTGAATCAAAGAAGTGGTAATTCATTTGGTCTCAATTTTCCCAATGATTGTCCAAGAACCTGAGTTTGTGTGGGAATGCGCCAAGCACTTTGTTTCGAAAAAAAAATGTTGTAGATGCTTGTCGAAAATTTGTTCCTAGTTTTACCTCTGGACATCATTGAGAAGGTCTTCAAAGTGTCAGAAAATCCAGAATGTGCAATTCTAACAAGATAATTCACAACTTGGAATGAGGAAAAGCCTGATCACGTTGAGTTTTCAAATCACAACTAGAAACTCATCATGGTGAATGTAGTGGCGTAGAATACAAGAATTCCCGATCTTGTGATCATCATCAAGTACAAGGCCTTTGCCATCAATCCACAAGATTGATTCATTTAGAATCAATAGCCTCAACTCTTTCTTCTTCTTCTTCTTCTTCTTCTTCCATGTTTGTAGTTGGGGAGGATATATTGCAGGAAATTGTGTAATTGCATGTAATCCAATAATTTTTTTGTTAGTTAGACCGGGTCAAAGTTGGTTTAGTTGCTCCTACTTTTTCCTCCATCTTTTTCTCAACTCCTTTGCCTATATAAGGAGTGCCCCCTCATTGTAAAAATCATCTTTTGTTTTATACAAGAAAGCTTTGTCATACTTGTGCAAGCATAACTTTCATTGTGTAGTACAAATTTGGGAGAAAAGTGAATAAAAAGAAGCAATTGGATTCAAAGCTTTGATTGTGATAAAGCAAATTAGAAGCTTTGACTGTAATTTGTGCATATTATCTTTGATTCATGTTATTATTGTATGGTCAATAATAGAGCATAGTGAGTTAAAAAGCAATCAGAGCCGGAGCCTTGACTGGGAGTGATTGTGGTGATACATAGATTGGAAGCTTTGATTGTCGCTTGTATTGTTGTCTTAAATTCACACAAAAATAGTTACAATTTCCCTACTTATGGAAGTCTTTGCGCTCCAATGGTAGAGGTTTTTCTATAGAATAGAATAGAAATCATCTACTTCAGGAAGTCGTTGCTCACTAATGGTAGTGATTTTTCTTATAAATTAAACAAACAAAACTTAGAGCCAAACTAGTACACTTTCAATCAGCCGTTGAGTTGGTGTTGGTTTATCGGTATCACCATTTCTAGCTACTAGATAGAAGTGCAGTAAGAGATTTCATCTTGCTCATTACTCGCTCCGCAGATAAGTGGATTCTTTTCTAAACGATAAGAGGAAATGATATTGATAACACCTCTTGCAAAATCTTTCAACTTTTTGCTTACCTTGAGTTGATCAAAGGAACAGTGAGAAGGGGGACCCTTCCCTTAAATAAAGGAGAGACTTTGTCTCACATGCTGTGGCTGGTCTACCTATTTTGTGACTAGATTTTCACAAAACTCTCGACTGCAAAATATCCACCCAACAATATATATATATATATATATAAACATGAATCTTTACAATTCATAATAAGAAAAATGAATTCACGAATCCACGGGTTCGATTCTTGTGCCCGAGTCTAAACCCAAATCCAAATTGGTAACTTAGAGTTTAAACTTTGAGTGGGTGTCAAAAATTGTCAACCTCTTGAAACATTATTGGCGTAGTTTGTAGTTGTCAGCAAACTCCATATTTACTATTTATATGTTATTTATTGTTCAATGAAAAGATTGCTGTATTTTATTTTGAGATATGTGTTTCAAATTTCAATATTCCACCAAGATTATATCAATTGGGCTTCAGAATTACATCGAAGGACCTTCCAAAATTATCAAGAAAATATAGTTTCTAAGCATTTGATGTAAGGGGAAACCAACGTGCATGCTTGTGAATACCATTGATTTTGGATTTTTAAAATGCATAACCAATTTCCGCCTAAATGTATTCACTTGGCTAAGTGGAGTTGGAAAATAACCTCTTGAACAACATCCTACTAGGAAAGAATTCTTCTTCTATAGAACCCCTAGACAATTCTTCTACAATGATATGCTTTTCAAGGGTATATGTGATTTAAACTTCTTTGATATCATGCATATTCCAACAAGTTTTCTCTTCATTCATTTACAATTAAAAATGTATAGTCCAAAAGTAAAGTGTACCCTTGCAAAAACATCAGGAGTTGCAAAACCCATATTTGAAAGCATCAAACCCACCTGTTTTACACACAGAGAAAACAATATTAGACATTTCAGCTTATGTGAATTGATCTTTCTATAATAAATTAAAGAAATCACTAGAATTGCACAGATGTATTGGAGCTGATCTTCAGTATTGCATGAAAATACTATCAACTCTTTCCAATCTCGAATAGTATAAATATCATGTATCCAGAAGTGACTTCTTCTTTTCATCAATAGTTTTTACATTACATGTTTAATGATGCAACCCAATTTCTTGAAACATCTATCAGATTATTTCACAGCAGAATAGATATATTGACATATAAAAGTTACTTTCTATTGAACTTAAGGCATGCTTAGGGACTTATCTTAGGTTGGTATAGAGCACAGCTTATAATTTTTTCTCTCTACTCGAGGACATTTGTCAGTAAATGGCAGCATCTTTTATTGGGAAAACACTAATCATGCTAATGAGGCAATGGCGTGAAAATTACATCAATTGAACACAATAATTTATATTAGTTAAAAAATATCATTAAACTTGTGCTTAAACTATAATATAAACTCTTCTCAGAAAACACATACATAAAGTGAAATGGCATAGAGAAGTTTCAAGCATAAGCTTAATGTTAAAATGGATGCAAACATGGAATACTACCTATTATGATTGTGGGTAGCTGTAGCTTCTCATTAATAAAGGAAACTAGATTAGAGATCCATGGTCATCTTTGATATCCCAGAAATGGATCTCCTTATGCACAATGTAACTAAACAAATTTTGTTTTAAGAAGAGATTTTTATACAATCAGTACGAAAAGAATTTTCTAAATGTCAAGTTGGAGGACTCCCAAATGATGGAAGATGGTAATGTCCATGGAATATTAACCCAAACTTTAGGTGTATGGATATAATTGAATTTGGTAGTGATAATTCCCAGTGTATGAGAAAGATTGGTCCATGCAGTATAATCTAAAATGATGTTGTGATGATGGGTTTACTCAAGATTGAGGGTCCTGTAAAGAAAAATGGTAGATTTATTTATAAAATGGTAAACCCTATGATTATGCACTCTGACTACATGGAGGTTAAGGAGAGTTTGAGGACCTACAAGTCCTACAACATGCGTTGATAAGTCACATGAGAACCAAGTAGAGTAGTGAGCCAAAACTGAATATCATATCAGCCTAAACTCAGAGGCATCGTCTATGTGAAGACACAGAGCTGCAGCAGTGCTTGCGCCTCTGAAAGCAAGCACCTAAGCCATCTTATTGCTCTCCATTCACAGCGGGTAAAGGGACTGGATGTGTAGATTGATAGTCAATGCACTCAAATAGGGTTTAAATATACATCTAATGTCATAATGGAATGTTGGGCAGTCTGACTGCTAATTCAGATTGTGTCCTGTAAGATTTAAATGCATTTTGAGAGTTGTTAGGTGTCCATTTTCCTTTAGATAAAGAAATGTTATTGTTGACTGAAATCATATCGGTAAAACTGATTGCTATTGGAATATGAAATACATCCAAGTGCTGTTGATAAGCAATTTTCTGTCTAAATCTAAATTTTTGAAATTCTCAGTTTATGACAATAGTAATCTTTATTCAGTCAGTTGATATCTTACAGTTCATCTGAAGCATAGTAATGGTTTACCATTTATGTTTATGAAAAATGTGAAATTCATTTTCTGTTAAGTCTTGCAAATTTTTAGAAGCTGGTATCTTTCATCCTGTGAATCTGAAATTCATTTAATTTCCTGGTTTTAGTTTCTGTTTGCATTAGCTGTATATGGGAGAGGATATGCCCTAAAGGAACAATGTTATATTTTGCTCAAACACTGAAAGTTGAGTTTGTTCATCTGTTTTGTTCTTTTCACAGTCAAGGAGATGTTGGATTTCTGACTAAAAACAATATTTATAAGCCATTTTGCTATCAAGATATCATTCAACCAAGTAGTCTACTTGGTTTTTAGAACTCACATGTCCATCTCAGAATAGTGTTTGAACTCTTCTGCGTAAGAATGCTAAAGAAGCCATGTAAATTGCAGTTGCCTTTGTTAGTTTTAATTTATAATATCAAAAAAGCTTGCCTTTCCACAATCAAAAGTGTGTGAGCCATTTCAAAAAGACTGTGAATAGCTTTCAATCTACATATTAAGAAAGAAATGAATTCTACAACTGTAAATAAAGCAATATTGACAATGTATCTTACATTTACACGCTCCATTCTACGCATTTCATCTTCCAAAAGTGATAATTGTGCAGCACTCGTCCAATGTATACAATCAACTGGACTGCATGCATATAAATGACACTCTTAGACATTATGCATTTCAGCTTTCAAAACAAAACATAAAAAGAATCAAGTGATATCACTATATTTATTGACCTCCTTGAAACCTGAGAAATATAAATTCTATAGTTTCTTAAGATTCCCTTGAAGTCTTTATTACATTATAGGGGCCTATAATGGCATTAAGATCTATGACCACACATTATCTACTAAAAAACTCACAGAATCCAAGGATAAAATCCAGAAATAATAACTATTTTATTCTCTGTCCATGCCAAAAAACACATTGACCAAGACAAAGATAAATAAGAATAATTGGATTTCACTCTGTATATTGTTAAGTTTCTGAAAATTCTGCTATAAATCAGATACTAAGATAATACCTTCTTTGTTGCTTGCTGAAGATAATCTTCTGGAGTTCAGACTTGAAGTGTTTTGTAACAAACGGATTTTCATAACAAAATAAAGAACTAATATCTGGTTTCACATAGAAATGAAAGAGTTTTCTTCAACCATCTTCAAAAACAAACATCTTAAATCCTTTTTTTGAGACATTAATTGATTTAACTACTAACGATTAACTGAGATAACCATTCAACTGATATAACTGGAATAACAATTAATTGAAGTAACTAAAATAACGATTAATTGAAGTAACTGAAATAACATTAACTATCTTACCTTGCATATAGTAAGTAAATACATGATTAGTTACAAGAAGAATATAAATGCATATCAAGAATGGAAAGAAGAAACATATAAGAAGTAACCGGCGAGTCTTTAACTAGTTGTGCAAGCCTCGGCTTTCAATAAGAGGAGAAGCATTGACTTAGGCTTAACCTCCCAACCTTGGACCATATTCATCCCCACACAATCTATTAAATAGAAAAGTCCTCCCAACCCCGGGATCAGTCTTGGGATACTCCTAGTCCAGCCCTCTGAGCATTTTTGGTGTTTAGAATGTTTGCATAGTTATGGACAGACATGTCTAAAATAACTGGCACTACTGACATCAAGTGATCATAGATGAAAAACATGCCTTTAACGACCTTGGCCAAGGCTTTTTGGATGGGTCCTATTATCCGATCACCACCGCTCGACTTGACAACAAGGGAACAATAAATATGAACATGCATCAGCTATTAAATGATTTTCCTTTTTAAAATAATATATACTTGTTATATCTAATTATGTTTCCATGTTATTGCAGATTTCTTTATCACCTCTTCCTTGGCCATATAGCCGGGTGAGTCCCTGGTGTTTATATCTCAGAGTAAACCAACTCATTCTATTGATCCTCAGCTAATGTATGAATATTACATGTTCCAGTATATAATCAGCTGTTATGACTTGAGGAAAATAATCTTAAGACTTGCAACAATACAATTCGATTTTGTCATACAGTAGTAAAAATTAAAGATGTATAAACTTGAGGTGAACAATTGATCTCGACTCAACATGGAAATATCTGACTCACTAAGAAACTATTCGGTAATACCAAACAAAGATGAAGTTCAATATTTCATGGAAATATACCTTACTACTGTAAGTACAAATGCAGTCGTAATTTGATAAAGAAAAATATATATATCAATCAATTATGGAAAGCCGACCGCATAACCTAGTTGTTGGAAGAAAGAAGAGTCTTGGTTGGGTGCTAACAATCTAGTTCCTTCACTGGAGTAATTCCGAACGCATAGCTCTGAGTGATTATCAATCACGACTTTCAGCAGAGGTAAAAATGAGAAGGTAAGGACGTGACAAAAACTGCAGAGATAAATCGAAAATAGTATGGGGAGAGAAAATCAATTCTTGTTCTTAGTTTCTCATGGCTCCCAAATATATAGAGGCATTTGATATATCAAGGTTTTCAAGAAGTCATAACTCTTAAAGAATGTCTTGCCTTCTTGGATGCCAATATAATATGCCAAGTATGCAATTTGGTTTCTAGTAAAGAATCGAATAAATAAGGAAAAGAATTTGAAGGTTATAAATCAAGGATAATTTGTAATATATTTATCTACTTGCACGTAAATATATTTGTAAGATGGCATCATATTATATGTTTTATCCAAGGTCGTATCTTATGTTATGTATATATAAATACATGCTTCATTTGGAAGATTATTTTATCTTCTTGTACATGTATTTAAATATACGTATTAGATAGAATCTTGCATAAAAATGATATTATGGTGTCACCTTTATTTCTATATTTATGTGCATGTACATAAATATGTGTTACAATGAAATGATGGAAAAGTCAACCATAATCCGATAAAGGTATGTATTTTAATTAAGTTAAAATCATTAATGCTTTTAATGTTTATTTAATAGCTCATGCGTGTCCAAATGATTGTACCCTATTATACAAGTTGCTAGGTCCTTACCAAGATAGTTAGAGGTCATAACTGTCGACCAGACAAGTGGACTAAGATAGTACACCATTCCGTTGATCATGTTTAGCAATGTTTCTCCCCTTCATCTTCTCCTGCAATCACTTGTGCAACATTTTCCATGATAATAACAAATTCCATAATAAATCAATAATAATATTTAATGTAGATATTAGCAAGGAATTTAATTATTAACCATAATTTTGAAACCAAGCAACTGCTAACTATTATCATCATATGACAAATAATGGATAACGACCATCATCATTAAACAATTAAACAATAATGAATACAACGGATATATTTGGCTACCCTTTGCACATGATTATGAAAGAAAATCCATTCAATTCAACAGCTATGATAAATTTAAATTTGGTCAAAATTTGGGATGTAACATGTTTATCAATAGTATAAATACTATTCTAGAAATGTTCTTACTCTACAATAATTCAAATAAGGCAGTAATGTAGAGGAGCAAACTTTATTTTGTATTGTGTGCCCTCTATCCTCATACTTACCCTATATTTATATTGAACCCAAGAAGCATGTCCTTACAAAAGACATGACTCTTCTAGGTCGGCCCTTATAATAAACACATAATTGTCCTCCAAGATCGGCATCTATTAGATCAAATTAGATAGCAAGCAAAGTTTAACATCTATGCAAACTAAACATTATTTAATGCTCCTAAATGAGATGCCGATAAGGTAATTCATAAAGGGTTATAAATAGGCAAATCCTCCATGAGGATGTCCATGCTTTATCTGATCATGTACAATCTATTGTTCAGATCAGTATGTTATCGAAGTTACATAAAATTAACACTCCCTCTTAACTTGGTAATCATACTGAGAGATAGCATATCTAGCAACATCAATCAAGATGAATAAGCATAGATTGAACCCAAGAAGCATGTCCTTACAAAGGACATGACTCTTCTAGGTCGGCCCTTATAATAAACACATAATTGTCCTCCAAGATCGGCATCTATTAGAAGATCAAATTAGATAGCAAGCAAAGTTTAACATCTATGCAAACTAAACATTATTTAATGCTCCTAAATGAGACGCCGATAAGGTAATTCATAAAGGGTTATAAATAGGCAAATCCTCCATGAGGATGTCCATGCTTTATCTGATCATGTACAATCTATTGTTCAGATCAGTATGTTATCGAAGTTACATAAAATTAACACTCCCTCTTAACTTGGTAATCATACTGAGAGATAGCATATCTAGCAACATCAATCAAGATGAATAAGCATAGATTGATACTTTTTATCTATCTGATTCTTCTAAGCATGTGGTATCATAGAACACATGATAATATGTCATATTACCATCTTGTGATATGACTTATCACTCATACTAGTGGTAACAAAATTGCATGGAATGCAACATGCAGGATAAAATCCCAGGAATGGTTAAATTCTTCATTTATCCAAGTTGTGACTCATAGGTACTGGCAATCCTATATCACAACATAATCCTGAGTTTAGATCTACTAGAACATAGGATAAAATCCGCAGAATGATCAAATTCTTCTTTTATCCAAGTTGTGACTCATAGACGTAGAAATGTCTACATCACAAAATGATCTTGAACTCATCTAGATCTGACAGTAGTTCTCTACTATTCAACACATTATCTAAGAGATCATCATCTCTCATAATGTCTTTTATACAAGTGTTCATTATCTCAGAGATTGTCACCTCTTAAATAATGAATACAAATGGTGAAGCTCACAACAATCAATAGCTTGACAATAATAATTTTAATTTAAAATTATTAATAATTAAAGAATACAAATGTATTACAATTCAACCATACCAAATCTTTTACTGAAGTGATCTATCTTCACTCGAGAGAGGTGTTTGGTAAGAATATTTGTTGTCCGATCTGCAATGCAAATGTATTCTAATTTTACAGTATTCCTATCGACTATATCTTCTACATAATGGTAAGAAATTTCAATGTGCTTGGACTTGTCATGAAAAACTGGATTCACAGAAAGCGTTGATGGAACTCTGATTAGCACAATGAATAATAGTATGACTCATGGGTTGACCAAATAATCCCACAAATAACTTTCTGAGCCAAGCTGCTTCCCGAGAGGCCATTGTTGTGGCAATGTATTCAGCTTCTGTGGAACTCTGTGCTACTATGCCTACTTTCTACATATCCAAGATATCATCACTGAGCCTAAACTGAAATAACATCTTGAAATGCTTTTCCTATCAGTAACACTTCCAACCCAATCTGAGTCTGTGTACCCATGTAAATCCAAGTCAACTTTCTCATACTTGAGCCCAAGATTAAGAGTGCCTTGTATCTCAAGATGTGTTTGACTGCAACTAGGTGAATCTCCTTTGACTCACACATAAACTAACTTAAGGCATTAACAATATAGCAAATATCAGGTCTTGCATTTACCAAGTACATAAGAGATCCAATCATCTGTCTGTAAAAAGTAGAATCTGTGGAAGGTGATTTTGTTGTTGCTTCCTTAAGTTTATGTAGATTAGTCTCCATTGGAGAAGACATAGGCTTACAATTCTACATTCCAAATTTCTTCAAGATGTCTGATGTATACTTTCCTTGATTAAGTATGATGCTATCAGAATTTTGCCATACTCCCAGTCCTAGCAAGTAATGGAGTCCTAAATCTTTCATCTCAAATTCTCTGATTATATCTTTCCTACATTGATCTATAAAATGATCATCACCTGTTATTAGTAAATCGCCAACATATAGTATCAAAATTATCATATAATCTTTATCCCTTTTATAATATAGATTTGGATCAGCTTCATTCTTGGAGAATCCTAAGCTGGTGAGGTACTTATCAATTCTTTCATGCCATGCCCTTGGAGCTTGTTTAAGCCCATAGAGAGCTTTCTTGAGCCTACAAACAAAAACTTTAGTATTATGAGTTTCAAATCCCTCAGGTTGCTCAAAATATACCTCTTCTGTAATCTTTCCATTCAGAAATGTTGTTTTTACATCCATCTGATGTACTTTCCATCCCTACGATGCTGCAATAGCTAGGGCTGCTCTTACAAAGGTGTATCTGGCAAAATGAGCAAAGGTTTCTTCATAAGCAATTCCCTCTTTCTGAGAGAATCCCCTAGCTACAAATTTGGCTTTATATTTTTCAATGCTACTTTTAGCAGCATGCTTGATTTTAAATATCACTTAGAAGAAACAACGGATTTTCCTTTAGGTCTTGGAACAATTTTCCAAACATCATTCTTAATAATGGATTGGTATTCTTTCATCATAGCATTCTTCCAAGTTGTATATTTAATAGCATCTGAAACATTGGTTGGTTCTAATTTAGATAAATCAATCATCTTTGTTGCATAACTAGAAAATCTTTTGGGTCTTTTGCTTTCTCTGAAGGTTCCAGATGGTGCAACAAATTCTTCTGCTTCCTCTACTGCCCTAATGGCCCAAAGTGGTCTTTTCTTTGGATTTTGAGTTTCCTCAAGATTAAGATTTTGAATTTCATCTTCAATTTATTCAGTGTTCTCCCTCTGAAACTCAAATTCAGCATTTTCTTCAGAACAAGGTAAGGGAGAGGGTTCTCCAAAACTCAGGGCTCTTTTGAATGCTAAATCTTCTTCAAATATTACATCCCTACTAAGTTCAATGTTTTTCTGACCAAGTATGAAAATCCTATATGCTTTAGATGTTTCACTATACCCGACAAAAATACCTTTCCTCCTGAAGGGTTCTAACTTAGTTCTCTTTTCTTTTAAAACATGTATATATACTACGCACCCAAAAATCCTAAAATGACTTATATTAGATTTAACATTAGTAAAGACTTGTTCAGGAGTTTTATCTTTAAGGTAGGAGTGAGGACTCCTGTTTTGAATATAGACAACAGTAGAAGAGGCTTCTGCCCAAAGATAATATTTTAAATTTTGATCAAATATCATAGCTCTTGTTGCTTCTATAATTGTTCTATTCTTCCTTTCTGCTACCCCGTTTTGTTGTGGGTTATAAGGAACAGTATACTCCCTCTTAATTCTTGTTTCTTTACAAAACTCTTTAAGAAAATCTGAAGTATATTCCCCTCCATTGTCAGTCCTAAGAGTTTTAATTTTGTGTCCTGATAAGTTTTCAGTCAAGGTTTTCAATTCTTTAAATTTCTTCTGATTCTTTACACTTTAAGAAGTAAATCCAAATTTTCCTAGAGAAGTCATCTATAAAAAGTATATAGTACTAGAATCCTCCAAGAGAAGGAACAGACATAGGTCCACATAAATCTGAGTGGATTAATTCCAAAACGGTGTTAGTTTTTATAGTACTATCATGAAATGGACTTTTGGTGTTCTTACCCAGAGCACATTCTTTGCATACGCTTGAGTGATCTTTATTCAACTTAGGTAAACTAGTTACCGTCTTCTCCATAGTTGATAAGGTTTTGAAATTTAAATGTCCTAACCTTCTGTGCCATATTTTGTTTATATCAGCAGCTTCATGAATTAAAGCTTGAATAGGTTGACAAGGTTTTGTATTTAATTCATACAAGTATCCCTTTCTTTCACCAATCAACTTTGATTTCTTAAATGAAAAGTTCTTAGACCAGGTCATTACTTCACCATCGATGAATGCAATATTATGTCCATCATCTTCAAGTGTTGTAACCGAGATTAGATTCCTTTTTATTCCTGGTACTTAGAGTACTCCTTTGAGATGTAGAGAACTAACTGACTTCAATTTCAAGGTGCAATTCCCAATTGCCTTGACTAAATGAGCGGAATTATCACCGATGGTAACTTTGCCATCAACTTCTTCAGATATAGAGTCCAATGCTTTTTTGTATCCTATAATGTGTCAAGATGATCCACTATCAATTACCCATACTTTGCTTGATACTTCATTTGATAGTGTACAATAGAATACACAATTCTCAGGATCATAGTTATCTTCTTTCCTAGTAATGTTTGTACAGTTTACTTGCTACTTTGTATTCTCAGGGCAATTAGATCTATAATGTCCAAATTTTTCACATTTGAAGCATTTTATTTTAGATAGATCTTTCTTAGATTTTTCATTTCTTTGATTAACCTTCTTCTTCTTGAAGTGCTTATTCTTATCTTTATAGGAATTTTTATTGAGAACATGAAGTTCTTCATCTTCAATTTTCAATCTTCCTCCTTAACTTTCCTAGATTCTTCTTATAGGCAATCTCCTTTAAGTCTATTAAAGTCTGGAAGATTGTCTCTAGCACTTACTCCTTGTGAAAATGTTACCCATGAATCTAGTAACCCATCTATAGCCATTAGTTCCTTGTCTTCAATTATGGTCCCTACAATTGCAAGTTCGTCTCTTAGACTAGCCACCCTTAGGAAGTAAGAGTTCATAGATTCTCCCTTCTTTATCTGTATAAGATTTAGTTGCCTTTTTAGTGCAAGGGTTCTAGTCGCATTGTTAACTTCATATGCATTTAATAATGCATTCATCATATGAAATGTTGTTTGATGTTTCATTAGCATAGATACTATTTCATTTTTCACTCCATCTAATATGATCCACATGGCTTTCCTATTTCCTTTAATCCAAATAGTTTTATTAGGTTCAACAGCAAGTTGCTTGGATGTTGAATCAACAAACTATTTCACATCATTGTCTTCTTCCAAGCAACGAAGTGTTCTTTCCCATCAAACTTGTCCTGGGGTCTGATTGTGCTTGCCATTGAAGATAGAAGGATGTTGCTAGATATATAAAGTCTGATCGTTTAATTTGCAGAGCCTAGGTTAAACTACCAGAGCTCTAATACCATGTAAAGTTTCTGCAAATTCTGCTATAAATCAGATTCTAAGATAATACCTTCTTTGTTGCTTGTTGAAAATGATCTTCTTGAGTTCAGACTTGAAGTGTTTATCAATAGTATAAATACTATTCTGGAAATGTTCTTACTCTGCAATAATTCGAATAAGGCAGTAATATAGAGGAGCAGACTTTATTTTGTATTGTGTGCTCTCTATCCTCATACTTACCCTATATTTATATTGAACCCAAGAGGCATGTCCTTACAAAGGACATGACTCTTCTAGGTTGGCCCTTATAGTAAAGGGCATAATTATCCTCCAAGATCGGTGTCTATTAGAAGATCAAATTAGATAGCAAACAAATTTTAACAACTTACGCAAACTAAACATTATTTAATGCTCCTAAATGATACGCCGATAAGGTAATTCATAAAGAGATATAAATAGGCAAAACCTACATAAGGATGTCCATGCTTTATCTGATCATGTATGATCTGTTGTTCAGATCAGTTTGTTATCGAAGTTACATAGAATTAACATATATGAATGATGCAAAATGAAAGTCAATTCATCCATATGAATATCTAGATATAACGCTTGTTATACCCCTAAAGTGCATTGGCATAGGACAAAGGTATTGAGAAGCTAAGTCACAAGATTCGGCGAATATCAAGCTTGATATTCGGATATTGCCGAATTTGAAACTTGCCTTAAAAATTCGTTCAAATCCGCCATTCATTCGAATGCCAAAAACGGACTTCGTCAAGTAAATTTAGAAATTGCCGGCAGAGTTTGTAGGGTATTGTCGAGCAAAAACGTCTATAAAATCCGATGCGAATAAGAAGAAAATCCAATGCAAATAAGGAGTTTGTTGAGGCTGCGTTTTCTGAAACGTAAGTCCAGCGGCATTTTTTCTCTCTTGCGTCCTACCTTCATCACGTTTTCCCTCTCCTAGCCTGGGTGAACGTCTGAACCCCGCTCGTGCCCGCCTAGGTGAACGTCCGAACCCTTGTCGTGCCCGCGTGGGTGAACATCCTACGATAAATTTGTTTTTCGCGATTTCAATAGTTGTTATTTGTAATAATATGATGATGATCCAGTTATATTTGTAGATTTATAACTTTGTAATAATATGTATAAGTTTTTATTTTCAATAGGTATTACGTTTATATTTTGTTTTGTTTTTTTAATATAGTTTTTAGATATAAAATTTGTATATAGTTTTTTATTAATATAATTTGTATAAAAAATTTATTTCATTTTATATAGTTTTTTATTAATACAATTTGTATAAAAAATTTATTTCATTTTATATAGTTTATAAAAAATTTAATCTTTTTATAATTCTTTGTAATCTATTTTGTAATAGTTAATTCAATGTTTGATTTATTTTTTAAAATTGACTTTAAATAGTGATATATTAATTTGTAATTAACATAATTTGGAAAACTTTTAAAATATTAGAGTTTAGAGTCGATTAGATATATATTAATATGTTTACTTTATTTTGCTTTGTAAGTTTATAATTTTTATTATAATTTAATAAATAAATAGATATATTATATTATGTTTAGTAAATGTATATTTCAATTTTTAAATAATATAATTATTAGTTTAAATAATATAATTATTAGTGTAAAAAGTTGAACTTTAACATGTTTAATTCTAAATTAACATTTTTAAATTATTTATTGAATTATTTTGTTTTAAAGTTTGAAATAATAACATATTATTTTGTTTTTTATTTTATAGATTGTAATATGGCTCCCCACAAATCAACTTCGGAGGCGTGGAAACATGTGACTCAAAACGGTCCTAATAAAGCTCAGTGTAACTTGTGTCCGAAAGTTATTACTGGAAGTTTAACAAGGGTCATGGATCACTTGCTTGGTATTACAGCAGATAAAGGTGGGGGTGTTACTGCATGTCCAGGTGTGACCCAAGAGCTTAGGGCGATTTTAGAGAAAGAGCATTCGTCTTCTATTGCTCAAAAGATGAAGAAGGCACAAAAGAAACAAAGAATTGAAGACGTCTCTAGATTCACATCAACTATACCATCATCTTCATGTCTACCTCAGGTTGTAAAGGCAACAAAAGAGAGCGGAACTCTGAATAGCTTTTGGAAACCATGTGAGAAACAAGTAGTTGATGATTTACTAGCCGATTTATTCTATACTAGTGCAATTCCTTTCAATGTAGCTAGAAATCCACTTTATCGTGTTGTATTTCAAAAGGCTGGAGAGTTTGGCAAAGGGTACATACCTCCTTCTTCTGAGGCTTTGAGAACAACTCTCTTAGAGAGGTCAAAAGATAGAGTGACTGATAAATTAGATGTGGTCAAAGCCTCTTGGAAGGTAACAGGGTGCACTATATTGAGTGATGGATGGTCCGATATCTGTCAAAGACCATTGATTAATGTTTTAGTGTCTTGTCCTGAAGGTGTTGTATTCTTGAAGGTTATTGACACTATGAATCATAAAAAAACTTCTGAATATATATTTCAGATATTAGAGGAAGCAATTCTTGAAGTAGGGGTTGCAAATGTGGTTCAAGTGGTTACTGATAGTGCAGCAAATTGTGTGAGAGCTGGCAAGCTGATTGTAGAGAAGTACCCAAAAATTTATTGGAGTCCATGTGCAGCTCATTGTTTGGATTTGTTGCTTCATGATTTGGCAAAATTCCCTTGGATACATGAAGTAATTCATAGAGGAAGAGAAGTTGCGAATTTCATACGAAATCATCGTCTCACATTGAGCCTTTACAGGCAACATGCATCTAGAGAGTTGTTGAGGCCTTGTGATACAAGATTTGCTTCATTTTATATCACTTTGAGAAGAGTGGTTGAAGAGAAAGTGGCTTTAAGATCTGTAATTTGTTCCAATGAGTGGGAAAATTCAACTCTCTCAAAAAGTGGTAAGGGGAAGATGATAGAGCAAATTGTTTTAAATAGTAGCTTTTGGGAAAGTGGGGCAAAGGTTTTAAATATATGTAGTCCAATTGTTGACGTGCTCCGCATGGTTGATGGTGACACTCCTTGCCTTGGAATGCTTTATGAAAGCATGGACCGTTGCAAGGAAGCTATTCAGAGAGCACTAAATAATGTGGAAGCAGAGTACATAGAGATATGGGAGACTGTTGATTCAAGATGGAAAACGATGCACACTCCTTTACATGCAGCAGCTTGCTATTTGGAGCCTAAACTGTTTCACATTGATAGACAAGGTGATGCTGAAATTATGGCAGGGTTTTATGAAGCCATTAGTAGATTTGAACCAGATCCAACAATTGCATCTCTAATTAGAGAACAATGTTGGAAATACAGAAAAGCGGAAGGGATGTTTGGAATAGCAGCAGCCAAATATGATATGACACGAGATGAGGTACCTAGTTATAGATGGTGGATGAGCTATGGGGCAAAAACTCCTGAACTTCAGCGATTTGCCATTCGAATTTTGAGTCAAGGAGCAAGTTCATCAGCTTGTGAGAGAAATTGGAGTTGCTTTGACCACATCCATTCCAAAAAGAGGAACAAGTTGTTGTTTGGAAAGTTGGGAGATCTTGTCTATGTTCGCAGCAATTTAAAATTGCTTATGAACAAATCAACAAATGAGTCATCTTCACAACAACAGACTTTGGAAGACATAGCAATACCAGACGCAGATGAGCCTGACTTTTTTGAGGAAGAATTGGGTAGTGATACTGATGATGATACTACACCATCTGAGCCAAGTGCTCTTGATGACTTCGAGCTTTCTTGAAGCTATGAAGTCTTGACTTTTGATTGAAAATATCTTTGCTATTGTGATTTCACATGTTTCTTATGTTTTGTACTTAATAAATGCCTCATCAGGCTTATGAAGTTGTGAGATCTATTTAGCAATTTTTACTATTTTGATAATTGATAAGATATATTACATACATCTAGAAAATAATTAAAATTGTATAAGGCGAATTTAATTCGAATTTTTTTCCGAATTTTTACTCTTTCCCGAACTTCATTCGAATTTTATAGTTGCCGAACTCGAATTCGAATTCGAACCTTGTGACTTAGTTGAGAAGTATGCAATTTGTAAAAGACCGTACAAAAAATGAACAAGTAAGCCAGTTTAACCAAAGTATATATCAATCCAAAAAATTATATTCACCGGTTTTCACTGAAGAAAATATTTTTATTAATGTTTTTTCCAGTATGATATTCAACTGGGATCAGCTGCAATATTAAAACCTGCAATTTAATACTAGAAGTTATGCTAGCAACTCTCCTTTTTATTGTTACACATCTCACTTAATTAATATGCTATTCTACACATTGGGTATAACAAGTACCTTTACCCACACCATCTGATCGTAATGAGATAGTGATGCTTCCACTATATATACAAATCCATAATGTGCTACAATAATGTATATGCATTGCCCCTCTAAACCTATCATACTATCATTATATTATAGGTATAGATGCCTTTCCCTCCAAATGGCATTCCATTTAGCTTATATTTCATCTGACATTATTATTCAGAGTATATCGTGTACGGTTCAAACCAATTAGGGGAGACAAAAGGTCTTCAATTGTATACCGTTGCCAAGGATACACTGATTATTATTGGTACAATTCATTACTCATTCCATGTTTTTGTAGGCTTTGAACACTTAGACAATTCCTATATGAATCATTTTGATTATTAAAGGTTGTCCCCCAAAAAAATAAAGAAACAAATGCCTGATACACTAATAAATTTCCAAACTATTTACTAAATCAAACATGGCATTCGACCTTTTTAATCAGTTTCCAATGTCTGCAACTGAAACAATTCATGGCAGGCAAATAGGCAATTGATGAAAGGGACTCAATGGAGCCAGCCTAATGATGGAGAACTTCAGAATTGAATGATACTTAAGTTGCACACAACAGAAAATTGAATTCTTTTATAGGCCACTACAAATTAATCTGCTGAGAAAAACTAGGGTACTAATGGTCATTCTTTCTAAGAAGAGAAGTAGCTTGACATCAACAAAGGTAAAATTCTTATATACACAGAAAAATTATGACTTCTCTATCTGTTGAGGCCTGAAATTTGCACCCTACTAAACACACAGAAATGAACTGGAAATTTCAGTCAACATTGAATCACTCATAGGTGATAGGCTTTTCCTATCGAATTGAGTGAATCTCTAGGTTATGGGCCGGATCCTTATGATAATCACCTAAGCTCTTAATATTGAAACAAACTCGACTTGATGGGAAAAGGGGAAAGAGATGCAGAAAGAACACATAAAAATTGAACCTAAGCTAACAAGTGATCCACCAAATCTTGTGAATATTGAACATACAACTGATTATTACCAGTAACATCCTCCTTGTAGACAAAAAACACTCTAATCCTATACAGGTTTGCATAAATATTTCACAGTAAGATCCTAAACATGAGAGTTAGGGAAAGACAAACATTCACATAACTATCTCGGAGTAAGAGACGCGAACTATAACCTGCAAACAAAAGTACACTCCTACAACTAGGTAAGAGATGAGAAAAAATATCAAGGAATCTAAGATTCGCTTTTTACTTCATCAATCACGTATTTCACACAACTTGCAGAAAGTAATGAAGGCTAGATTTCAAGAAGAAGCTGCCACAAATGATTCAGCTAATATGTATTCCAAATCCAAAATGAGTTACAGAAAAATATCAGAAAATACTCAGGACCAATGAGACGTCACAAAATGCCTTTTCTGCATAATCAGAACTGGGAAACTGAAAGGAGTCCCAAAAGACTAAGTACAAATCCCTTGGGGTCAAATCCATGAAAATAGCCTCCAAAATGGGAATCATAATCACCAAAAATGATGACTAACTGCCTCACAAACTCCACTAAGTCGTTATGAAACCCATGACGCATGTTGAACTGCCCATAAGATGCTCCAACTGGCATAAAGACCTCCAAACTTCATAGGCAAAGTCAAACTCAACTCTCAACTGCCTCCTAGAAATACTCCTCATGACTCTAATTGATTTTGCCACTTGGTTGAAAATAATGGCTCATTCACCTCTTCATTAGGACTTTATCAGACTAGAAGACCCCTTCTTCTCTTTTAATCGATCTCCATGTGTCATCGAATATGAGTCATTTAATCTTTAATTCTAGGTTAAAAACATCAATATTAACTTTGCATAAAAACTTTAATATTTACTTAATTGATTTATAAACTATCAATATAAGTAATATTAATTACAATAAAAAGATGCAAAGTTAACAACAAAACATACATTATAACCCTAAAAATATAATAACCCTTTAAGTATTCCTTGATGCATTATTGATGAAGTAATACAAGGCAAAAATCAAAAGGCAAAAACATCACTTGGCCAATAGAAGGCAACGTGGCAAGCCCCACTTCAAGTATTCAGATGAATAACCCTAAAACAAAAACATCTTCCTTACATTTCTTCATTAGCACTTTATGTAGTTGTCACACGATTTTATGGGCAAATATGGAGTTTCTCTTGGGAGCCACCGTGATTTTTGTGTGTTATATTGCCGTTGTTAGAGGATGTTGCCATTGCCATGAGTTCCAAGGGGTTTTCTTTGGCATTTTTTCATGGCAAGTTCAAGTCTTTTTCTTTGAGCAAGACGTAACTATATTGAGTGCCATGACTAAGTCTATTTGAGCTTGGATATATCGAATTGGGTTACATCTTGAAGAAACATGGAGTTTCTTCTTGCTTCACATGCACATTTTCCTTTTTTTGTTTACAGAGCCAAGATTGAAATCTTTTTCTGTTGTCATGATTTATCCCCAAGCAGTGGTAAATTATTTCAGGCATTGTTATTCTCATTTTATCAAAGTACGAGAACTGGAATCGGATCAGAATCAGCAAGGCCGAATTGAATCGAGAATCGGCCATGAATCAGAATCGAATCGGCAAATTAAAAAAATCCTTGAAATTTAGTAACTTATTTTGTAAACCCTTTATCGCTGATTCGATTCACCGATTCACAAAAAATCATTTGGCTTGAATTGAATTGCCGAATTGCGTGAATCGCCGCGATTCTCGTTACTATGGTTAATCCCAATCCTAGGCCTTTTAGTATGAGTGAAGTAAAATGGATGGGTTAAGATAAACTTCGATGAGGCATCTAAGGGCAATCTGGGCCCTTCAAGAGTGGGTTGGGTTGCTCGTGATTCAAAGGGTGACATCCTCGCAATAGAGACTAAGAAGCTTGTTGAGGGAACCAATAATGATGTTGAAGCTCAAGCAATGCTATTAGCTACTGAACTAGTGTCTAAAATCCGAGTAGAGTAGTTGCATTTGGGAGGGGATGCACAAGTGATCATGAATGCAATTGCAAATGGGCATGCCCATGTATGGAAGATTGACAAAGTTATCAATGTCATCCGGAAGAAACTTTTGTATTTTAAAAACTTCAAAGTTTCCCAAATTTTTAGTGAGGGCAATGGTTTGGCGGACTTATTCTCCAAAATGTTGTCCTTTGCCGCAAATTCGGCAGAAGTTTTAGTGGAAGCAATATAATGTTTAAAATGATGGATTAGGAAATTGGCGTACAGGGGTCGATATGAAGTTAGCTTTGCCACAATCCAGTGAGTTTGCATTGATTGTTTTGACAAGGCATTTATGTCTAGATCAGTTCTTTTGTAATGATCGAGGGCAGCTTGTGGTGGCATTTTATGTCCAATTTGAAGGTTGGAGCCTTGAGCTTGAGAGTGGATTTCAGTGGTCTGTGTGAGTGTTCTACAAAAGAGAATGGATATAAATTTCACTTTTAAAGCATCCAAGCAACAGATGTCATTTTGAGGCAAGATTTTGAAAAAACAATTAAACCACTAACGACTCATTCTTCCTCATGCTCCTTCAAGCGCTGTTTGGTATTGATTTTGCAGTGACAAAATTTGGCAAAATTAAAATATAGGAAAAAAACAGATATCTCTTCTATGTTTTGCACATGTGGATTGGAATTTGGAAGCACAGCCGAAGTGAGAAGAATTGCGGAGCATTCTAACTGGCATGTTGGACTTGATGCAATTTTGGAGCTGATGGAACCCAGTCATGGCTTTGTTGCAGCCAGAGGCTACGGGTGGGTGTAATGTCCCCTTTTTCAATATTATGGGAAATTACTTAATACTACTTATATCTATATTTCTGATTTAATTACACTTATGTAATTGACAATTTATGAACAAAACATGTATAATTATAAAGCACTTGGTATCTCAGATATATAAAACGAAAGATATGCTACAGTGGACTGAAATACTTCTATAAATGTTGTTTCTGATATACTTCTTGAAATAATTGCAAACCTAAATGTGTTATGATATTGCCTTAAGCAATATACTTGGTTGTTTTTGTAATTAACATTTAATACATGCAAGCTGAGAAATGTATTGCTTATAGCAACGGTTGCTGTCTCTGATCTGGATTTATGTTCCTGCAACAGTATTGATGTTGTATCTGATCTACCAATATATTTATGTGAAGGTCAATGCCGTCTTTGATCAATGCTATGTCTATAAGCACCAGGCATACCGAAAGGCTGATTGCTATTAACATAGTGAATCTGATATATATAGATGATGCCTTGAGAGAACTAGACATTTCTCACTATATACTTACTTTTGCCAATGAAAGAATATGAGGATGAGACACATCCTTCCATTTGTTTAATCCTGCCTCTTCAGTTATGACTTGTTAACATCATAATCATTTGTTAATTTGTAACACGCTTTATGCAATTGAAAATTGACTTGACTTAGTCAATCGAGTATATTCATGCTATTGACAAATCTTGTGTAACGGAAAGATACCAACTTTGGTAATCGTTGTTTACACAAAGGGGAAATGCAATTGTACGGTGCTGATATGCAACAGTGGAGTGCAATATGTCTGATTAGTGTTCTGGTGCAATCTGAGTTATGAAGGATGCATTATGGCATACAAATGCTGCTACGAATGTATGTATTATGGTACATGGATGCTGCTATGAAAGTATGCATGGAATATGCTAATGTGAATAGTAGAGACGTAATGGAAGCATGAATACATTGTATTTATCAAATGAGTGCAGATTGAGCGCAACTAAGAAATGCAGTGAGATATGATGGAATTTAATTATGAATTATGCCAAAGTGTTGGACATGTGATATGGTAATATATGTCAATGCAATGGATGGATGCAATTTAATAAAATGCAAACATAAAAGGTGGTTACGTGAAGATGTGCGGACTCAGCTAACCATAATGTCATCAATCCTTCCTATAGTCAGTATGACATGGTTCCATGCATAAGTGATCATATAGGTCACTCATAAATTGCATCATAATTGTGCTGGCTACATGGAGAATTTATAGCATGGTGATTGTCTAAGCACATCAATCATACAAGAAATCACAAACCATTTTATGGTTTGTTTTATTCCCAACTTTAGAAACGCATGTTATGTACAAGAGACAAGGTTTGCCATTCCTTGCCAAAGCTTTCAGATAATTCAAAATTCAGGGATATCATAGTGGGCATGCCTAGGTATCCACTTCATGTGCATCAATTTCTGTTATGGAGGGCTTTGGAAAACAAAATTGAGAGAAGAGTTGAAGCCAAGTAGTATGGGGGATTCATTGTGGATTATGTTCATGATTGGAAAATCACTTTGGCTGCTGGTGTACCCAAGGAGCAGGTCAAGAAGAGAAAGCTCAAATTCAAGCTTGTGGATTATTGAAGGGAGCTGCCTTCACAAAGAGCAAGTAGAAGCAGGCACACACATGGCTGTGGCCATGGTGATGGATGTGGATGTGGACATGGGTATGGTCGCGGATGCTATAGGACGGTGGTTTATCACCCCTGATCTTTTCTCTGCAATGTCCATGTCTTCCAGGTTTATTGAAAGTTTCAGTTTATGTCTAGCCCAATTTTGGCTCATTATGTAATCATTTGAACACCACTGTGGATACCAGGTTTTTGAATATTTTGTGATAGATGCCTGTACAGTCTGCCATTTTATATTTCGTGTACAGAATGATGTATAAGTGGGGTTTGGAGCAGGATTTTTGTGTCGATATTGTCTGAATTACAAAATGGTTTCCTCTGTTGGTTTAGGGTGGTATGCAGTTTCAGTAGGGTGGTTTTCTTTTAGATTTATGAACTAGGTATGTGAGCCTTATTCTTTTTAGTTATTATAAAATATATTATACCAACCCAAAAAAAATGTGAGAGGTCCTTTTAATTACCAACCATCTACAAACCTGGATGCATTGAAGTCCTATATAGCAAAATTTCAAGGGAGAACTCATAAAAGATGAGTTTAGTGGGAAAATCAAATGCAAATATATTAGAAGGTAATTTAATCAACATTATGCTGATAAACATTTATATCTAGCATCATATGTGGATGGAAATGCTCTTTAAAAGTCTAGTCAGCGGTGTTCAAAAATAGAGGGCTTTATTAATGATTCCACCAAAACTATCAGTCTTGCTCAATCACTGTGCCACAACTTGCAAAAAAATTAGGTAGGAAACAATGAAATTTAGTTACTAAGAATGATATTAGAAAAGAAAAAAGATGAAATTCAAAAACTAGCCAACAGAAAAACAAAGAATATCATCACAAGTTGAAAAGGCAGTTTCTCCTTGGGCGTGTTATAACATATAATTGTCCTTTCTACGTAAAAAAAATCTGAAGTGTGCATATCCTTCAGATTTATAGTATTGATTCAATTCCAGTTATGCCAGGCAGCATCCAAGAATTTGACCAAAAAAACAATAAAAAATTAGAACACACCATGTAATAGAACAGGCTGTACCAGTAACATAACTGAACATGAATTTATAATCGAATAATATCTATATAGACCAAATCCATAATAGAGCCTGGAACCAACAAACATGGAACCAAAAGCAACTACGTTGTAAAACATACCAGGAATCAATAGCCTGTTGAACTAGGTCAGGGTTTCCTGATTGACAAACTGCTCTTGCCCGGCCAAAATCTTCTTCGATGTTAAATATTTTACAAGCAATATTTGCACAATTTTTACAACCTGTGGATAGCATTCAGCAACTTAATAAAATACTACACTGTTCTTAACAAGTTTTCAATCCCTCAAAAACAGGTAACTATTACAGTATTGTGATGTTATGATGCTTTGAGTTTGAATTTTGAGTCATGTTTTACTATCCTATTCTTTTTTACTACTTATATTAGTTACTTGCCACGTGAAAGTTTGTTTCCTTATGGCATGCATGAAGAAATCCATGTAAATGAGATTTACAAAGAAATCCGAATGACCATGATGATGGACAAATTTAGTACCATCTGATCCTTTTGTCTTAGAACTACAACATTATCACATATATCTTCTAAAACATAAATAATGTTTTACCTATACAACTGAATTCATCAACAAATACATGGTCCATTGGTTGAGAATTGTCCAAAAAGGGATTAACTGTCACCAAAGAATACCCATGTATTTCATCATAGACCTTTCGCTGCACAGGATCACTCAATATCTGCAAGTACAGCAAGTTTTGTTCCGTAAGAAATTGTTTGGTATACAACAAAATCAAAGTAATAAAAATTTCTGCAATCAACTAAAGTAACATCAACAACAAAGAGTACAAGGTAATCTTAAAATTGAGATAATTATTTGCTATCAATTTTAGATTTTTATGAAGGAAAACCTTACCTCATAAACTTCATTTACAAACATGCAGAAATTTGTTGTCTCGTTATTGTCACCACTTAAATCTGGATGGCAAGCTTTCATACAGTTGTAATATGCTTTCTTGATCTCTCCTGGTGTTGCATCTGGCATCTGCAAAAGATCCAATCAAATAAAGCAATAAGATGTGATGGAAATTAAATATCAACATGCCCAACAGATATAAAGTTTATGTTTATTCCCTTGGACCAATAAGAAGTTTGAGTAAGAAAATGACAGGTTCCAGAGTAGCTGCTCACAAGTAGACACTGCTGTGCATTGATTGCAGAAGCTACTTCTTTGATTGCACTACAATAGAAATTGATTTTTTCATACATAAAGTAAGGCCATATATTCCTTCGAAGAGTTAGTTTATCATTATCAGCATCTAGAGATTTCTTACTCTTTCTATTGTGAATTATTGTACACGTTGGCTTAGAAGCTAACAAAGGTTCCATGGAGATAATAGAGGTAGAAAATCCAACATAAGATTAAAGGTAACATTTCACTGTGCTTTTTAAAGCAATTGAATGAACAGGATTCCTCTATATACTGTGTTTCATTGTAGACTGTTGAAAGCTATATTGTGACTAAATGACCAACCCATGGGATAGAGACTAAGATGTCTTTTACCTGAGATATTTTTGTACATTTTGGAAAACTTTAGTAAAGAGGATCTATGGAAGCATTTCCAAAGACAATTAACATTGGTATGCAAGTCCATTATCTTGCTTATCTGGGTGGACACATGCGAGTATTTATTCTAGGCAATCTGGTAAAATTCCATGGGAAATTTGTAAGCTATTAAAATGTAGTCAGCTATAGTGCTATTTTGATTAAATAAATTTAGAATCCTTGAGCAGCAAATTGCTTCATTAGCTCATACACAAATGTGCTGATACATCTTAGATCGTTAACAATTAAAATAAGGGCAAAAAATACCACAAGTAGGCCTTGCTTTGACAAAAGGGAAAAAAACATTTTGGCTAATCAAAGGATCCACCAGCCAATGAAAGCAGGAATTATAAGTCCAAAGATGGCCTACACAAAGCACTGACATTATCAACTGCATCCTTATCATCATGAATTAAATTCTAGAAAAAGAACTCGGGATACAACTACCCATCAACATTTGAGACTCATAAGCTAATTATCTAAATACCTGATATTATTTCATGAGCACGATGTCCACCTAGACAGCTAAAATATAATTATTTCTTTTATTTTTTCTCTAGCCCATCTCACTAGCAAGGAGAAGCAGTGCCCAGCCAAACTTCTAAAGAGTTCATTACATTAATACGTTTAAGTGTTGACTAGTCAGCATTTTGTTTGTCAATTGATGTGTTCAATCTCTCTGGATTCTAGCGATCTGCACAAACTCTGAAAAATCTTCTCTCGGCCATTTTAGGGTTGATGAGTGCCTTTCATTAGATTTTTTTCTGACTTGAATTTAGTGGCTCTAAGACAGATAATGAAGGAATCCAATAATCTGGATGCAAGTCATGAGTCCTGTCCCTTCAAATGTTACTAATCTTTGGAAACATGTGCCATTTCTTGGGTAATAAACTGCTGTATCTTCCAAACATCATATTGAATATTTCTTAAGAGATCAAAGGTAATTCACATTGACATTTTGCAACAACCAACATAAGCATCACACCACAATGACACAACCTACTAACAAACATAAATTTTATTGAAATCAATCTTGGAAGTGTTTTATTACGGGCAACGATCAAGTTGGCTTTGAAACCTTCATGAGACAAATCTCCTGAATGGATTCTGTCCAATACTCTCCTTGCGTTAAAGTATAAATTAGGGAAAAAAATCAAGTTGCAATGGGCCTTATAGACTCATGTAGTATCCCATAAATCAGGATAAAGCTGTTGGAAGCAACCCTTCACTGACACCTGAGTATAACACTGATAACATAGCCAATTATGATATCATGGCTTTAGCCATTATAAGAATTAAGTGCATCGATAATTATATTCAGTCATACCAAATGGAGTGTAAACTTGACTCATACTAAACTCTCCATGATATTGAGATTTGAGACCATGTTGCTCCACTATTTACCAGACCCAAATTTCAAAATTTTCAGTCAAAATATGCAAAGGAACATCTAAATTAAAGATTTAAATTGGTCAGAGGTTTATCCAATTTTTGGTAGTCTTGTGATTCCAAATCCTTCGGCTCATCATCAGCTCCATCCGACACTTTGAATTTTCAGAATCTGACACCTGAGTCAATAGTTATCAGAGGTTAAAGAATGTATCAAAAATACGTATTTACAATCAAATCATTAACCTCAAATTGCAAAAGAGGTTAAGAAACCCATCCAAAACACGCGATTGCATCCCAACTCTTAACCTCTCTTATCAAAAAAAGGTTAGGTAGGAAATCCGAAAAACATAATTTTTGAGCAAAGTATTAACCCTCTAGAAAGGAGGTTAAGCAGGAAACTTGAAAAGCATATTTGAAAGAAAAATCTTAACATCTTAGCCAAATTAAAAGGTTAAAAATCAAGATGTTAATAAACCTCTATAAAAGTTAGTTTTTTCAGAGAACCTCATCAAGTAAGGGAACTTGTCACTTACCGACGTTTGAATGACATAATCTTGAAAAATCCAAGCATCAAGAGATGGGAATTGTGGAATGAAGTACTATAAAAATGTGAAATATATGTGATGGCAAGACCCTACAGCCTATTTTTGGTTTGATATTTGATAAAAGAGAAAATACCAAGCCCGAGTGGTTATTGGCTGACAAAATGCTTGTTGAATAAAGTATGCAGAGAAAATGCAAGGTGACCAAATGAATGTTCATGCAGACATATAGTTTTAAATGCATCAATATACATGTCATCTCATGGTACGACTAGCTTTGTGGATGAATTCTGAGCCTGCCACCTTTGACTTCTCTATTACCTTTGTCAATGGATCCCTCCTTGTGAGCTTTTCCTATCAAGATGTGTATGGAGTCTTCTACTACCTACACTATAACAAGCGACAAATTCATTGGGTATCAAATGGAACATCAAAGATGGATCATAGAAGGTTTGATTAGGTAATAAGTTCCAAGAGTCTTTGAATCGGATGCCAATTGCACACAAGGAAATTATTGGAAGGAAAATCGATAGCCTACATAAGGTTTTGAAAAAACAAAACGGCAGACAGCTACTTCTTTGATGGAATATCGCTGGTTAAAGCTAAATTGAGTTACGCCTAACATTGCATAAAGGTTATACATTCTATCAGTTTCCCCAATTGATTCCTCATTAATGGGTTCTTCTCCATTTGCACAATGAAGATATTGATAAGATATGAACGCGAGGGGATATAAAGGAGCCTGAACCATTTGAAAGAATGACCCACAGAGGAAGCACAATAATCATTGGACAAGTTACCATGTCATCTGCGGCACAGTTTTAGGGAATAAAGTTTTAGAGGAGAAGCGGAACCAATGACAGACGGGACAACAAATGCTCAAAGTAACCTAGTGAAAACAAAGTGGTGGTATCTGCATGTAGCAAAGGCGAATCTCAAAATAATGACGCCAAGCATTTGACAGAATGCCCGAGATTTGTAGAGGAAATACCAGGTTCTACTGCCAAGTATAAGAGAAGCGCCCTTCAGCATTCTAAGGAGAAAACTTTTAGGAAATATGATCTTATGCGAATGCAACTATTGACAACGATGAGAGGTGGTGTTGTCTAAACACATGCATCATAGTTAATACCCATGTATGAAACTCGACATCACCCAAACAAAGTGCATAGCATAATATCCATGTGGTCATACTGTCAACATTGCCCACCATATGTTTGACAAAATGTTGTGTTGAATTTGCTAGCATTAGGGCAATAGAGCATGAAGATGAAATTAGTCCGATGGCTTAAATCTTATATGGTCAATAGCATTGGAAGCTTGAGGAGGCTATGGAGGGTGCCAAACCATAGTATGCAAATCGAAAGGTAAGGACTGCCAGAAAGAAAGTGTGGCACCGAGAGATGACAAGTAAATGGAAGTGAAAAATGTGAAAGTGCGAGAGAGGAGAGAATGATGCCATTGTTTCAAAGAAACATGATGTCCCTGTAACAATGGCGGCACAAACAAAAGATCACATGCTTTGATATGCCAAAATGCATAGTAGGCCTGATCTAGAGATGAGACTCAAAGTAGTGTGGTGATTGATTGATTCATTTCTCCCTCACTCCATATACCTAAGGCAACTCTCAAAACACTCAAATTCTTTGTCAAAATGCTTCAAAGAGACGTCATCTTATGGAGGAAGCAACGTGCGGATACAATCAAAGCATCTTGACATGAAGAGTGTCCCTTTCATGGCGGCTCATCGTAACTGCGGGATCAAGAAAAATAAAGGTAGCTTGTGAAACTAGTGCAAGAATATGATGGCTTGTATGAAATGTGAAGTATCAAACCCTAGTTCTTGAACTATGTTATTCCCCAGATACCATCATTCTAAAGTGGCACCATGGTGTATCAGTATAGAGTGATTACCAACTATGCAGATGGATGTTCGATGAAATCTCAAAGAGGTGTTATCTCGAATTAAGAAATAGAATGAAATTTTTCTTGAAGAATCAGTCCATTTCAGAGAATGAGCCCATATCCATTCAAATGGACCTGTTGACATGCACGCAAAGTGGAGCAATTAAAATCATAACAGCTGCAAACTCGGACCATGTTATACATTCTAGTAAGGTAGCCTACATATAATAAATGAAGTAATGTTATAGCATCTTGCATACACATGGGCTGTGTGATAGTTGTAGGAAGAGGAGATACTCATGTAATTCTTCAAAAATGAGTGACTAGTGAAAGGAGACAAGACTTAGAATCTACTTTGCCTGATTAATTATGTAATGTTCCCACTGGGATTTCCTATTCCTGGCATACTTGCAGGCTGGTATGATCAACTGGGAAGACCCCATGGGCTGGATATGTTGTCGATGATTCCCTATATGGTATGCACGTCAAACTGGAAGAGAAGTCAAAGTTGTACGGTGGAGTAGACAGGGTCGTAATGTTGTGATGTCATACGATAGGCAACACATGAAGGTCATATAGTGTTTCTTTGGTTACCGTACGATGAGTCTTAGGAGGCAGGGAGTAGGTACGGCGGAGGTAGGTTGTCATACGGTGCAACAGACAAACCGTACAATTAGGAGATGGAGGACTGTACAATGGAGGGTTGACGGGTGGTGTACGAAGCTGGAAGGAGGGTGATGTGCAGAGATGGAAGGGGTGGAGTTGACTATCGTGCAGCATAGTCGTACAGTAAGAGGAGGGCCAATTGTACAGTTGTGGAGATGACCATGTCGTACGGTGTGGAGATGTCCAAGTTGTACGGTATGTGTTGTTAAGCCACGGGATTTGTAGGGTCCGTACTGTGGGTGCAGAATGAGTTATGAGCTAGATGCCAGAACATATATTTGCCAAATACCTCAATTAATGTTAGTGCAAATGGTTCAATCCAATTCCAATGATATATATATATATATAGATGAATCTATAACAAAGATGGTGCGCGGATTTGCCAGATCTAAGCAAGTAATGTAGAAACGAAATAGGGTGAGGGATGAATCCCACCGAAACTGGAATAGCCAAGTAGGGAAGATCTTTCACTTCCAAAATGGCGTACAATACTGAACTCCAACAGGAATTCGCAATACAAAGAAATAATCCAAACGCCTACCTACTACCTACATGTCGTGATTAAATACCCTTTGTAGAAACTTCCCAACGGTTTACAAAGATAGCCACTGGCAACACCTACCTATGGAAACAAAAATAAAAATGGGTCCAAGATATACTAAATCAATCAGCCCATTAACAAAGGTTTGATTAAATATTTATTTTATGACGGGAACATTACAGTCCTTCCATCCCAAAATTTGCTTGTCCTCAAACAAATGCAAATCCGATTCTTGGAAACCTTTTGTAATCAACTTCTTCAATTTCAAGTCAGGTACCAAGTAAATCTTATCACCGTAGTGAATGATATCAAAAACTTGGTATCTTTCATCATGTATATAGCCATCCATCAATTGACATGCAAAAGTGTTCTTGGAGTACTCGACCAATAGATGGGCCCGCCAATTATCCAAGGAATGGGGCAAAGTGTTGACTATTATGTTTTTACTTGCAGCGTATGAGATCATATCATGTTTTAAAATGGTCTCCATCTTCTTAATTGTGACTACCCTTGATCCTTTATTTGACATTCCTCTTAACAGGACTTCTTGCCATCTGTCTCGAATGAAAAGTCCATCCTCTTGAAACTTTGGGTGTACTGGTCAAGGGTCTCCATCCATTGGATGCCCAATATAATATCAGTATCAACCAAATCTATGACAAAGAAATCATCTGTCAAGGTATAGTTTGCCATGGAAATTTGTAGCCGTGGGATCACATGAGTGCAAGGTAACAAGGTTCCTCTAGCAACCTTAACCTCAAATCCTTCATGCTCTACTGCATGCAAGCCCTTACTAGTGACCAAAGATGAATTAATGAAATTGAGTTTGGCACCACTATCAATCATGATTGTGACTCATTTCCCATGAAGTGTGCCACGAACCCTAAAGATACTACTTCCAACCATTATAGTGAGGGTAGCAATGGAACCCCCTTTTTGTATCAGGGCATTTATTCTCTCTTGCTGGTTAATTTCTTCACCAATCAATGTAGGTACTTGTCCTTCGTCATCATCAGGAAACACCTCAATTTAATGAATCTTTCCCTTTCCAAGGCAACAATGACCTGATCCCCATGGTTCCTTGCACATGAAACAGATCTTTTTCCTCTAGCGCTCTTATCAAAAGTCTTCGTCCAATGAAGGTTTTTTCTAGATTGGCTCCTTCTCTTTGTCTTATTGTGGGGATGGTGTTGGTGTAGCTACGTGAGTTTTGGAGGAAGATGGGGTCATGTCACGCACCCTCTTAATAGCTTCATTGAGTATGCATGGGTTGAACCCTTTGATCCAGCCTCTTAAAGGCTCTCTTAGCCCATCCATGAATAACGCAATACAACGTCTTTTAGAGATGTTTGTAACTAGTACCGATAGCCTTTGGAACTCGATGATGTAATTGTCTACTGTACTTTTTTGCTTTAGCTGAGCTAGATCTTTGAAGTTTAGTTCAGGATCCTTCCCATCGAACCAGTCAATGAGTCTCTCAGTGAACTCGACATAAAAGGTTACTTGGTCGTAGCCAAGAGTGACCAATCCATGGTGCCACCACTCTTGCACCACTCCTTCCAGATGGAGTGTTGTAAACTTGATTGCTTCCTCTTCAGGCATCGGGTTGAGTTGGAAATAGGTGTTTGCCTTCAGAACCCATGTCTATGCGGTAATGGCTCCAGATCCATCACATGGTGATAAGTTTACCTTTCCAATCTTTCTCTTGAGATCATCATTAAAATAACCGCGATTTCCCCCACCTGAATATCTCATTCTTAGATCAACAATCTCTGTAAGATATATCACTTTCCACATTCGCGTTCCTCCAATCTTCTCAAAGTTTTTCTTGCATTTCCTAAAAAAATTGGCTCTCTTTCTTTGCGTGGTGCTTCCGTCTTTGGAAGGAAGATGGGAATCGAGGGTCGAGAGCGAGAGGGTTGAGAGTTTGTCCTTCCCGTAATAGAGTCATCACTATGCTCATTTTGTTTTCCTGCTGTCTTTCCCTCAGCCAATTTTTATAGTTTTCCCTGCATAAGCCTTTGGGTTTCATTGATTTGTATTTGGTTTCTACTGAGTTCTCTTAAAAGATTCATGAGTTTTGTCATAGGATCCTAATGATCTGTCATTCTATCAACAAGGTTATTTCGCCTTCTCCTTCGGGTATAAACTTGCATTCATTTCCACAGGGTGGCAAAATCACTGGCTCTGATACTACTGTAATGTTTCCACCGGAATTTCCTATTCCTGGTGTACTTGCAGCCTGGTATGATCAAGTCGGAAGACCCCATGGGTTGGACATGTTGTCGATGATTCCCTATATGGTATGCACTTCAAGATGGAAGAGAAGTTAGAGCCGTACAATGGAGCAGACAGGGTTGTACATTGTGATGTCATACGGTAGGCAACACATGAAGGTCATATAGCGTTTCTTTGGTTACTGTATGGTGAGTCTTAGGAGGCAGCGAGTAGGTACAACAGAGGTAGGCTATCGTACGGTGCAACAGACAAACCATACAGTGAGGAGATGGAGGACCGTACAGTGGAGGGTTAAGGGGTGGTGTACGAAGATGGAAGGAGGGTGACATACGGAGATGGAAGGGCGTGGAGTTAACTATTGTACGGTATGGCCGTACGGTAAGAGGAGAGGCACTCGTACGGTTGTGGAGATAACCAGCTCATACCATGTGGAGATGTCCAAGTTGTACGGTATGTGTTGTTAAGCCATGGGATTTGTAGGGTCCATATGGTGGGTGCAAAATGAGTTACAAGCTAGATGCCAGAACATCTATTCACCAAATATCTCAATTAATGCCAGTGCAATTCAATCCAATTCCAATGATATATATATATATATATATAGATGAATCTGTAATAGAGATGGTGCACAGATTTGCCAGATCCGAGCAAGTAATGTAGAAACAAAATAAGGTGACGGATGAATCCCACCAAAACTGGAATAGCCAAGTAGGGAAGATCTTTCACTTCCGAAATGGCGAACAATATTGAACTCCAATAGGAATTTGCAATACAAAGAAATAATCCAAACGGCTACTTACTACTACCTACATGTCATGCTTAAATACCCTTAAGAGAAACTTCCCGACAGTTTACAAAGATAGTCGACGACCATACCTATGGAAACAATTAAATAAAAATGGGTCTGAGATATACTAAATCAATTTGCCCATTAACAAAGGTTCGATTAAATATTTATTTTATGACGGGAACATTACAAATTTTTCAAGGCATCTTCTTAGAATGTATAATTTTCTGCTTTCATGGATAATATCTTTGGGTTAATTTTGTCGAGGTTAATTAACCTCTTCCAAAACATGTAAATGAGAGTTAGTTATTAACTTCGAGAGAAGGTAGATATGCCATGAAACCTATAATTATGAGGTAGTTTGTAATGTGAAGGGGGAAGAACTTTAACAAAGGAGAAACTCTATTGAAATACAGAGGAACTTTCAATAAACTTTAGTTTCATGTTATGTGTGATGGTTATTGAGTTTGTAAATTTTCAAAAGATAATAAAGAATGCATTTTGGTTTGTATGTCGAAAATGTCTTTTTGAGTTATGATCACAAATTTATCATATGTTAAACTAGTGATTCTTTTATGCATTCATGTGAATCATTCAGTCTAGTGTAAAGAAACATGTTCATTTCATGGTATCTTGACTTGGATGCATTCATATGGCTTGTCACTTTGTATGTCGGGATTCGTCATACTTCTTGTATCATCAATATATTTGTATGTTCAAAACCCCTTTGTGAATAGTCATCTTTTGTGGATCTAGGTAAATAGTCGTATGTCTATTATCAGAAATCATAGTCCTATCTTCTTTTAGTTTTGCTCTCAATCCTTTTGTGCTTTCAGATGCAAAGTACACAGAAAACTCAAATACACTTATCATACGAGAGAGCTGCCCCTCTCAAACGCAGAGGAAGATTGTAATATGATAGTGATCAGTTAAAGTCTATCCAACTGCTAGCACAGTTGTCACTGTTCACAAGGCGAACACGGTCATTCTAAAGAAAACATTCACAGTGACAAATCTATTCACCAACAGACCCCGATTCCAGCAGGTATATTGTGGGAGATATTTATAAGTTCTTGAACTATCGTCAAACTGGTGTTAATTACAAAATATAGTAAATATTATAAATTATTTTCTGTTGAGACTTTTTCCCTATCCATGCTAGTCTTCCTCAAAGCATTAGTGACGTACAAATTAGCTTCCAGAACCTATCAAATAAAGCATATTAATTCAGTAGTGGGAGAAATAATTTGTTCCCATTAGATTTTCTTTGAATTGAATAAGAAAAGTGTGGCAGATTACATGCAAATAGAAAATATTTTCTGGCAAAGTTATATTAAAGCTGTAAGGGCCTTAAAAATCCCAAGCCACACAAACTATTTCTTCCTTAACCATATTGCTCCATGATGTTATGTGTCAACAGTTGGTTTATATGGGTCAATAGTCATCTTCAGAAGTTTAGACATGGCCAGAAAATTTGATGGGAATCTCTGCAATTACAACAATTAATCCTGCAGTAGTTCTGGTTTAGTTTACTAAAAACAGTAGAAATAATATCTTCTGACTTTGCTGGGATTCTTTGCATGCTAAAACTAGGGCATATATTTTTCCATAAATGTTACAAAACTCTTGGCAATTGCCTGAAAGTATAATCTGAGGATTTTTATACAATGGAAACATAAAGTCCGTTTGTACTAAATTATTTTCATTGAATGGGGAAAATATATTTTAAAAAATCTATTAACCAAGCAAAAGTAATCTATTTATAGGCTCCATATACCCTGTAAAATAGAAAATATCTAAACAAATGGCTCGTATTTTGTTAAATCGATCATAAGGCATCAGGATCATCTCAAATATCATTATTTATTCATAATTCAAATATAATTATAATAATGAAATGTTTTCCTTGAATGTCCTCTTAACTGATCACTGAGGGCAATCACCCTCGGATCTCACTCATGGATAAAACGATCAGATTGATATGGGAGAATTATAAAAGATATATAAAAATATATAAAAAGAGGAATATTATATATAAAGAAATGCTATTTCTTAAATTTCAAACTAAGCTAATTTTTTTTTTTTATAGAGGGTTCAGACCTGCAAGGCAACCCAGCGAGGCACGAAGCCTACGAGCTACCAACCAGCAAAGGCCATCACATAGACAATTTAGGGACTTGATACAGGCTCACTCGTGCCTGAAACCTCTTCGGCTTAGAGCCATGGACTGAGGGGCATCCACGTCATCAAAATCACCCGGGACATGATCCCAGCCTCATCCCTTATGATGTCGGAGCCTTGCACTCAACAAGACTTCATCCCTAATGGGCTCTTTGTGAGTCATTCAACTTCGCACAATTTATTTACTTTTAAATCATGAACCAAGATAATTTCTCTCTTTGTATTTTTATAAGCATCGGAGGTCTAGAACCACGTATCATTTTTCATAATTTTTACTCATTTTACCAAGCTACAAACCATTCAAAGAACTAAATGAAAATAGAACTTAGAATTGATATTTGCTGAAAATGAGTACCCTCAAATTGTAGAAGCCTAGAAGGGTAAAACAATATCTGAGGCAAAGCACTTCGCAAATTTGCTTTTTAACAAAAATCTAGAAAGGAAAAATATGTGCCATTTTTCCTTTTTGTTAAATTATTTGCAAGTTTGCAGAAATTTATAAAAGATTGAGATCTTTGGAAAAATGTGTATTATTTATAGATAGTTACCTTTATATTATACCTGTTTATAGCTGTTCGCATAAATTATGTACAACTTTGCGAAAAGTTCGGGTAAAGATTTTTCAGGCAGAGTTTCTAATCAATATTCACAATTGTTTAAATATATATATAACCAGAAGAACAGTTTAAAATTATGTTATTATATAAGTGCATTATTTTTCGAAATGATGAAAAAGTTAAGCTAAATTTTAAATGCGAGGTTAAAAATAGAAGCGCACCACACCAAGCACAGAATAATAGTCGTCTGCAACAGAGTCTCCCGATAGATCAACCTCTGTCGTCTTCGCTTTTGCTCTAACTTCCATTCTCCTCGCACGACTTCTACCGCCCGATCTTCCTCTAGATAAGGCCCTCGACAAGTAACTAACCCCTCGCACTTTGAGTTCCGCGGTTCGAATCGACCTATTTGCTTCGACTGGTTGAAATTTAGGAGCATTGGCGAGTACTTGAGGCTGTAGGACTGCCATCTGCTCAAATTCCCTAACTTATCTCAAATATTTCAGACAATATTTCTTTAAGATTTGACGCTGTCCCAGTTTGTCCCGGATCATTCAGCTCTCGTATTACCAATTCAGCAATAAATACTACTCTGATTCAGGTGTTTGTGCTCCCAATTCAGTGAAAAATTACAATGCCTGCGAAAAAGAATGAGATTCATCTTTCTGTCGTGCCATTGCTAAATAGGAAGAGAATGATGAATGAAAAACTAAAGATCTCGAAAGAACTTTGACGAATGCAGGTGAACAAATTTTGTTTCTTTCGAGCGATAGCTCCAAAAAAAAATCACTGTCGCTGTAGAAACGACGACATTGCAGCCTCTTAAAAATTTCAGTTTCAGAATTAAGTAAGGAATTTGATAATCGGGAAGATTCATTTCGAGTGATTTTTAAAAATTGCGCGAGCAAATTGAAATAGAGATTTTTATTTGAATAACTTCGACCACACGTTTAACATAAACCGTTGAGAAATAAGAAAACTGTACGTTGTCGATGAAGTCATTCTAGAGGACGAAATTTACCGTTTGAAAGGAACCGTGGTCGTTAAGGAATAGGGAGAGTATCAAACGACTTGTATGGATAGTGTGGGCCTTAAGCATTATTATTATTATTATATGTCTAGGTACTTGTTTTTATCAAATGGCGTGCACGAAATAAATTATTATTCTTTTTCTTTTTTCAGGTGTACACGTTTCAATTATAAGCTATTTATGTTTTTAAATGTTAAGGTTGAAAGATAGAGTTTAAACCAATTGTGGAGGAAATAAAACCATCTTATTTAAAATTAAAATAATAATAAAAATATTTAGGGTGGATTAATTTATCTCAACAAAAATAAGGATGTAGTTTCTTTAAAACAAAAAAATATGAAGGTAGTTCAATTATCATATTCTTAGCATAAAAACAATTGATTAACATCAAAACCATAAACATGATTCAACAACATGGCACTATAATTAACTAACTTGTCTTAACATATAAACTTGCAAACTATTTGAAGTTTTAATAGTTTTAAATTGTATTTACCCGCTAGTCATAAATAATATAAAGTAAAAAAACTACATTGAGCTAGTCCATCTGAAGACTACTGGAACATATTGGCTTTAGTCCTAGGAACGAAATTGTAAAGTTTGTTGTAGTTCACATCCTCTTTGTCATTTCCTATGACCTATTTATGAATGAGACAAAGTGGGGTCATCAAATTATGCATGACAATAAACTAAAGTATTCTTGATCTTCAACATGTTGAGCTCCCTTGGTGTGTTCTACACTCTACGCAGGCTAATGTGGCCATATTTGATGTCCTTCCTTCAAATATAGTATCCTTTATCAGGTCAAAAGGCTTAAGTTTAGTGCTATATAAACTATGGGTAGAGTTGTGATGTAGCTCAAGGAAGGAGATCCTCGATGGAGATGTCCAACGAAGCAACAAGAGTAACACAAGGAAGCAACAACACAATGGAGGGATGAAAACACAGGATTCAATCAATGATATGCAGTTCCAATGAAAATTTGTCTACACTATGTCAGGCAACAAGGCCTACCTAGTTGTAGTATTACAACATATACAAATCCGACATGTAGTCTTAAGACACACAAGATTTTGACTTCCAGATTCTCCTCCCTCTTTTCTCGTGGACTTAATACATCATGGATATTACATATATAATCACCATGACATGTAGGATGGCCTAGAAGATTCACAATTTCCAATAACCAAGGAAATATCCTACAACGAATAGGACAGACCCAAGATAAGATTAGCAGTCAAAACAAAAGCATATAAGAATGTGATATCCTAGATATAGATCCACACATGTTCTAAGAATTGTCAAGAGGAGTCTCGACTAGCCGCGCATAATAATCACACACCACCAATGGAAATTCCACGATTGGTCAAAGTGCTAGCGAAGTACACAATACTCGAGAGAAAAATAAAGAGCTCTCATCGAATAGGAATCAAAATGATGTGTGAATTTAGGAGAGTGATCTAAAATATGTCAACTATAATACTCTAAGATCGCACAAGATAAAACATACTATCGAAAGACCACTCCCACAGTCATCTAGACAAGAAAATAGGAATAGAAAGAACAAAATAAGAAACAAAATAATCCAAGATTGTCAAGAACCTAAGATACTCCTACATCAAGTTGTCATTAGTGGATTCTATAAAGCTTTCCTCATTTCCCAAATGAATCCCTTCTTCAAGAGTAGTCTTGCCACCCCTTTTTACCTCAACAATGTCACCACCTTGTTAAGCATTGCCCTCATTCAAATCATAGTGTGCCAATTGATTAGTATTCCATCTAAAAGTATAGAAGATAGTCAATTTGATGAAGCACCACAGATTTAACTTACGTGTTTCATCACCCTTCCCCATCTCCTAGCTCTCATCACTTATGACCTCTTGTATAGATATACTTTGGTCTTCCTCACAAGGGGGGAGGTTTTTTTAATTTTCATCTTCTTGGAAAATTTGGAAGTTTTGGCATTGTGTTTAAGGTCACAAAGACCCTCTACACCCATGGAATGGCTAGGGGTTTTCAGTATATCAAGGTAAGAGGTAATCTTAGCAACTCTCAAATAGTGGATGTATTTCTTTTTACTAGACAATGTGGTGTCAATTATTTCAATCAACAAGGGATAAGATGAACTAGGGTCTTTGGCAACAATAAATTATTTTGAGGGATGAAAGGCCAAGTAAAAAGTATAAACCTTATTTAAAAAAATGTTGGTTCAAGAGGATAGATTTTTTACCCTAGGTCCTAGCAGCTTCCACAACATCATTAACCAAGATTTTCAAAGAACTGAGAAGGAAAAATTAAAAAGAGATAGAACTATGGTCATAAAAGTGATTTAGTAGGAGCATATTGTAGAAGTAGTATGCATTGAATATACACTAGAATAGAAAACTTCATGATCAACAAGAAGACATGGTTTTGGGTAGGCAGTAACTCCTATTTGTCAAAATAATTTTGAATTTTAATTGGTTTATTCTCCCAAAAAAATGATTGAGACTCTTGTTGTCTACAACTCTATTGATCTTCTTCTATTTGTGCCCTTTGGTCGACAATCTTGTTGCTTTCATAATTGCCTCCTCATTGACCTCGAAAGAGATGCCACCAACAATCACCATGAAGTATCAAATTAAAAGGAAAAACTTTCACCAAAACTATTGTTTCTCTCAATGAGCTATGTGAATTCCCCTTCCTTCCAAATATACCAAACAATGGTGTCTTCTTCAATTTCATTATAAGAGATAGGATGGACACAAACACAATCCCCACCCATTCTTTGAAATTTTGTAGGTAAAAATGTAGAAGACAACTCCACCCAACAATTAGATTTACCAATTTTCGTGAATTATGAGAAACCACCATTAAAAATGATATCTTGAAATGAGAGTGAAAGATATTGGTGGTACTGGAGTCATAATAAGTCCTTAACAAACTTAATAATCTTTACCTATGTGAGCAGCTTCTTCTTGTAGTTAATGAAGTTTTGAGCAAGGTTTCCCGTATGTGATATTTCCCTTCCCTAGAAAGCCTAGTTAAATACATATTCAAATACTTGCATCATGACACATCAATATAATGTCATTGCATCACTAGGTTACCCTTTATAGTCCATTCATTAACACTATCAACACTTATTGACCTTGTAGATGGTCACGTTGGCATCTAGACCCCTCTAGTTAATCCATGGTGTTTTCCTTGTCCTCTAACTTATTTTTTGCTTATTCATTATGGTTGGGATTTGAATATTCATCTGCCATTTTTTTGAAGAAATCTGCATTTCCCCCCACTCCACAACAAAACATAATGTTGAGAAGAGTCCTGAAAAATAATATGTTTTTTTTTCATTCCATATGATGGTTTTTTCTTTTCTCTTCTATTAGGAGTTCTTAGACATGTAGTATAAAGTGGTCTTTTTTCCTTCAACACCTGATATATTAAATTTCCAAATCCATGAAACACATAGCATCAAGCACTCTATTACCTTCCCTATACCTGTGGTTTATCTCGAAAAACTCCTTGCCCTAAAAGTAGATTGCATTTTTTTCTTGACAATCCATTTATTTTACCAACTAGGCCTATTACGACATTTAATAACATCCACTGTAATCTTAGAGTTCCCCCTCTATATATAGTGCTATGATACTTATTGAAAGGACATACTTAATATTCCAAAGAAAAGTCATCCATTTCACTTGGTTATAAGTGATCCCTCCAAGATTACATGTATAAGAAACTACAAGTTTCCCAGAGATTGATTTTATTACTTCACTTGCTACTACTTTTCCCTATTTCTTTATAGCTCCATAAAAAAATAGTTAGTACTAGCCCAGTTTTAGGAAATGCTACTTTATGTTTAGTCTATTCATCCTTCTAGAGTTATCAAATTTAGCATAGGAAAAGGGAATGCCCAATTCCTAAAAACCTTATCTTCAAATATATTAGGCAAGAACAAAGGGCATTTCCAATTGGTAATTAATTGAATTTTCCAACAATAGTTTGAAAAACTTATTAAACCATCATCTACTAGAAGCTCCAACTCTCTAACACTTTTTTGTTTCTCTCCTTTGAGAAACTCTATCCTAGGTGGGGTGACTTGCTTACATAATTATATGATCAAAGAGCTTTGCATCTATCCTATGCTTTTTGAAGTAAGGGGATGGAGAGTATTGATCACTATCTAATTATTTCCAAGATTTTTCAATACCAAGCTCTAGATGCTATGACCATATTGAAAATAAAGAAAGATGTGAGGTATGTACTATTATTCTTGCTCATATAGCATACATCTATCGGGGAATTTAAATCTATGTTTTACCAAATTATCCGGCATGACAATTTTATTTTACATAATTGTTCGTGAAAAGAAGTATATTTGTTGGTGTAAATAAGTATTTACTTATTACACTTTACTTAAGTTTACTTAGGTCAATGCATTATTTTATTATTTTTTAGGTGAGACACTTAGGAGTTTGTGTACTTCTATGAGTTCTCATGTTGACAACACAGAAGTAAGCAACTCTAATTCAACACATGGTGTCTACAACACTGGAATTTGCATAATTAATTGAGTTGTCATGCAAACAACATAGTTATTTGCAATCCTATTTTAGCACATGGTGTCTACAACATTATTTTTCATGCTACACCTTTATAGGCTTATCCTCTCATCATCGCACTTACTCCTGTGCTTAATGGAGGATAATCCACTCCTAGTGGACATGTTCCTTGTTGTAAGACTTATCAGTGTGCTGACTCCTAGACATTCTAGAAGTATTCCAGAGGCCTTTATATTCAAGTAGTCCTAGTGTGTATGTACATGACAAAACATTGAATGACAATACATCAAATTTGGATATTGTTATTCTGATCATACCTCTTTTGGTCTATTCTTGTGCTTGTGCTTGAGTTCCTTGATCTTGGGTGATTTTGCCCTTAAGGCAAATTCTTACATGGTATCAAAGCTATACCAAATTCTTACATGGTATTAGAGTTGAGGGAAATTCTCTTCATAGAGCTATTGGAGACTAACCTTACTTCACCTCTCTAAGGACACCATGACCCAAATCTATAATATCGTAGTCATTAGGAGCGTCTAGAGCCAAAGCAGACCTCACCATTGCATCTGGAACATCGATTTGATGAAATTTGACTATAAATTTGCCTACCCTAGGCCATAGTCAATTCTGAGGCAAAATTGTTTTGCAAACTGAAATCCAAAGGCCTAATTTGCGAATTTGGTATGATCATTTCAGATCTCTGAACTTAATTTTTAGATCTGCATATTTTATTATTTTAGTCTCTTCAATTTCTCTACATTATTTTTTGAATCTGTGTATTTTGTCTAGAAAAAATTTGGCCATCAGGCCAGTAGGAGAGATTATTTGTAGGTAAAGATTGGTGCTTGCTGGTGCAAATTAGATATTGGCATCATATTCAGAAGGTCAAAAACCCCAAATTAACTTTTGTTTCACCAAAATCAGACATCTAAGGTGAAATCTAAAGTCAATTGATTTTTGGAGGCACGACGGCGACGATTCAAGAAAAATAATTGTAGAGGTGATTTTCAAATAGTGATATCTCCCTCATACGGACTCCTTTTTTCGAGCAATTTTTTTAATATTTTGGGGTAGAATTTTGTGATCTACACATTAGTGCAGGATGTTTGACCTCTCAGTTTTTGAATTTTTTGCAAGTCGCAAATCCTGATTTTTGCCACTTCAAATGCTTAGTACGAGCTCATCTAGACACGTAATCAAGTTCCATTTTATTTGAAAGTGCATAATTTTTTGTCTACTTTCTAGATCTATAATCAGATTATAGGCTTCTATGGACATAAATACTACTTTTAGAAATAGGCCCTAAATTGGCTATTGTAATCACACTAAGTATAAAGTGCCAAAATCTTTCATTAAGGGGGGGGGGGGTTGATTGATATTTTGCATTTTGGGGGGTTTATTGATTGATCTCATAGATTCTTGTCACACATGTTAGTTTGGTGTTAGACCAAAGTTGACAACACAGAACTATCACAAATGGAGTGCATTGATACTTGATCATCTAAGAGAACACAGGAAGTCCTTCCTTACCTCTATTCGAAGATGTTGCCACAAAATCCTAATTGGACATATATAACTAAACTTCTTTGCTTTCTGTATAACATTATGAGTAAGGAATGTCTTGCTCCTCTTAGAATGGAAAGTTTTCCTCATGATATTTGGATGGCTCTTTGGGAAGCATTTGGAGATCCAACAGTTCCTCCATTTCTAGAGGACATTCTATCACCAGTCACTCTAGTCATGGTCCCTATAACTCCAGTTGAGATCTCACCTCCTAATGCTTCTATTGCTACTACTAATCCTATTCTAGCCACAGATTCTTCTGATTCAGTGTAGCAGGAAACACCATGTCTTCCTACTTTAGCTTCATGGGATGACTTCCTTCCAAACATTGCAAGTCTGTTTGTGAAGTCTCACATTGAAGATGTGGGAGACATCATCGATGATATTTGTCTTCTCTTTGTTGAGGTGAATACTTCATCCATTGCCACAGTGATAGGTTCAACACAGTAGGGTACACCTAGTCTTCCAGCTCTAGCATCAGTGGATGGCTTCTTGGCAGATATTTTAGGTTTGTTCATGGAGTCACACATAGAAAATTTGGGAGACATCATTGATGATCTACATCTTCTCTTTGATGAAGCAAAATCTTCTTCAGTTGTCACGAGGGCTGACTTTGACCCTCTTGTCCATTATCTACATGATTAGTCTTCACAGGTTGATGTGATTGTGGATCCTTATGTACAACAATTGTAGGAGGTCTCTTTATCATTTGAGGAGACACTTTTTTCTTTGAGGCATGTTCTACATCCATTCTTGCTAGATATATACTTCTTCTTTTCAGTAGTATTCGAAGGGGCAACTATTATCATTGACATAGGGACAGTTGAGCAGGTTTTAGAGACATCATTCATCTTTGGGATTCTTTCTACACGTAGGGGAAGCATCTCACCTGTACCTCTGTCACTGTTTCTTCTAGAGGAGAGGAAGATTATTCAACATTCATGGATCAACTTATACATTGGAGCAGTTATTACTGATCGACACTCTACATTTGGGGGGGGGGACAACAACCTTGTCTCCTTCTTCTTGTCTTTTATGGGGGGGACTTTTTCCTCTTATGGGGTTTTGTTCTTCTCATACTTCTCTTTTGTATATACTTGATGTATGTCGTAATGGGGGGGGTCATGATTACTCCATCCATCCATGCATCTTATTTTTTCATCTCTCTTTTTGGGGGAGGGTTTTTCCCATGAGGTTTTCCCTCTTTCTTCGCTTTATGAGAGATTGCATTGCATTATGTACATGGGTACCTAACATGGCCTAGTAGTCAGGACCCATCATGCATATTCATCCTAGCTTTCATAAGTTTAAGTGCATTCCCCTAAGTTACACTTAAGGGGGGGTGTTGGTGTAAATAAGTATTTACTTATTACACTTTACTTAAGTTTACTTAGGTCAATGCATTATTTTATTATTTCTTAGGTGAGACACTTAGGAGTTTGCGTACTTCTATGACTTTTCATGTCGACAACACATAAGTAAGCAACTCTAATTTAGCACATGGTGTCTACAACACTGGAGTTTGAATAATTAATTGAGTTTTCATGTAGACAACACAGTTATTCACACTCCTATTTTAGCACATGGTGTCTACAACATTATTTTTCATGCTACACTTTGTAGGCTTATCCTCTCATCATCGCACTTACTCCTGTGCTTAATGGAGGATAATCCACTCCTGGTGGACATGTGCCTTGTTGTAAGACTTATCAATGTGCTAACTCCTAGACATTCTAGAAGTATTCCAGAGGCCCTTATATTCAGGCACTCCTAGTGTGTATGTACATGACTATACATGATAGAACATTGAATGAAAATACATCAATTTTGAATATTGTTATTCTAATCATACCTCTTTTGGTCTATTATTGTGCTTGTGCTCGAGTTTCTTGATCTTGGGTGATTTTTCCCTAAGGAAAATGCTTACATGGTACTAGAGCTATACCAAATGCTTACAATATTTTATGTAGTAGATAAGGTACCCAAACCTTTTTCAGTAAGTCTGAAGATATAAATTTCTATAGTAGCAGGTTGTAATTCAATCTAGCATATGAGTCACCTTTGGGCATCTTGTGACTTGTGTGCATATACCAATTTAGGAAAATTTATACCTAATACTTAATGAAAATATTATGAAAGGGTAGGGTAAGATATGATACCCTTTCTTGAGGCCTTTTATAGCACTAAATACCTCCCTAAGTATGTCATTAATTGAGACATAAAACCCAATAATTGTCACAGACTCCTTAATCAATTTAATCAGCTTGTTCTAGAACAATAATTTTCTTAGGAATTAAAACTAAAAGTCTCATGTCACTCTATCATAAGCCTTGAAACTTTCCATTTTTACAACCATTCTAGGAGATGAAATCTATCCATGGAATGAATTATCTTATGATTTTTTATTTTATTATCCATGATTTGTCTTTTGGGGACAAATCCCTTTCGATTTCTATTTATTAGACCATCTAGCAAGGGTTTCAACTAGTTGACCAAAACCTTCGAGAAAATATTGCAAATCATATTATAGACACCATTGTCATGAAGTCAAATAGTATTTGTGGTTCGTATATCTTAGGGATCAAATAAATAGAGTTATTTAGCATATTCAACATCTTGTTAGTGTGAAAGAAGTCCTTAGGATCCATAGTAAAATCAATCCCATAAACGCCCAAAAAATATTGAAAGAAATCCAATGGGATTCTACCGGTCTTAAGGCCTCAAAAGTACCCCATGGACAACATTCCTATCTTTATCTCTTGTTCAGTGTTGAGAGCTAGAATCTGAGCATTATCAATCGTATCAAGAACAAAGAGAAAGCAACTTAATATTATTTCCTCCAACACATGTTTCATATCTCTTTCCTCTCCCCTATAGGCATTGCAAAAGTAGTAGGAAACCATAATTCCTATTTGGATGTCATCAATAATATCTAAGCTCATTTTATTCTTAAGTATTTGGATGGTGTTCGTCATCCTATATTTTCTATCAAACCTATGAATGAATGCCAAAATTATGTCACCTTCTCCTAGCAATTGCACTTTGGTTTCTTTCTTCCAATGTATCTCTTCCCCTTTGTTGACATAATTAAGACATTTTTTCTTATTTGGGTCATACTTACACTTTACTTAATCTTTAAAATAAAAAAAAAGTGGACATAGCCACTGTACTTTATGTTCATTTTATATTTAAAAAAATTACACAAGTTCAAAAAAGGACTAATGGAGGAAAGAACCCAAAAATAAAATGTCCACTTCCACCCATAAAAAGTTTAAAACTACTACAAAAGTACAAAATTGGCCATGAAATAAAAGGCCAAGTATAGTTAAGAGACTCTAGTAGACCACCCACCCATTGACTTATAATGTGTTTTCCATTTACAAAAAATTATTCCCTCATCTGCCGCCCACTCCAATTCATAGAAAGGAAAAGTTGAAAATGCCAAATAGATGTGAAACATATTACATATGTTTATTGAACTGTAAAATTCAAAATTCCAAGTGGAGAATTTATCATGTATACCCCCCAATACATCTGGGAATATATTGCAGATATAAATTTTTATATTCCCATCATTAAATAAAATAAATTAATAACTTTATTTAGGGTCATGATTGATTTTTGTATATCTCAAGCCCATTTTTAATTTTTCGTAGGTCTAGGTGTTTTTCGTGTTATGTATCAGTGTGTTGTTTCTCCCTCGAGACTTTTCCTCTAATGGGGTATATATGTCCATTGGATTAGTTTTTGTAGTTATGTGAATTTGAATTATTTAATTTGTTCTAAAAATTTTGATTGGAGTTCTATTCTTCTCACCATTTCTAAAGTGAAAGACCTTCCCTTTTTTATTTATATTCTTGCCTTGGATCTGGAAAATTAGAGTGTTATTTATGTTATCATTGTTTCCTATAAATATTTATTAATTCAAATAATGTCCATACACTATGTTTCTATTGATATCTCTGAATTCAGTCAACTACATTTTCATTGAAGGAAGCACAATACCTCAGGCCCATTTCCATTCATTTGTTCATGCTCGCAGTATAAATGGAAATCATCATTTTGTATAGTCTAAAATTACATACGTCATTAGACCTCGAGTCTGTATGGCCAATATTCACACACTATCAGTCCTACTATCTATACGACCAAAAATTTGTATGACACCAATCGCTTCTGCCCGTACAAAAATAACCCTGTATGACATCCTTACTACATTGTATCCCTACCAATGTGCAACATTTATTCCCTTTGGATCGACTCCCCCTTCAGATCCAGATCCCCTTCAAACAGAGTTCCCCTTTGGATTGAAGTCCCCTTTAGAATGAGATTTCCCTTCCAGTTGAGTTTCCATTTTGCTCGAGATCTCCTTCAGATTGAAATCCTCTTCAAACTAACTTCCCCCTTAGACTAAGTTCCCCTTCACATCAAATTCCTCTTTAGTTTGAGATCCCATTTGAACTGAGTTCCCTTTGGATCGAGATTCCCTTCGAACCAAGATTCCCTTTGGATTGAATTCCCCTTCTAATAAAGTTCCCCCACAGAACGAGTTCCCCTTCAAGTCAAGATTCCCTTTGGACCGAGTTCCCCTTTAGATTGAGATCCCCTTTGAATCGAGTTCCCCTTCAAACTGAGATTCCCTTCAGATCAAGATCCCCTTTAAACTAAGATTTCCTTCAAACAAAAACTGCCTATGACCAAGGTCATCTTGGGAACATTATAGTGGTAACAATGCCATTGATTCTACCAACCTGTCGAAGTGAATGCAAGTTTATACCCAAAAGGAGAAGGAAAGTTTTCCTTGTTGGGAGACAAAAGGATCCCCATGATCCTACGACAGAACTCGTGAATATTTTAAGAGATCTCAATAGAAACCAAATGTAGATCAATGAAACCCAAAGGCTTATGCAGGAAATATTACAAAAAAATGGTTGAAGGAAATACAATGGGAGAAAAATGTGGGCATAGTGACAAATCTGTTAGAGGAAGGAAAAACCCTTAACCCTCTCTCTCTGCCTTCAATACTCATCTTTCTTCCAAGGACAAAAGCACCATACAAAGAAAGAGAGCCCCACTTTTTAGGGTATGCAAGAAAAACTTCAAGAAGATTAGAAGAATGAAAATATGGAAGGTGATATATCCTAAAAGGACTATGTTGATCTAAGCATAAGATATTTAGGTGGGGGGAATAATTGATCTCAGGAGAAATATTAGAAAAGTACTCTTATCACCATTTATGGATCTGAAGTCATCATGACACATGTATGGATTTTGAAGGTGGACACCTATTTTTTAGCTCAACCTAATTCCCAAAGAGGAAGCAATCAAATTCACAACACTCCATCTGGAAGGATTGGCATAAGAGTGGTGGCACTACAAATTGGTTACTCTTAGTCACGACCAAGTGACCTCTTACACCGAGTTCACTGAGAGACTTATTACTTATTTTGATGGGAAGGATCCTAAACTAAACATCAAAGATCTAACAAAGCTAAGGAAAAAAAGTAATGTGGACTATTACATCTTAGATTCCCGAAGGATATTAGTATTCTTCACAAACATATCTAAGATATATCAAATCATGTTTTTCATGGATGGGCTAAGGGAGCCCTTCAGAGGCTGGATCAAAGGGTTCAACCTATGCACACTCAAAAAAGCTATTAAGAATGTGTGTGACATGCCTGCATCTTCCTCTAAAACCCACATAGGTATGCCTACACCTTCCCCACAAGAAGAAAAATATAAGGAGTCAATCCAAAAAGAACCTTTGCTTGATGAAGTTTCTGGGTAAGATCTCTAGAGAAAAATCCTTATTTTATGTGCAAGGAGCCATGGTCATTGGGTCACCGCTACCTTGGGAAGGGAAAAATTCATCACATTGAGGTGTTTCTGGATGATAAGAACAAACAAATATCTAAATTAACAAGTTAAGAAATTAATCAGGAAGAGAGGATAAATTCCCTCATACAAAAAGGGGGTTACATTTCTACCCTCACTACAATGGTTGGAAGTAATATCTTTAGGGTTCATTGCAAATGAGTCACAGTCATGATTGAATGATGTCACACTCAATTTCATCAATTCATCATTGATTACTAGTAAGAGTTTGTACAAAATAGAGCCTCTATGATCTGAGGTTAATGTTGTTTGAGGAATCTTGTTACCCTGCACTCACATGATCCCATGGCTCAACGATTCTATGGGAAACTATATATTGATAGATGATTTCTTTGTTAAAGATTTGATTAACATTGATCTCATATTGGACATCTCGTGGATGGAGACCATTAATCAGTACACCCAAAGCTTCAAGAGGATGCACTTTTAATTTGAGACAAATGGAAAGAAGGTGTTGCAAAGGGGAATATCAGATAAAGGATTGGGGAAAGTCATAGTCATGAAGATGGAGACCATTTTTAAACATGATATGACCTTGGATTTTACCTTTGATATTGTGATGGTAAGTAAAAACTATTGGAAGTCTATTGGAAAAGTAAGATACTGAGAGGGGGGTGAATTAGGATCTACAAAAACTTTTAACTTCTTGAAACAAATATCAAATCAAATGCATTCACCTTTAATCCATCTCATATCTAGATCATAAACCATATAACCATAAATTATTATGTTGAATTAGATCTATGCGTGCATCACATCCATAAACATGAAAGTAAATGTAAACATATAACATACAAGATTTAGTTACCTAGAAACCCTCCAAGGTGAAGGTAAAATTGGGGTGGGGATGACACCCACAAATCTTCATTACTATAGCAATAAAGTGTGCCTATTAAGGCTACAATGTTTGACCACTTGTGGTGATCTACTCTGTGAGGGGTATGCCCTGTTAGGACTTTACAAGATTTATTCAAAATACCTTGATTTAAGGATTTAAAACTCAAAACTAAGTAAGAAATATGTTAGGATATTTGAATAGGCCTATTAAGACCATTTTGTTAAGAGATTTATCCTCACTTACTTGCTAGGATATATCAGTACCCGATCCTTCAGTTAGAACTCAAATGCTAGATTACGAATCTCCTCTTTTCATTTCTATTTTGATCTCCTTATCATATATACTATGTTTTGTCCTTGATTGCTCTTCTCAACAACTCTATCTGATCTCTTTGCTTCTAAAAAACACAGCCTCTTTTGCTATCTCTTTGTCTCTCCTTGCATCATTACAAGATTTAGGGTTTAGGCCCTCCTTAAATAACTAATTGATGAACCTTCTAGATCAAGATCAATGATCTAGATTTGTTCCTTTTTCTGCTTAGTCCTTCCAATTTTGTGATTGGCTGATCACCTGGCATAGGGATCAATGGTCTCTGACAAAATGTGTAATTGACTCCTTGAATTACTCCTTAATCATCTAAACATGTATAGAAGTTGGCCAAAATATTTTAGCTCAATGTTTGTGATATTCTAAACACATATATCAAAACTGGTTCTCTCGGCACTTATATACCCTAACGCTTGATCATGATTGGTATCCATGTTGTCCATTGACATCTAAATGCTCAACACATACTGTGTAGCTCGACGTGAACTATCTCACTTTATCTCGACATCTACTAACTTTTGTCTTGCTCAACACATGCTATCACTTAGTTCATACTGGAGTGCTCGACAACTAAAGACCTGCCCATCTCAAAATGAAATATGAACAAGTCTACCATACATCACTTAGACTTCATTGTATGCCTTGATCACAGTGACAACCGACCAACAATGCCTAATAAATTATTAAATGCTTGACACTAATTGGTAGCATGGCTTAGATATCAACAATCTCCCTCTTTTACATTAGTGGAAAAAACACTTTGTCATGAATTAACATTACATTCAAAATTATAAAATAGCACTGCCCTTTGTCTACGACTCGATCTCCATAAAGACATAACTATATACAACATATGTATATGCTAATATATATACAATGTACTATCAAAATTTTAATGTCATACCTTTCTCTATGTATCAAATATTAGATTCATTTGTTTAGACTACAATCTATTTTCTCCTTACATTAATCCATGACATATCCCCATTTTTTTGGGCACTTATGTATGCTAGGGTGTTGGAGTCGGATTATACTTATCCAAAAATGGTTTATGAATCTATAGGATCATCGCTAGACCATTATCCTAGCTGGATCTAAGAAATTCCAAAACATGAATTTTTATTTCTAGCTCGACAACTAGAGCAATTAGACTATTTGCAATGGAGAGACAAGGATCCCTCTGCACTAATCTTTTATAGTATTTAGTTCCCTTTTCATAATCTCCACATGGGGTATGAGCATTTATTGAATAGAGATCGATTTTTCTCTTATTTGAACATCTTTAGACATCAATTTGACTCACCTCCCTTGTGTATAAGTAAATCTAGTAAAGTGAGTAGAGGTAGAACTTTCATCCTTGCTCAATGAATATCTAGATAACTTCAACTCTGCTCAGAGTTTATCAATCAATTGTTGATTATCTTGTGTAAAGAATTCTACATCACATATATTCTTATATAAAGAATAAACATTATGTAAAATACCTTCAAATTTATTTACAAGAGTAGAAAGTTCAACCTATTTTATTTCTATCTCTGTTGAAACTTTACCCAAAACTTTGCTTTCAAATTTTTTTCTAGACCATTTCATCAATTTTTCATTAGCCTTTATAACATCACTATTAAAATTTTAAACAATATGAATTAAGTGATTTATTATTGGTGCATCCTCTTGAATATCTTGAATATTAAAGGCATCATAAAAACATATCCTTAATTTCATGTAGTACTTTCCTTTGTTGATCTTCCCTTCTCATCTCTTCTTTCCTCTTCAATGGCTCTTTTAAGATTTGCATTTTCTCAAAAGTAGTTTTTTTAGGATCATATTTAGAAACTATTATCATCTCATCTAATGTAATAGGTTTTTTGGGTGACTTTACCTTCTTCCTCAATGACTTCTTCTTAGTAGTGTTACAACTCAACAATGTTAGTTGCAATGTTCAGACATTAATGCTTGGTCTTTGTTCATCCTATATGTGGCTACTATCAATATTCATTAAAACTATCTTTGATTGAATAAAAATTACCTACTGATGACATGTGTTATCCTTGTTGTCTCCAACATGTGCATGTAGATCTACACTTGGTAATTGCACTAACACTTGAATGACCTCTTGCTTTTTAGGATCCTTTGTCTCCTTGGTCCTTTTTTTCTCAACCTCCTTTGTTCCCTCATCATGAGGTCCTGAGGTAATCATAGTAGGTTGATCTTCTTGCACTTGTATGTTTCCTTCTCCTTTCTCTTCATCAATAATAGTGGTGGCCTCGACAGGAGGATTATGAATAGTGATCATTGGAGTGCCTTCCTTTGACTTCATTTCAACTATGAAAGTAGGAATTGTGGAACTATCTAATACAATACTCATAGTTGACACACTCTCTTCCTTTGGATAATCTTGAAATTGAATGATAACAAGATGGTTGGATGGGAGAGGTGAGTCAAAAGTCATCTTTCCAAGTGCTTCTCTTTTAAGCTCTTATTCTGTCAAAACATTGACATTTTGTTGATTATTCTCTGGAATCCTAAATGGTGACAATGTCCTATTGTTCACTCTCCTCAACTTTCTTCCTTATTGCCTCCTCCAAGCTATCAAGCTCATCAAACTCTTTTTTGTTATCTAATTCAATTTTTGTTTCTTCTTCCTCTTTCTCTTTTATTATTGTAGGAGCCAACAACCCAAATACTTTTTTCCATACTAATGTGCTCTCTTGCACTACCTCTTTTATCTTATTTTTAAAAAGTTTATAGGCCCTTGTTTTGGGCATAAACTTCTTTACAAAATCCCTTAGGGCAATAGACATGTGTGTCTTCCCTAAATCTATCATAGTTTGGGCTAAGGTAGCCTCTCTAATTTGTCTTTCTATAGACAATGCCCATCTCCATTTTGCATCAAATTTATTATATAATTCTTCTAGAATTCCCTTTCTTAACTTTATAGGTGTGTACTTGAACTTAGTCATCATGCCTAGCATTGCTTGTTCAATCTCTTCTTTTTCACCTTTGTCTAAATAATCATAGTTAATATGCTTGAAACTTGAAATTCCTATTGAATTTATGATATTTTCACATACCTGATCAATATCCATAGGAGGTTGTCTAGGAAAAAATTGGAGCTTTCTCAAATCATCATACTCAATTTTCTCTCCTTCAACCTCTTCCTCTCTTTGGTTCAACAATAATGGGTGATACTTCATTGGATCCTTGTCAGGTTATTCTTCTTTGAGGTACAGCTCAGTGGCTTCTTCAAATCCCTCTTTTCCTTAGGATCAACTATCACTAACTTCTTTTGTTTTGTTGCCTTAGGCTTGGCAACCACTAATTCTTTTCTCTTTGTGATTCTTCTTCTTCTTCTTCAGATTCTTCATCTTCCCCTTTTACTTCAGTAATCTATAGGGTCCTTTGCCAAGTTTTCCCTCAAGATCAACAATCATTTTCTTTCCCTTTCTATCCATCTTGGGAATTTTTGTTTTGCATCAACATTTTTATCTTTGTTTTCTCACGTGTGTTGAATGGATCAACATTCCTATCAATCTCTTCAGGAAGTAAAGTTGTTACAATTGTTGCAATCTCATCTACATTTACCTCATATTGCATAGGACTTAGCCATGCAACCCTTGGTAATACAACTTGTGTGCAAGTATAGTCAGTGTCCACCAAGAATGGGTTGGAATCCTCAACCTATTCTTCATTTTCCCTTAACTCCTTGACATATCCATCCAAAATAGTCTAAATTTTTTCTCCCAAATGTTCAAAAAAATCACTAATTTGTGCGGTCACTAGTCTGGTTCTATCCCACATAACAATACCTATAGTTGGAAATGAATTTTGCCAATAGAAAAATACGTATATCAGGATTGATCCAAACTTACACAGTGTATTTTTTATTTCTTGACTGGTGCAAGATTTTTAGCTAATTTTATTATTTGTAGCTTGACAAGATCATAGTTGTGATCATTCTTCACAATCTTGTACCCCGAGTCCACCGCAATGCATGGAACACTATTGAGTCAGATCGACTAATAGAATTTGTGTGCAATCACATATACTGTGAATTCAATAATATGATTTACAGTGTCATCTATTGACATTCCTCAATTGTTCCACTTGGCCTTTGTTTGTCCTTCAATTGCATTTCTTGCTAAGCAATGCAAGGTCTTTACTCGTTCTAGAGAAGGATACCCTATCAATTGATGATTAATGACTTGTTGGTTTTCATTGGCCCACTCTCCATCCATAATTTCATGTCATCTTCCCAACTTAAAACATTTTTTTATCCATTTAACTTTGAAAATTTTGGGAAAGGCTAGGGCATGAGTAAGCCCTTTCTCGAAAACAACCTTATTCTCATCTTTTAATACTCCATTTTAACATAATATTTCATAAGAATTTACAAGTTCAAAATATCCAGTCTCCCATATCTTGCACACGTAACATAAACAAATATCATGCACTATAATGACTAGTAGGAATTGATGACAAAGTGCCTGATGCATCTCCAATCATCGCAACATCTGGGTATGCCTTGAATTTTGGTGGAGGAATTAATGATTCCTTACAATCTGTGTATTATTATCCTTCAACACTTCCTTACCCGTACCAAATGTAGATGGTGCCATTTTTCAAACCAAGATTTCAAAACAATTTCAACAGCTTCACAAAACAATTGAACTTGGTTCACAAGGTTTCACTTTTCAATTTGTCGATAATACATTTTAGAATCACACAACCTTTCGCATAAATTACTCTCTTGATCACCTTCAAATCACTCTGTATGTTTGAAATTTCCTGGTGAGTAGAAATGATCTTCAAATTTTGATATATAACCTCAAAAGGTCAAAATAGGTTTTCAATAAATGCTTCGTACAATGGTAGATGCATTACAATTGTCCTCAATCATAACACAATATATTTCTTTCATTGCTCGATCAAGATCACTCAGTCACCATTACCATTTCCATGTTTTGCTCGGTCTACATATCAACTTGGTCTGTATGGGATCTTGGTTCATATAGTGATACTCGGCCACTATAGACACTAATACTAATACTTGACATCTATTATGCATATGATCTATTTTTCTTACGTCTTGCCTCAAGTCTATCCTAGTGCATCTTGATTCATGTAGATACATAATTTTAACGTATCTTATGTTAGGAACTAATGTAAGATGTTTCATTCAAATGTACAGTTCCTTACATACCTTCTTTGCTTAGTTATAAGTAGTATGGTCATATGATCCATTGGATTGGGTGACCTTAACTTCACTTGATCCACTATTGCTTTCTTCTTCAGGTTTGATTCATCTTATTCCTTGTTTGTTCTATATCAACTTTTCCTTTCCCTTTTTTGTGTTCATTGCTTGGTGTTGTTGCTTGGAAATTGCAGTCCAATCTTGTGACAACTATAAAAAAACTAAACTTCCATTCATCCAACTCTTAGATTTGCCTCTAAAATGTGTCTCGGTACAATTTTTTGCAATATGACCATACTCACCATAGAAAAGATAGTCATGCCATGTGTTGTAATCCCAATTATAGGAGTTTCCTTGCTTAGGTGCATGCCCTTACTTCTTGGATGTATAGTTATATTTTTTCTTGGATCTCCATTCTTGAGCTCTATGTCCATATTTCTAACAATTGCAGCAATGACCTTCAAATCTAGGTGCAATACATGTATTGCTTGCCTTTGACCTACATTCATGTGCTTGATGTCCTTGCTTCTTGCAATTAAAATAATATCCATTGAATTTTGGTTTAGGATTTTTCTCACCAATCTTGCTTCTACAATTTTTGGATGCGTCTCCTAGCTTGCCACATTGATAGCATTTACGTTTGTTATTTGGCTTTGCATTTCTTTTATCTGCACTCTTTGATGATTCTCCTTCCTCATATAGGTGCTCAGTATAGCCTAGAGAAAATGTGTCATTAGGTCTTCTTTATGATCTCATTAGCTCTTTGTAATATCTCATAGCTTCTTTAGGTTTGTTCAGTCTTTTAATGAGTTCCTTTTCATATTTCAATTGACTCTTCAGATGCTCATTCTCTAATTTTTTATTAGCAATCTCCACACCTTTTCTACTAAACTCTTGAGTTGTAAGTAGTAGTCTATTTGCCATATCAAACTGATTTTGAGTAATCCTTTGCACTTCATTATTATTGTCATCAAGTCTTGCAAACATATGATCTTTATCTTCTTCATATTTCTTTTTCTTCTCGGTCACTTCACACAATCTCACTAACTAGATTTCATGTTCTCTATTGAGTGTTCTTACTTATCATTCAATGTGTTTTTCCTTTCCAATAGGTCTTATATTGCTACATCACTTTTATTGTAATTGCCATCTTCAAGTAGTCCTTTAGTGTCTTCTTTTTATAGAGTGTCATTCTATTAGATAGCCAAGTCCTTTCTTTTCTTTAAGGATTTCTTCAACTCCTCTCTTGCTGCTTCAAGCTATTGCAATATGATATGGATGTCAAGCTTCTTATTCTCAATGATATTTCCCAACTTATAATCCCCCATCTCTAATATCTTAACTCTCAATTTATTACACTTCTTCTAAAAGAACTAGGATCTAATACCAATTGGTTGAAGTCTATTGGGAAAGTAAGATACTAGGAGGGGAGTAAATCAGGATCTATGAAAACTTTTAACTTCTAAAAAAAATATAAAATCAAATGCTTTCACCTTTAACCCATCTCATATCTAGATCATAAATCATATAACCATAAATTGTTATGCTGAAATAGATCTAAGTGTGCATCACATCCATAAACATGAAAGTAAATGTAAACATATAACACTCAAGATTTGGGTACCCAGAAACCCTCCAAGGTGAAGATAAAATTAGGGTGGGTATAACACTCACAAATCTTCAAATACTACTACAATGTTTGACAAATTTTAGTAATATACCCTATGAGGGGTCTACCTATTAGGAGCTTACAAGACTTATTCAATCTAACTTGATTAAAGGATTTAAAACTCACAACTAAGTAAGCACCCTATTAGGATATTTGAATAGGCCTGTTAGGACCACCTTGTTAAGAGATTTACCATGATTCACTTGCTAGAATGTATCATTACTCGATCCTTTGGTTAGCACTTTGATGCTAGATTATGAATCTCCTATTTTCAATTTTGGTTTGGTCTCCTTGTCAAATATACTTTGTTCTATCCTTCACTATTCTACTCAATTGCTCCGTCTGATCTCTTTGCTTCTAAAAAACATAGCCTCCTTCGCTACCTCTTTATCTCTCCATGCATCACTACAAGATTTAGGGTTTAGGCTCTCCTTAAATAATCAATTGATGAACCTTCTAAATCAAGATCAATGATCTAGATTCATCCCTTTTTCTACGTAGTCCTTCCATTTTTTTGATTAGTTGATCACCTAGCATAGGGATCAATAATCTCTAACAAAATATGTAATTGAATCCTTAAATTACTCCTTGATCATCTAAACATGCGTAGAAGTCATCCAAAATGGTTTACCTCAATATTTGTGTCATTCAAAACATATAGTTTTCTAGGCACTTGTATACCCTGACACTTGATCATGATTGATATTCATGTTGCCCTTCGGTATTTGAATGCTTGGCACATATTGTGTAGCTCGACATGAGCTATCTAACTTTATCTCAACGTCTACTAACTTTTGTCTTACTCGGCATGTAATGCCCCGCCCGGAGATCCTTGGAAACAAGAATTCAAATCAAGCCAAGATAATTTTTTTTTTACAAGTATGAATGCACAAGACAACATCATACAAGGATCACAAAGATCGCAACGGAAGACTTCAACACAATCCCGACAACCAACGAATCTCTGAACGCCACTACCAAACTGACACACACAAACAAGCTAACAATGACAACAACAAGATTAGGGCATAAGAAATGACCACTCATCAAGAAAACACCAAGATGGGGTAATATGCAGAATCTCGAAATTTGGCTAAGCCTAAAATCCTGAAGCCCTGAAAATTGGCTAAGTCTGAATTTCTGAAGCCCTGAAATTTCCTAGAATCCATAACTTATCTTTGAGAGGTCTGAAACCTATCTCAAACGATTTGTCGCATATATTAAAATATATCTTAAGTATAAGGAATTAAATATACGTCAACTTATACTTAACGATATATTTTAAACTTCGAAGGACTACAACAGAAACCCAAAAACTGAATTTCAAAGAAAACCTCCTGAATACAAAATGCAACAACATAGGCTCGAAGAATGCCCAAAAGGGTATCCAAAACCACTCTCAAAAAGATCAGATCACGAAGAAAAGTGCCCGCTGATGGCACGCACAAGTTTTTCACAAAAATCGTGCGACACTTTTTACTAAGGGAGGGCGACACTTCTCCCTTATGATATATTTTAAACCCCGAAGGACTACAACAGAAACCCAAAAATTGAATTTCAAAGAAAACCTCCTGAATACAAAATGCAACAACATAAGCTCGAAGAACGCCCAAAAGGGTATCCAAAACCACTCTCAAAAAGATCAGATCACGAAGAAAAGTGCCCACTGATGGTACACGCAGGTTTTTCACAAAAACCGTGCGACACTTTTTACTAAGGGAGGGCGACACTTCTCCCTTACTGCGTGCGACACTTCTCAAGAAGGTGTGCGATACTGGAAAAGTATCGTGCGACATTTCTCATAAAGTCGTGCGACACTCTTCCAGTGTCGTACGACACTTCTCTAGTAATACGTGCGACACTTTATAATATTGTACGACATTCTTTCTATGGGCGTGCGATACTTTATCACTGTCGCACAATGCTGAACAAATGTCGCCCATAGAAAGTAAAAACACTTCCAGAACTCAAAAATGGGGAAAAATCGACAAAAGAACCTCCACACCGGGGAGTACTGGATCCACAAAGGCTCGAGGAATGAACACTCGAGCGCAAGAACAACACAGAAAGGAGAACATCTATCCATCTAAACTACAACAGCAAAGAACACACTGAAATAAACATCGCAATAAACAGAAATACATCTCAGGAACAAAACAACCAAACTAAGTACGCGGTTCCTCCCAACCGTCAATAGCATCATAAGACCATCGGGGGTCCTAGCCATCCCCCCCACGTAACATCCCAAGCCACCGACCAGATCGTCAGTACTGTCATAATAGGGACGTTACTACTAAAACATGCATAACAACAGCATAAGGAAATCTAACATGCTAGTAGAAAAACATAAGATAATCCTACAGTAGATAACATCACCTATCACATGCTAAACAACAGTAAGCAACAGATATACTACTAAAGCAAATCACATCATCTAATCATATGCTAAACATCATAATAATGGAATGCGTCAAGTAAAATAACATCATCTAAACATGATATACAAGCATCCCAATGAAAGCATAAATCACAAGAAAGCATACTCCGGAACCTGAAGTACCAAGTGAAGACATCCAACAACGGTCGTACTAGGACAAAAGATCGTCTCTGTACACCGATCCCTAGCAGTGGTGAAGGTAGCTACGCCTCCCAACCATGTGGCACCCGTAGGTCCACACCTGCCGTGCTAATGGAGATAATGATCCAACCACAAACACACATAAAACACAACATCCAAGGCTAACACTCACGCCAGACAGTATGATGGCTGAACCAAGAACCTAAGACAATGCAAGGAGTACAGATCCTGGTCAAACACTCAATAGGCTACTATGTAGGGGCTAACATCATGGAGAGTTGCTTGGCATCGACAAGCCCAAGCTAGTATAGGCAGCTACTCTTCTCAACAGAAGGCGCACAACCTAGGGCAGCTACTCTTCATGACGAAAGGCGCACAACCCAAGGCAGCTACTCTTCTCAACAGAAGGCGCACAACCTAGGGCAGCAACTCTTCCCGACGGAAGGCGCACAACCCACACATTTTAATTATCTTGTATTTATTACCACCCAAAGTTTTAATTTAATTATCACTTATATAGAACTTCCTCTGCCAACTGGGAAGTAGTCACCAGGTTACAGGATAGAAGCCCCCTCCATATGCTACCCTACCCTACCCATGCTCATCCTACGACAAGTGCCCATGGGCATGCATACTCCCATCCCAACCCCAATGATCATAGCTTCCGGCAAATCCACGGAAGATCGGGCCTCGCAAGTCACCCAACAAATGTACGCGCACGTACTCGTGTGTGGCGCACCACCATCACGAAGATCATAACGCAAGGACAGGAATGAGAACACAATGCAAAGAAAATACCCAACTAAAAGCAACACGGGAAGGACGGATTCTACATGAATCCAAAAGCCAATAAAATCATACATCATGAAATCACTCGACCGGCCTCAATCCGAGAGTATGGATTCTACATGAATCCCAATGATGTAACAAGACCAAACATCATGAACTCACTCAACCGACCTCAATCCGAGAGTATGGATTCTACACGAATCCTAGCATTCACGGAACAAAAGCAAAGGTCCCAAAAGAAACCATAACAAGTATGAAATCACTCAACCGAACACAACGTCAGGAGTACGGATGCAACACGCATCCCAATGCAACAAAAAGGTACAAAAGTGGTCTGACTGATATCCAAACAGATCATCAAGGTCCATGACCCACATTGTGCCAAGAAAACTCGAGAAAACAGGGTGGCACGCAAAACGAGGTAAAAACTCCAAAAAATTGGAAAACTTCAAAATTAAAACCCATTTGGCCTTTGGGTTCAAAAACCCCCAAAATCCAAAAATAAATGGAATCGGACACCGTATGCAAAAACGGCCAACATAACGACGTAAAATCCCAAACCCTCATCCCAAAAAATAGGGAAATGTTCATACCCGCCCAACCGGGTAGAACTAACATACAAAAACGGAGGGGAACACTAGTTCTCAGCCTCCAAACAAACGGCTACCAAAAACAGAAGCTGAAACGGAGTAGAAACAATAAAACGAGAAAGCCCTACCTCACAGCCAAAAGGGCAAAACAGGAATCTGAACCATAAAATAAATATCCCGCAGAAGTAGCTGAAAATTGCGGCAATCCAAGGTTTCCCCGTGCTGGATCCAACGAGCCCAACCTCGCGACGATCCCACGCCCATAGCTCCCACAACGAACAAAACAGTAAATCCTCATGAAGAGGATTTTGGGTTTTACTCTCCAACTTTCCAATTTGAAAGTGAGAAGTGAGGAATTAAATTCCTCTTTGGATATTTATTCACTTTTCAGGTGAATAATCGATTAGGGCATTTAACCAGCCAATCTAGTTAAACCCCGAATCGACCCAAACGAAAACAGGCTATTCCTATAAATAGGAATTCATCTATGGCAAAGCTGTCAGGAATTAAAATAATCAATTAAAAGCCCGAAAACCCAAAAACACAAAAATCACCTTAACAACTTTCGCGACAATGCGAACCTCTAAATGCACAGACATGCTTACTGGTCTAATCACATAATGCAAATGAGCTCGGATTTAATAATCACTGAAAGGTTTAAATTAAACATTTAATTAAGGATACGTCGACCATACAAAGGCGACATTGGTAAAATATGAACAGCTGAATCACTAACTCCATGTGCCACTGCTAGGGATATAATCCTGCACACTAAACAACACGATCAAGTGCAATTGCATATAATAATATAGCCGAAGCAATAAATGCATTAAATCACCTAATTTAACCATTTATTTAATTATATTAAAATAATCTATTTACATCACTCACGTTCGCAAAAGGCATAGCAACGCAGGAATGAAGTAAATAACCATAGCACTAAATCCATCATATAGCAAAATTAGAGGTATGTCCAAATATCAGATAACTAGATAACCACATATCACCATAAAACACACTGTCATCTCAAAATGGCATCATCATGCAATATGATTAACTGAACAACATAGTAGTCTAATATCTATGATACTAGAATCAAAGAGTAACATTTGACCCTCAGGTCATCTCAAATGTAAAACATCACAAGAGTAACAATTATCTCTCTAATCATAAATATAACAAGGTAAATGTCCGCAACACATAACCAAATAATCCAACAAGAACAATCCATTTCTAATCATTAATGCATTTAATAAGGCACTTAAAACACATAAACGAACACAGTCATAAACATGACTAATCACTACTACAGGAACCTAGTCTAGTGTAGCATGGTAATAGTACACAGTGCAATCTCTGCACACATCTCAAGGTAATCACGGAACAACCTCATGATACCACATCGATCCTGGTAACCACTGGCACAAACCTCAGTGAACCAAAAATCACATCAAAATCTCAAAGATCAGGTAAAAGCATAATCAACGCAACTGATAAAGAAACATAAATCCAAACACCTCAACGGTGTAGACCACTCAAGGTCACAATCATGATCCATCACAACAAAAGATCAGCAAGGGTGCATCCATCAGGACGACTTACAAAAGTCAAATGGGAGAGGCACTACACGTTACATGTTGTCACTTGGTTCATACTGGAGTACTCAATCAAAGACATGCTCGAATCAAAATGAAATGTGAACAAGTACACTATACATCACTTAGCCTTCATTGTATGGCTTAGTCATAGTGATGACCAACTAACACTACTTAGGAAATGACTAAGTGTTTGACACTAATTGGAAACATGGCTTAGAGATCAACAAAAACATGATATTCAATACTTTACCCTATTCCTTGGATGATTGACACATCCATCTCTTGATCAAGTACTCCAAGAACACTTTTGCATGTCAGCTGATGGATGACTATATACATGATAAAATATAAAAATTGATTGGTGATGTCATTTACTATGGTGATAAGATCTACTTGGTGCCTGACTCCAAGCTAAAGACGTTTATTACAGAAGGTTTCTCAGAATCTATTATGATTTCTTGAGGACAAGCAATTTTTGAGATGGGAGGTCTATGAAATCCCCATCATTATATAAAATAAATTAATAGCTTTATTTGGGGTCCTAATTAATTTTTGTATATCTCTAACCATCTTTAATTTTTCCTAGGTGTAGGTGTTTTTTGTGTCATGTGTCAACATGTTGTTTCTCCCTCAGGAGTTTTCCTTTGACGGGGTATACATGTTTTAGGATTTAAAGAGACAAAAATAATAATTACATGCAAACATAGCCTTTATCAAAAAATAATAATGCACACAAAAGAGAGCACAAGACATGAATATTTAATGTGGTTCACCAAATCCTTGGGCTATGTTAGGATAAAACAACAAGTCAAATATTTTTATTATCTAGTGATTACAACTTGATTACAATCTATAATCCCTTGCAACTAAATACTGCTACAAGAAGCTATTATCACATCAGGCCTTATGAATTCTATAACTCTAAACCACTTTATACAAGATGTTTACCACTTTAGGGTTTATAGTTAGTAAGTCAATTAGAACATGTTGGCCCAAAAAATGCCAATAAAATAGGCCCAAATTATTTTTTTGCTGAGAAATTATGGAGAGGGTACAATACTTCCCTGATCGGTCACCATAAACTAACAATCTCCCACTTGGGGACTGATTAGGCTCCTCACTAGACAATAACCTCCCACTTGGAGACTTATCCTATAGCAATACCACTACTCCATGAGGCTCCCACTGGATTAAACCACCCTAGACTCAATTGTTCCTTTATTCTATTCAATTTAGAAGACCAACTAAAGTTAAAGAGGAATTCAACTTCTCTCGTGTCACTACCCTTGTAAACATATATGCTATATTATCATTTATATGTATCTTGTCTAGCTTTAACTATCCATATCCAAAACCAACCAAATGAAATGGTGTTGCAAGTATATGTTTTTGGTCTTTGAATGTAGAGCATAATTCTTGGCAAGATGAAAGATGCTCTAACTATCTGTATATATAATTATCCCTCTGTGAATGTCCCAATTCTTCTTGGAAGAATTGAAACCATATTATCTCATCGGTTGCCTCTATAGCAAAAACATGCTCTAACTCTGTAGTGGATAGAGCATTCACCTTCTATAACTGAGAAACCCAGTTTACTATTATCCACTAATAGTAAATACATACCATGTAACTCTTTTCCTGCTATCAAGATCCCCTACCAAATCTAAGTCAACATAGCCTTGTAAATCCATAGTAGAGCCCCCAAAATGTAAACATTTACTAGATTTTCTTCTCAAATATCTGAGAATCCATTTGACAACATTCTAATGCTCCTAAGATAACTTATATACCTACTAACAACTCCCAGTGCTACATGTGCAATATCTAACCTAGTACATAACATGGCATACATTAAACTCCCTATAGCTAAAGTATAATGTACCTTGGACATCTTATCATGTTCTTCTTGTGTCTTTTGACACATCTCCTTCGTCAGTTTCAAATGACTAGGCAAAGTTGTGCTAACAACTTTGGCATTCTCAATAGAGAAATGTTGCAATACCTTCTCAATATAATCAACCTGAGATAATGTCAATTTTTTGCTCTTCCTATCTCTGTAAATTTAAATATCACATTTTTTTTTCTACCCCCAAATCCTTCATAGAAAATGAATGTGCTAACTATTGCTTTAACCCCTGAATGTGATCCATGTTAGACCCAACTACAAGCATATCATCAACATATAAACATAAAATAATGTATCTCTCATCATCCAACCTCTTAAAATAAAAACAATGATTGAATGACACTCAGTATAACCATACTCATGCATAAAATTTCCAAATTTAATATACCATTGTTGAGGTGTTTGCTTCAAGCCATATGAACTTTTCTTCAATTTGCCCATTGAATTCTCCTTACCTTTGACCTCAAATCCCTTTGGTTGTTTCATATATATCTCTTCATCCAGAGCACCATGAAAAAAGGTTGTTTTAACATCAAGCTACTCCAAATGCAAATATTTAGTAGCCACAAGACTTAAAATAATGTGAATAGAAGTCATTTTAACAATAGGAGAAAATATCTCATTAAAATCAACGCCCTTATTATGTGTAAATCCTTTTACAACTAACATGGTTGTAAATCTTTTCTTACCTACATCCTCTTCTTTCAACTTGTAAACCCATTTATTTTATAAAATCTTTTTACCTAAAGGAAACTTACATAAATCTCAAGTCTTATTTTTCATCAGGAAGTCCATTTCTTCTATCATTGTTGACTCCCACTGAATCTTTGTATCTACCTGCACAACTTTATCATAACATTCAGTTTCACTAGCATCTATTAATAAAATAGAATATAAAGAGGGAGAAGATATGTATGGAGGTCTACTTAACCTTGTTGACCATCTAACATTCACTGGGGTGTGTGGCATTTGTTGTTGCGATTGTTGTAGAGCATGAGGGACTTTTGGAGCATCATCCTTTTGAGTATCATCCAACACTATATAATCATTTTCTTTCTTCTCATGTTTCAACAAAAAATCTTTGTATAACACTTTTCATTGAATTTGACATCTCTACTTCTTATAATTTTATGATTTTCAAAATCCCAAAGCCTATAACCAAATTCATTAATGCCATATCCAAAAAATATGCATTTCTTAGATTTAGCTTCCATCTTGGTTCTATTTTTAGAATCTATATGTGAAAATGCTTCACATCCAAAGGTATTAAGAAAATAATAACTCATTTTCTTACCAATCCATGCTTCCTCTGGAATACCATTGTTGAAAAATAGATTGATACAAATATGATAAATATATTTCAATCATTGTTTTATCACTAATGTCAAACCTTCTATTTGCTAGTAAGATAACTACTTATATGATTTAAGTACTATTATTTATTTTATTGATGAAGAGGATTTGATCAAATGATGTAACAAGAGCACTTAGAGGAAAGGTTAAGTGATGATATGTAAATGAGTACAAGAATCAGCTAAGACAATGATATCATAGTGCATTGATAATCTAATTAAGGTTGCAAAGATTGGTTGCACTAAGTAAGTTTAGAAGAACAAGATAAAAAAAGTTTGTCTACCAAGCTTGACTGAGTGGACAGTAGGTGCCAAGAAAAGTTAGTACAAGCTGAGCAGAAAATTAGTTGGAGCCAAGTAAAAGTCTATTTTAGTGTATGCTGACTAAAATAGTTGATGTTGAGTAAATTTTAGTTGATGTCGAGCACCAGTAAAATTTAGTTCACGTTGAGTGATTTTTTAGAGGATTTCAAGCAATGCAGTATGTGTTGAGCATCAGAAGCTAGTCAATGCTGAATGTCAGCATTGTTTGAAAGATCATGAATTCAATAGATCTGAGCTGACAAGGTTGTTTTCTTGGATTATATGAACCATGTGGAATATAATATTGATGAGCTGGTGCCACATAATCCATGGTAAATTGTTTTGAGGTGAATTCAAAGAGGATTGAAGGAGAAGTTTCTAGAAAGGGATGAAATGAAATAAGGGGTAGATTCATTGAATCCTACCTAATATGTCCTGGTGGCACATAATCCATGGTAAATTTTTTTGAGGTGAATTCAAAGAGGATTGAAGGAGAAGTTTCTAGAAAGGGATGAAATGAAATAAGGGGTAGATTCATTGAATCCTACCTAATATGTCCTAATCCTAAATTGGATGATGGAGAATGAACAACAAAATATCTTAATTCTCTATTTATAGGGATGGTTGGCTAGAAGCAAAGGTTGTCATATGCGAGAACCTAAGGAAGACAAGGAGTCTAGGGTACTACTTCATTCAATGACCTAAGTGAAGAGTCTTCATTGGCAAGTTAAGTAAGAAGGCTTAAGGGTATGGATGCTTGAAGGGTGAACAAGCTATCAGAGCTGAAGTGTGTGAAAGCCAAGCAAATAGAGGACTGAAATAGAGATTTGTAATCTACAAATGGAGTTGTAAGTTGTTATCAGATCAAGCCTTACTGTTACTCTCTAATAATTGTATGAGTCTAGGGTAAATCATTTGGATTAAGGTTGACCTAACAGTCATTTGTAAATCCTTTAACTGGGTGACATTCCAAGTGAATGGTCTAAAGTCCTCTAACAAGGCTCGCTCATAATAGGGTGATTGAAATTCTTTAATCAGGTCACATTTAATAGTGTGCATTGTAATCTTTAACAAGGTTGGCCTTTTACAGGGCGTCACTTCAGAAGAGTTAAAAAGAGTAGCATGTTACTGGTGGTTTTTCCCATATTGGGTTTCCACATAAATCATTGTGTCAAGTGTGTTGTTGAATCTATTATGTTTCATGTTTACATTTCTACAAATTGATTTGATAGTAACCTACAAGTTTTAAGTGATTGCATAATCTTATGGATGTATGCATGATGATAAATGTTCTATTGGTTCACTAAGATGTGAAAATTTTTAATAGTACATCTAGACCTTGGAAAACTGATTCACCCCCCCTTAGTTATTCTAAAAGATTCCAACAACTTGAATCTATATGTGAAAATGCTTCAAAATTGAAGGTCTTAAGAAAATAATAACTCACCTTCTTACCAATCCATGCTTCCTCTGGAATACCATAACCAAAAAAAGTAGAGGGACCTTTATTAATAAAATATACAATAGTATTGACAACCTCCACCCACATGTTTAAGGGTAGCCCAACATGCAACCTCATACTCCTTGCACAGTCCATTATTGTTCTATTTATGCGTTCAACCACTCCATTTTCTTGTGGAGTCCTTAGAACAATTTTATTCCCAGGAATACCATTAGTGGAACAGTAATCTTCAAAATCATTGCTACAATACTCGTCACCATTATTAGATATGAGACATTTTAGCTTTTTTACCAGTCTCATTTTCAACCAGGCATTTCTATTTCTTAAAAGTTATAAATACATCAAATTTATGTCTTAAGTAAATAAACCCATACTTTTCTAGTTGCATTATCAATAAATGTAACATAATAATGATAGCCACCAAGGGAAGATACCAAATTTAGTACACATACATCTGTATCCATGGGCTTTAATTACTCATTTTTTCTTTTCCTTCCCACTCTTTACAAAACTAACTCTTTTTTGTTTTCTATACACAAAAATTTCATAGAAATCCATATTGACACATTTCATACATGGTAAAAATTTCTTTAAATGAATTAATTTCATACCTTTCTCATGCATGTGCTCAAGTATGTTGTGCCATAGCATTGTATCAAAATATACAACATCTGTTTGTTCTCCCTGTTCAATTACAACAATTGTTCCTAAACATTCAATTTTCTCTTAAACAATTAAAGTAGTAGGAATAATATGACTTGTACAAAGATATAAGGTGCCTACTTTCACACTTTTTTCTACTAAAACAAAACCTTTTGAAACCTTCAATTTTTTTCATTAAAAGTAACTATGCAACCCTCAACACCTAGTTTCCCTACTGATATAAAATTTATACTCAACCTTTAAATATGTCGTGCCTCATGTAGCAGCCAATGATTCCCATTCTGGAACTTAATCTTAATTTTTATCTTTCTAACAATGTAATAGGGTTCATTATCCCCCAAATAAACAAGCCTAATTAATATAATAAACTCTATGGGGAGTAGCATGAAATGAAGCACTTGAATCTAAAAACTATGAATCATCAACACTTTCTAAGGAAAGAAGAAAAACATCCTCTTTGAATTTGTTGCCACATCTTCCTCCTTATTCCCTTCTTGTTTGTCTCCTTCATTGTTCTTTCAAGTCCAACAATCTTTCTTCTTATGCTTTGGTTTTCCATAGTACCAATAATCTCTTGATCCTCTTGATTGAGACCTCTACCCCATTGATTTTTCTCTTGATCTCTCACGATTTATAGAATTGTTTCCTCTCTCATTTGTTCTACCTCTGCTTTGTACATTCAAAGTAATTCATATGCAGAACCACCTGAGGTTTTCCTATGAGTTTCCCTCACTCATAATAATACCAATCACATCAAATTTTTGGGTGTTAGAACTAGAAACATAATTGCTCACAGTCATTATTAAGCCATTCCAACTTGCAAGCAAAGAACACAAAATTAAGAGAGCCCTACTTTCTTCATCAAAATTAACATTTATAGAAGATAATTATCTTGTAACTATATTAAACTCATTTAAATGATCTACAAAATATTCACCTTCTACCATCTTCATATTAAATAAATGCTTCATGAGAAATACCCTATTTGAAGTGGAGGGTTTTTCATACAACCTTGCTAGGGTTTGCATCAACTCTTATGTCGTCTTCACTTTTATAATATTAAATGCCACCAATTGTGCCAGGCATAAATGAATACTTCCAAGCATCTTTCTATACAAAATATATCAGTCCTCATCTGCCATAGTTGTCAGTTTCTTGGATTTTCCTTCCAATGGTCATCATAAATCCTTCTAATAAAGATAGTCCTCCATTTTCAATTTTCATAAGTAAAGTTCTACCCATTAAATTAATCAACCTTTAGCTTACCCTCATCTATCACTGCTCCCACTCAACCATGAGACTTTCCTATAAAGGATAACTCAAAAAAATGGGCTATGATACCACTTGTTAGGATTTAAAGAGACATAAATAATAATTACATGCAAATATATCCAATATCAAAAAATGATAATGCACACAAAAGAGAACATGTGACAAAAATATTTAATGTGGTTCACCCAATTTGTACTCCATTGAGGAATTATGGAGAGTGTAGTGTACTTTCCTGATCAGTCACCACAAACTAACAATATGTATGTCAGATTAGTTGTTGTAGGTATGTGAATTTGGATTATTTAATTTGTAGTGAGAAATCTAATTGTAGTTTTTTTCTTCTCGCCACTTTGTAAGTGAAATACCTTCCCTATTTGGCTCGCACGGCCTTAGTGGTATTCACCCCTCAACCTATTAGGTCGGATCTAGAAAATCAAAGTGTTATTTTTGTTATCATTGTTTATTGGAAATATATTCAAATAATGTGTGTACACTTTATGTTTGTATTGACACCTTAGTATTCGGTCAACTACATTGTCATTGAGGGAACCAAAATTCCTTAGGAGCACCTCCATTTAATTCTATTTTCTCATAGTGTCACCCTTTGGAAATCATCATTCAAATTATTTTGCACTTTCGTATGCCATCAGCCCTATAGCCTATATAACCAATTGCTCACATGCCATTGCCCCGTCCGTCTGTATGGCCAATAATCCTTAAGCCACTAGTCCCTTCCACATGTATGGTTAATAAAATCATATAATATCCCTATGGCATCATATCCCTTCCACTATATGATATTCATTCCCTTTAGATTGAATTCCCCTTTAGGTCAAGATCCCCTCTAGATCAAGATTCCCCTTCAGATTGAGTTTCCCTTTGGATCAAGATCCCCTTTGGACTGAGTTCCCCTTCATATCAAGATCCCCTTCAGACTAACATCCCCCTCAAACTAAAATCCCCTTTGGACCAAATTCTCCTTTAGGATGAGATTCCCTTTAGACGAAGTTCCCCTTTGGACCGAGTTCCCCTTCTGATCAAGATTCCCTTTGGACCAAAATTCCCTTCAGATCAAGTTCACTTTCAGACCAAGTTCCCCCTCTCTAAGAGATCCCCTTTAGATCAAGTTCCCTTATGGGTCATGATTCCCTTTAGATCAAGTTTCCTTTTAGATTGAGTTCCCCGTCAAACCAATATCCCCTATGGACTCATATCTCCCACAACCAAGATCATCTTGGAAATAGTATAAAAACATTTCAAGAGCATTGTGTGATGTATAAACAAAGGCGTGATGCAAACACCACCTGAAAGAAGAATTGAATAAAAATGTGTCATCGGTCTAAAGTTGACAAAGCTTCATAAAAAATTTCCTCCAATGAACAAAATCATGTCGATATAAAAGTTGATAAAGAAGCAACAAAGGAACAAGGAGATAAGACACACAAGAGGACTGAAAAGAGATCCCCTATGAAACATGTAAAGATGAGAAAAAGAAATAGTTGGAGCATTTTTACTTTTATATGGAACTGTCATATTATTATCATATCCACTTATAGTGGATGGAATTTTCCACTTTGGAGGGTGATCCATCTTTAGTGGACATGTGATTCCACCTTTGGTGGGTTCTACCTTTTATGGTTTTATCACGCTATTACTTATCCACCTTTCATTAGTGTATAGCATTTCATGTTGGTTATCATGTAATTAATTAAACAACAATACTTGTCATTGTCTCATTCACCACTTTATGCTCACCTTGTCTATCTAACAAAGGGTCTCATACATAATAGTCAATCTGTTTGATTCATTGTATTTCACTTGATAATGGGGTGGGTGGGGGGTGAGATCATTACAATGGGTATATTACTAATTCAAACCACTAGCTAAACTTTTCTATCAAACATTAACCAAATAATTGGTGTATCAAATAAACTTAGATCACCTATCAATTGCAACACATAACTCATAGCACCAGTATTTTGGTTACACAGAAAACCCTTTTAAATAGGTCAAAACTTGTAATGGGGATGATACCCACAAGCCTTTCAGTATAGTTAAAAGGTTTCCATGTTAGAAGAATACAAAAACCCTTTATGTGAGCTCACCATGTTGGGAGTTTTTTGTACATTATTAGGAGTACAAGATGATTCATTAGGATCTACCTTAGATTATTTATAACTCCTTTTGAGAGTTCACCCTATTAAAGGATTCACAATAAAGGGACAATTAAGGTCCACCCACTTAAGGGATTGCCCACATTAAAACTGTTAGGTAACATTAAGTTAACTGACATGTCATTAGCACTCATTTCCTATCAAATCATTTCTACTCTTCTTACTCTATAGCATTCCTCTTCTCAATCTCTACTTCTGCAATGCATTCACCTCTCTATCTTCACACTCTTGTTCTCTATTCTCCTATGTTGTTACTCTCTCTCTCTCTCTCTCTCTCTCTCTCTCTCTCTCTCTCTCTCTCTCTCTCTCTCTCTCTCTCTCTCTCTCTCTCTCTCTTCCCATCACTTGTCTACTTCTTTTGCCACTTAATCTCATCCCTTCAATAAAATGCTATGCCCTCAATATTGGTATATATAGGATTATGAATAGTCAACTTGTGGCTATCTTAATTCTTAATTAAGTCATGTTATCATTTTCATATTATTATTTAGGTAGGTAGGTCGACATAGGTGTTATATAGGATTGTGTCTATTTAGCCTAAGCATAATTAGGTATATATAGGAGGTTATGAGTCTTATTTCAAGATCATATTATGAAGTGTGTTCTTATTGGAGATATTTGGAGGTTTTCCCCTTGAAGTATTCTATTACTCTCAGTTATGATCAAGTATTTCTATAATAGTTCATAGTATCTCTTCCCTTGTGCAAGTCATTGCATTACAATTGGTATCAGAGCATGATCTTGGCACCATAGAGGTAAGATTTTTCTCAACATTAGAGGCAATTTTGGAAAGAGCATAACTTTTAGATTTTGTCTTTTTTTTAAAGATTTTTAAAGAGTTTTTAAAAACCATATTAAAGAATCTTTGGTTTGAATTTCAAAGGAATTTATTCAATTACTATTTGAGCAATTTATTCTAGAATTACTATTTCTACACAATTTATTATGATCTACATATCTCTCACACCCTACCAAATTGGAATATAAATTGTACTAGGTTTTTTAATACATAGTAGAAGAGCCTACATTTAAAGCTTGGAGAAATTAAAGAAAAAATAAGAAAGTTATTGCAAAATTAAGAAAATTCGCTCACGAGATAGAAAATTTTCTTTAAATTTTTTTTTTTTTCTAAGGGTATCTTGGCCCTAATAAGTTGTAGTAATAAATAAATAAAATAAAATCAAAGAATTTATATTTCAATTGTGTGACATTGGTTTTCATCATGATGGGGCCTCTGACAAGAGGCAAAAAGAATGCTACCACACCGAGAAAATCCTCTAATAAGGATTGGGAAACGACAAAGGATAGTAACCTAATGAGGAAATAAGTAAGTTCAAGGAAGAGGTTAAGATGGATATGTGTGACCTATGAGGATATATATTAGATATACAAAGCATGTTAAGTGCTTATATGAATGAACCAAGGAAGAAGTTCTCAAGTAATCAAGGTGAAACCTTCAAGCTGACTAATAATAACAAAAAATTTAATACTCCTATGGGATCTAGGATTTTTCCTAAAGGTGGATATGTGCAAGTTTGATGGTAAGGATCCTCTAACATGGATAAACCAAATGGAGATGTTTTTTGAAGTATATCAAACTCCATATGGATAAAAAGTCACAATGGCTTCCTTATATCTAGAACTAGATCAATTCATTTGTTATCCTTGTCTTTGTACTCATTAAAGGAAAAAGGGTCTCACCATATCATGGTCAATTTTTACAAAATAACTCCAAGCACAACATAGCAATAGTGTGACAAACAACTTCTTTAGCCAGCTTGCTAAGCGTCAATAAACATGATCATTTAAGGATTATATTCAAAAATTCCAAAATCTATCCTTAAGAGTGGATACAATTACAAACAAGAACTTGAATGATTTATTCTTGGGTGGTCTCAAGGATCACATTCAACATGAGGTATGCATGTTTAGTCCTAGCTCAATAAATGAGTCTTTTATATTGGCACATAGGATAGAGGAGAAGTTCTTGATTCCTAGAAAGAAAAGGGCTAATGTGATAAGAGAAAAGGGATATTGAGCACCTTATCTTCCTCAACCTACTAGGTTGACTCCACAACAAATTGAGGAGAAAAGAGAAAAAGGGTTATGTTTCAATTGTAATAGCAAATGCAGTCGAGGACATAAATGTAGTGAAAAAGAAATTGTTCTATATCGAAGGTCCAAGTGAGGAAGAAGAGGATGAATCCATATTAGAGAAGGATAGGGAGTCAAGTGAGGAATCACATGATTCTCAACCAATCATTTATTTTCATGCACTTTCAGGTTTCAGTGCACCACAAACTCTCAAGGTAGTGGGTTTCTTAAAGAAGTAGAAAATAATAGTGTTGGTTGACTTAGATAGTACTCATAATTTCATCAACAAAAAGTTAGCAACTCTTCTAAATTGTTTTATATATCTAGCCCCAGAGTTTCAAGTTTTGATTGTAGATGGGGGTACAATTAGTTATTGAGGCAAGTGTCATAGCATCAAATTATCCATGGGAGATTATCAACTTGATACCCCAATGTATATGATATCCATGGGTGCAGCAGATATTGTCTTGGAAGTACAATGGCTTACTACATTGGGAACAATTGAGATGAACTTCCAAGAACTATTCATGAGATTTCAATCAAAAGGAAATGTAGTAGAGCTAAGGGTGTTGAAGGAAAAATCCCCACAGATGGTAAGATCTCATCAAATGCAAAAGTTTCTTAAGAAAGGAGCGGATGGATTTGTGTCATGACTATGGGTTGAGTTTTCATTTTACACAATGCTTAATGATAGGAATCCTTTCAAACTCCTCTCTTGAAAAAACAATTTGGGATTAACTCCAAGGTACTGGGCGATCTTGCGACCTACTGGAATATGTTCAGTTGAAGATAAATGTATTTGTTCACAAGGAGGCCTTTGTTGGTTCGAACCAATTCAAATGAGATGTTTGATTTGTTGTAATGAAAAGAAACCAACAAAGAGATATATTTTTGTTATTTTTTGTTTTATGATGAAATACAATTTAACAATGCAACTATATGAATTCCTTATTTAACCAAGTGTTAGCAAAGAAAATAACAAATATAAGGTAACAAGAGATTGAAAGAAAATAACTTGAAATAGAAATTCCTAACGGACATAAACCATGGTAAAAATACATATGCGAGTTAAATCGTTGAAGATATTGGGTAGGAACCAATTAAAATAGGAGTAGGGATTCCTCAAATCCACTGATGCAATCATCGATGGGAACTTAGTAATAATCAAAAGATGTTTCACTTCTCATCAAAATGCAAGGCCACAAAAAGTGTGCTCATAAGAGACAAGAAGTTATGTAGGAACAATAGGGTGATCTCTTCTCTAACTCGGTACATTAGCAAAATTCTTCAACATGTGAAAAACACCAAAACTAAAAGATTGCACAATCAAATCAACACAACAAAACCATTGGCTCCATTATTATCCATGAACAAGAATTCACAAAAATAACACACTCCAACAAGAATAACTACACTCAAAATGAGAACACCAATAACATATATTATTGCATCAAAATTATGGTCGGGAGTACATATTGTATCCATGTATTTATAAGAAATCATCTCCTCAATTTACATTGAGAATGAGAGATCTCTTAATTTAAACATATGCTTAAACTTAATAAAATAAAGCTAATTATATACAAACTGACTCTCTAAAAGGTGCTAAGTAGGTCTCCACCCTTGTTTACATCAATTAATGGGTGCATGAGCCTTTACATGTCTTAAAACAAAGAAAGAAGAAGTAGACAAGAAGAATGAAGCTGCAAAAGGATTTGAGAGTCATTGGAGGCTCTAAAAATATAAGCTTGACCTTCTATAGGCATTTCTAGGAGTTGAACTACTGTCAAAATGCATTTCTAGTGCATGGAAAGCTCTAAATTAACAACGAATAGTTAACTTTCAATGCATTGTCACTTCTTTAAAATTACCAATGCACCTTTGTGAATAGCACACCTGTGCACCTTGATGAAAAGTTCCAAAAATCCAAAATTTTCCCAAAGTGTCAAAACTAAATTTCTAGCTTCTAGGTTTTGTATCACTTTATACCAAAGTGATGTTTGGATGTTTGCTCTTGAATTTCTCTATAATCTCCACTACTTTGGAAGCTTCTAGAAAATCCAATGCTATATACTTATCTTTAATTATTTGTTGATAGTTACTGACCTCCATACAAGTCTCCACAAAATCCTCTAGCTTAGTGTCTAGTTCTAACAATACCTCTTCAATCTTAAATGCTTGTCTAATATCTTTATCAGATGAAGCATCCTCAAAAGTTCTTCGGAATTGTTCAACGATTGATTGTACCGACTTGAGCTTTATTTTTTACTCATATTTAAAAATTTCAAGGGTAGTAGCATCATAATACTTCTCTACTTCCAAAATTTTATCTTGAGTTTATTCCTTCAACTTCTAAATGTCTTCATGAAGTCCTTCCATGACCTTATTGTCGATGACTATCTTCACAATCCAATCTTCAATCTTATCAAGCTCTTCTACTATATGCACTTCCATGAGTGTATGATATCTTTGACCCTTTATTGTTGTCAAGATGTATAAGTCTTTAACCCAAGCATGTACCTCATCCATTAACCCCAAATCTTGGTTCACTATGGACACCAATTTATCTATGCTTGACTGAACATAATGTAACAAGTTCAAATTACCCAATATTATTTGTATGCCCTTCTGCTCAAAATTGTCATGCCATTGCTGACATGCTCCCAAAAATGGATCCATTTTTGTTATCCCCTTTTCTTTCCTCTCTAATATTGTAGCAAAAGTAATCTCTAGATGATCTGGATATATTAGGCCCACTGTTTCATGCAAATTGTTGGTCATGTTTTCACTTCATGTCTATCTTAATATATCTCAAAGTGAATGTTCCAAGTTCCTTTTGTGAAAATTAGGGTTTGGTGTTCTTAATTTTGTTAACCCTAGAAAAACCCTAAATTTTGTTTCACTAAAATGTTTCCCTAGAAAAACTTTTGGGTTATGTGCCTTTTCAAATTAAATTGAATGGGAGAAATATTTATAAAATTCAGCCCTTTCTATTTCCAAGAACCTTTTAAAGGTTGTTATCAACTGGAAAGGTGGTTCCATTGTTGCCATTGGAAACTGCAAGGTTTTTATCCTTTGTGACATAGCAACTACCCGTAAAAAGAAATACTGCAGGACCAAACCTAAAGTTGGTGCCATAAAAGTTACATGTCATTAATAGCCTTATCAGAATGTTAGAATGGTATGAAATTAGATTCCACTAAGGATTCACACTAAAGGAAATGTACCTATTGATCTGCACTGTCAAATCTCTTCAAGATTAATGGAAATCACATTGTTACTATGAGAAGTTGCATGAACTTTACTGCTAGCGACATAGCAACCAAAGGGAAATACCACATGCCCACTTTGCTTGCAATGAAGTTAGCTTTTGATTTCTACTATTTGACATAAGGGGCATCAATGATGGTCTCTATGTTGCCAAATGGAGTTGCTTGATTTTTACCCTTAGCGACAACGAGAGAATGCCATGTGTCCAAAGGCACAAATGGGTCCAATGTAAGTTGCCAGTAGTGAGAGGAAAGGCTTATGTAGAAGCGATCAATTGGATTAACTACCAACTTGGAGGGTTGAAGCTGATTCATCAAAGATTTTATTCCTCAATCTTCAAATTTTTCCAAAATTGATGACTCATTTTCAAAATTGAAAGGTGGTGCCACCCTATTTTCTCTACAATCCATTTATGAGAATTAAGGCTTATTGTGTGAAGCAAAACTAGAGATATAGTGTAGGTCTCAAAGATTTTCTTTGTGCAAACATATTTCTAATTTTTAGAGAGCTAAGAACTTGTTGAAAAGTTATTTTCTGCCTAGTTAAATTGTGAAATTTTTTCCATAGCATCGATTTACTGCAACATTCAGAAAGAAGAGAACATAAAACTAAGTAAGTATCTTAGTCTATAATATAGTTTAAAGCATTCTGGTATTTTGTATTTTTATCAAATATACCCCTAAAGAATGGTTTTTTAGGGAAAGTAGAATATGCCAGTAGGAATATACATGATGATTGCTTGGAATAATTGTTTGAATCCACAAATGAGTCAGCCCAAATGAAAAAAGTTAATTCCTGTGAATCCTAGACTCAATATTGCAAATGGTTTATATGATAAAGGGAATTGGACTAGGGATGTCATTACCTCTACAACAAGGGTCCAGTTGTTCAGGAAATGGTTCTCAAAAAGGAAATTGTTTGCCCCCCATGGAAACATCTGGAATTTTGATTTGGATAAGTTAGTAGTTCCTAGGGTTTTCATGGATTCATACATTCTCACAACCATAGCCCTAAATTATGACCCAGTAGCTAGGATAGTGAGAAGAGTAGATGGGGAATGTTTGATACAAATTAATGCAAAAGAGATTTGAGAGGTTTTTGGGTTGGAGCCAGTAACAGATTACCATGAGATCATTGACTTTCAAGGATTGGAAAAGAAGTATTTGTCTAAAAAGGATCAAGTCAAGAAAGGTGCTTTCAGAGGAGACTTGACCATAATTGGAAATTTGACCTTTGTTATAGCATCAATAAGGAGCCTTTCAAGAAGAAATTTGTCATTACTGGGGCCATAGACATTTGGATGACTTTATGTAGGGTTTTTGGTGAGGATGAGCAAGATTTTATGCCAATAAAGTTTATGTACATGATGACACAGATCTCTTATTTTGGTGTGGCAGAGCAGATTCACTTAGGTTTAGTTGGGATTGCAAAGAGTAAAGTTGATAAAACATTTTACCATTATTCATTATTGATGCATATGTTATTGTTTAAAGTGGTTACTTACTTTGAAAAAGAGATGGTTTTAATAGAGAATATGAGGGAGAAGCTCTGCCAATCTAGTTATGGAGTGTAGATATGACCTAGGATGAAAAGGAGGCTAGCTTCATGAGATTTCATGGGTATTTCACATCCAAGTTGGGGAGTCGCATATTAAGGGACAATCCCAGAATTCCTAAGGCATTATTGGATTTTATTAGGCCTATGGACAACCCTGTTGGTTTGAAGGTGTCTCGCAATTAGGTAGACATCATACCTTACCCTATATCTACAGTTTTTAGAGTGTATGGATTCTAAGGGACTCCTCATGTACTTCCTTACCAAGTACCTCTAAAGGTGGGAATAGTTGAAATGCTATGGTAGATAGGTGGATTAGAGGAAGCACACTCAATTTTCCCTAGTTGCATAGTTTCTCACCAATTTATAATCACCATGGGTGGTTGGTTGTATTTGTATAAATTATTGAACCAATATAAAATGGTTGTCCCCCATCTTCATTTCAATAATTGTGAGGGATTCTTTAATATATTCAGATGGAGGGCTAAGACTAGTCCCAAGGACCATTAGCCCTACTTTTCTGAGGACATAATAAGGAATGAATTCTCTCTTCAAGAGAAAGAGATTAAAAAGGAGAAGTGGAGAGTCTACTTTAGGGTTTTAGAATTTATTAATTATTTTGGTAAGGATCATAAGCCTCTATAAGATGCCAAGATAGAGGCAAATAATTAAACAAATTGATGATCACTTTTCCAAAAATCATGGAGGCTATGAATGAGAAGAAATTTTTTTTTATTAATTCTTATCCTGATAAGGCCTGAGAGGTCATGAGAAAATTATACTTCATCCCTGCAGTAGGATTAGGGTAGTTGATTATTCAACGGAGACCTAGTTACAATGTCATTCAAAATAGAAGGTCTACAATGGACAAAGGAAAATAAATAATTGGATCTACTGGTATTGTTTTGGAAGAAAGGCTTGATGAGCCCATGCCCAAGAGGCAAAAGATAGAAAAGAAATAGGTGCCTCAAATAGAGGAGTACTCACCCACATAGTCCCCATTACATATAGGAGATGAACAACTCACTATGGAGTAAATGGAACAATTGGGATCCCAAGGGGGAGTTTTCATCACTATCTCAAAGCTGGAAGAGGGGAATCCTAAAGAACCTCCCATGCCAAGCCTTAAGTTAACTATTTCTGACTACAGAGGAAGGGATTTGGACCCTTTTGTAGAACAGGCCAACCATGAATTTATTTTTGATGATAGTTTTGTTAAATTTAGAGCCTTTTATCAGTTTGAATGGAAAACAAACATTGGACTATTTGAAGAGAGATGTAATAAGATGAAAATAGAGCATCCTAAGATGGAAGAGGCTTCCATACAAGATCAAATCAAGGGTGAAATGATGCAAGAATTTAAGAGCTTGACTGTTGAAGAGTGGAGAAATTTGATAAAATCATCTAAGGTTTTGTTGCTGCCAAATTGGGACATTCTTGATGATTTTCAATTCTATCACCAAAAAATTAAATGCAGATGAAAAGGTGAAGAAAGAACTGAAAGGTGCCAAATTTAGTGAAGATCATAGTACATTAGTGATCTGGTCAATGAGAAAAGGATCCAGAGCAAACTCTTCCTAGCATGATGATACCGGCTTGATAGGGAGTTTAATTGTGCAAGGGGTAGAAGATACTACAAGTGAAGAGGCCGCAGAGCTAGATGTTGGATCAGCCAACTTCACCCTAGCCACTACCCTAAGGGATAAAAGGGAAAGATTAGAGCTAGAGGAAAAATATAAGAAATTTCTGGAAGCATATAATAAAGAGGCGCAAAAGAGGATAGAAGTTGAGATTAAGTTGATAGGGTAACAAGGACAATCTAGTAGGCCTAGAATCACTTATCCTTATCCACCAGTGGAGCCTTTTAAATCCACTCCTCTTATTGAAATTCCAGACACACCATAAAGACCTCAATATTGCACTACAGAGGATTTTGAAGAAGAAAAGAGTAAACTATAGACATTGCATGTAGAGCTAGATATACAGTATGAGGATAGGTTAAGGAAATCTATCATGTATTTAGTTGATAAAATTGGTTGGCCAACATTTTATGAATAATTAGCAAAAGTAATGAACATATGGGATGAGCTAAAAGCAAATGATGATGCTCTAAAGCTAATTGTAAATAAATGGAACAAGAGGGACAAATATGTCACTCTTTTGTGTTTTTTAGTTATTACTTTGTCTTGTGAACATATAGAAAAGACTCGTGACTTGACTAATGATCTCTCTAAATTTGATGATAAGAGAACTGCATTACAAAGGAGAATCATTAATTATCTTGAAAAATATAAGAGTAAAAGTTTTGGACTCTTCCCCTATGCCCTGTGTAGAAAGGATAAGTTGAAGAATAAAGAGGAATGGGCCTAGGAATTAAATGACCTATTATGTGTTTAGATGAATAGAATGCATGGTGGGTAGCTACAACTAAAGAAGTTGTAAAAGTGCAATTATTTTATGATTCTTTGAGAGAAGATTTTATTGAGATTGACAAATTGGGAGAATATGTGATTAAGAAACAACATCATATACTAAAAATTAATTGGCCAGATGACACCCTTTCTGACAAGTGGATGGCAGATTTTATTCATGCAAAACAATTGGAATATGTTGAAACTGATGATGATGAAATGGAACAAGATGATTTGCAAATAATTGACACATCGGTGAAAGCATAAAAGGATAGAGAAGAGCAACCAATTGTAGTAACTAGCACAAAAGCCCAAACTAATGACTTGGCAGTAGGAGAATTAGATGTAAATATTGTATTATCATTACATGATGATGTGGATGGAGAGCCTCAAGCTGAAGTGAGTCTACGAGCTTCAAAATTAGGTACACCACAGGAAAATTCATTGATTACACCCTCAGAGGAACAAAAACAACATTTAAGCCAATCATGAAACTCCTCAGCAAAAAAAAGGTGTAGCAAAAGTGGTCCCACAAAAGAATATTCATGATGAAAGACATCTTGCTGCACTAATTTTTGTCTTTTGTTACAACAACTTTGTAAATATCTTTCTATCTTAAGGACAACTATCGGTACTCTCTAGACATGAAGCTTGTTGCATCTCACGTTATATAAGTGAGATTCCAAGGCTAGAGAGAGGGTCTGAATCATTGTATAACTTTTAGTTTTGGTTAAGTTTCATTTGGGGGTCCTTGATGCAAGTTTTATGATGTATTTTCTTTGCAAATCTGAGAATACATTAATTTTCAAGGATCATGGTGTCTTGTCTTGAGTTGTTTTGAGTTCTATTTCAATGTTACATAATTTTCAAAGAGAATTAATACAAAAATGAACTATCACCATGTCATTTCTCTCTAAATCTTGTCTCTATTGTTGTTTACTAGTTATTTTGAGATTGCATGGGCAAAGCTTGTTCAATTCAATGCAACTAGAATAGGTTGTATATCATATCACTATTGCTTTTAATTCAATGAGTTAAGTAAATGCTTTAGTGATATGATAGGATTTCTAGGTAGTAATAAGGATATACATAAGAATGAGTTTTAGGGAGAATTGCTAATGATATTGATTGTAATGCAGTCAATTAGGTCAAGAAATTGGATAGACTTTGAGATCCCAATGGATGAGGCACTGATCAATTAGTTCAGTTTGCATATGAAGAAATCATGGATAAGCATCAAGCACAATATTAAAATAAAAATCAATTTACTGTAAATGTATGAAGAGTATCATAGCTGGTCAATACTTATTTACATTTAAACTCTGAGTTGTAGTTAGCTTTTGTTGCCCATTTTACTTGTAAATCTGAGTTAATTATGACCAATCTACTACAGGGGATGAGAATTGTAATAAAATTTCATTGAATGAATAAAATGTGAATGTAGTGTTAAGTTCTAAATCTTTTATGTCTTGGTTTTGTAGAGCAAAAAGAGTAGAAAATCTTTTATGATTTTGTTGAAGTTGGGTCCAGATCTGAAGATCATCCAGCTGATTATGGGAAATAGCTAATCCTTAGGTTATTTTGATCTTTACCATCTTGGTATCAAGTATTTTTATGCTTGGTAGTGAAAAAACACCAACACAGATAACCCCTCATAATCTCATTTTGTCTCCTAAGCATCACCAATTCTGAATCATTCTTATCCAAATGCTTGAAAACCTCTTTCACACCCATTGTGATAAAAAAATTGATATTATCTACTGTGGGCATCTCTAACAAGACCTCCTTTATTTGGTAATCATTAGGAGTTAGATTCTCTACGTTAGCATGTGGAGGAGGGATGACAATATGTGCAAGCAAGTCCTAGTCTTGGTTCTTCATTATGAAGGCCAATGGTCATGCATCACCCGTATGTGGCTCAGGCTTGTTGACTCCTTTGACTAACTCTTCCATTCCCTCATTTGTAGTTACACTTAGCTACCTCTTTTATCAAACCATAACCTTCCTCTTCAACCAAGTTGGTGTAGTGCCCATTGGAGACATATATTTGGCTGAACAGGGGGTTTGTACTGCAGGACGCTTCCACTTATCACTCCTTTCTAGTGTCTTCTCCTTTTGAGAAAGATCTATACTTAGAGTCTCTATATCTATTGTAGCAAAGGTCCTAACCTCTATACCATGAGGAGTTTGCTAAGGTTCTTCTAGTATTTGACCCTTTTTTGATTCTTCATCAGCTGGCATTTGTTTGGGCTCTTCCTCCTCCTTGGGTGCTTGTTCTTCTACTTCAATGGTTGGAGGGAGTGGGTTGATCGAGCCTTTGTCCAAAAATGACAAATCATGAGATGTTGGTGAGGGTAGGCCAAAAGATCCTTATGGCAGAGGTAGTATTTGATTCCAGTCCTTGCCTAGGGGTTGACACCTTGGACTATCCCTTATTTACCCCCCCCCCCCCCCTCACCATCTCTGCTCCAATAGGAATGAAATCAAAATCAGACAGGTTAAAAACATCAGTCCCTTGATCTTCCATGTTCATGATCCACTTTTTTTGCTCATCCTCAAAAGTTATAATCTGAATAAGTTTTGTTGGATTGGATGGTGGTGTTAGAGTGGAACCCCTCCTCCTTTCCTCTTCTAAGGCCTTGGCTAATTGAGTCCTTTGACTCAAGGGAACATTATCAATTTATTCCCTCTCCTCTTCTTCTTTAGCCTTAGGAATCATTTCAGGTACATATGGGGGAGGAGTATTCTTTTTCTTCAATTTTCTTCTTTAGCCTCAAAAATGATTTTAGGTGCCTGTGGGGGAGGAGTATTTTTTTTCTTCAATTTTCTTCTTCTTTGTGTTTCCCTCATAGTGAACTGAACCCTAACCCTCTTAGGAGTTGAGGGTGAGGCTTCTTCCTCTTCTTGTCCTTCTGGTGGCACCCTCTATTCTTCTTCTAGCTCTTTTTCCTCTCCTAGAGGAGGCACTTTCTTAGTCTCCTAGCCTTGAGTTGCTTGGTCATATTGAGACTCTTCTTGTTCAGGACCCTGCTCTGGTTATTGAGATGGTTGGGCTTGTTCTATTTGTTTTCTACCCTTTGCCACTCTTTTCCTCTTATTCTTCCCTTTATCTACCCTAAAATACTCAACCTCCCAGTCATGTTGATGCATTATTTCAGGCCTCACTGGGGAGTGAGTAGGGAAGGTTGGTATTGTGACTTTTGAACCTTTACTCTTAATTGGGCATGTTGTGGCTTGTAGAGGAATAACCTATAGAATTGGATCAAGTTTGAATGGTTTCTTGATCCATTCCCTTGTCAACTAGACAATATATCAAGCTCTATTATTGATATTTGCATTCTCATCTCTGTTCACTTTTGGATTCATTATAGGTCTATCATATATCTTGTCCCTATTATATAGTGGATCTAAGACACATTTGTGTCCTTTTTGATAGTTTTGAGGGGAGTGTTCATATTCAACACCTTTTCTACTAAATATAGAGTCATCTTATAGTAATTTCTAATTTAGACATCGTAGTCATCTATGGCATTCATCCAGTGATCATCTGGTGCATCCTCATGTACAAACTGCTTTCCTACCAGATATTGCACCCTTCCAATATTATCAAAGTATGGGTGAGGGTATTTTTACTCTTCCAAGGGATATTGATCTCATTCTAAACCAAAGGTCATTATTTCCTAATTTTGTTTGACCTCAAAGGCACCTATGGTGATTGACTACATCCATGTCTTCTTGTGTTGTTTCCTCACTCTGTCATATGCAAATGTGAGTTTCCTAATGATCTCCAACAAAATGAGTCTATCCGATGGATACCTCAGGAGCTTCTTTGGGTTCACCATTGTGCCTACTACCCTTAGGTACGTGAATGTTTTTAATTGAATGTAGTAGGAGCCAATTTCTATGATCCTTGTTGTTGCCTCTACTAACATTATTTTAGCATAATCACCCTTTACAAATTAGATGATTGAAAATATGAAACTATCATTCACTATCCTATATTGCTTGCTTTGAACTAAGAGCTTTGTCTTCACCAGTTGAGGATACACCACATAGGGCCAAGCATTTGCATCTTGTATGCTTCCCTTTTTGTAAAGTCTTGGGTAGTCATTTGTCCTTACTGTTAATAAGTACACCAAATATGATGTCATATAGAACTTGGGGTTAGTCTTGACTCCCACTAGCTTCTCATGTATATTCTTAGTAAGGATAGTAGTCCAATTCATTAGTATTTTTTCCATCCTGATGGTCTCTATGAAGTGCACCATCCAAATGTTAAGGTTTCCTGCTACAAGAAGTCCCATGACTCTACTCAGAAATACAATTACATAGCCAATATCATCCCTCATATACCCTCGTGTCATATCTACCTTCCCTATTTCGTGACCTACCAATGTTTTGTCTATTGAGAAGGAAGATTGTATTATTTCTTTGGCTTTCTTTTCATTCACCCTATACCATCTTTTTGCCCGATCATAGGTCATATTTATATATTGATTGTTCCTTGGGAGATGAAAAACCTTCTCAATATTCCTTAGTCTGAGGTCTAGAACTATCTCCCTTGTGACAAACTTGACAACCTTTTCTTTAGGCACATAATGTTCTATTAAAGTCATTATCAACTTAGAGGATTGTATAGAAGTTGGATGTGATGCTGCATTCATGAGCCTGAATCTTATCATAGCTAATACCATTGTGGATATCTCTTTAGGTTTGTTGCATATGGTGAGGAATGTATTCCAATTGATGGGTTAATACTTGGAATCTCAAATTTATGCATGTCCATCTTGAAAGTGTGATTTCTTTGGTGCACCTTGGTATTTGAACACTACTGGTTTGGGAGCCATCATTTCTATGAGTGAGGATGATGAGGACGCCATTTTATCTACACAAAATACAAAGACATTAGTCTAGAGAGTTTTAATTAAACCTAAACACAAACCCTAATTACCAAAAAACCTAACCCAAAACATGAAAAACTAACTTAAATCCCCCCATAGAGCTATGATATGCAAAATAGTACACCTTACACACCTTAATAGGTGTGTTAAGTGCATTGAAAAGGCATATCAAGTGTATTTTAGTGTAGTTGCACACCTGCACACCCTGATGAGATGCACAAATGCGTAGTTGCGCACCAACACTTAGTGCAAGTGCATTGTGGGGTGGGGGGGAGATGACTTCACTAGTCTATGTGCTAAGGGTGATGGAGTGTGCATGTGCACACCTTATGTTTTGTGCGTAAAGGGGAACTTTAGTGATCAAAATGGTGCGCAGATGCGCTCCTTGACAAGGTGTGCATCTACGCACCATTACTTAGGTTTTCTTTGCTTGTGTACAAAGATGCACATCTATGCACCTTGGGGAGATGCACACATGTGCACCTTTCCTTGGTGATTTGATTGTCTTCATCCTTTAGGTTTTTTAGGGCTTTTGTTTTATCAAGGATGCACACATGCGCACATTGGACAGGTGTGCATGTGCACACCTTTGGTGCCTTAGGTTTTGTGTGTGTTGCTAGTTTGAGGTGTACCTCTAGTTGTGTAGAGGTGTGGGTTTGATCAAGCATGCAAAAATAATGAATAAGGGGGAGGGGGTCCCAAGCTTTTATAGGCTTGGGCCAGTGCACACCCTTTGGAGGTGCGCACTTGTGTAAGTGTGCATCTCCAAAGGAGAAAAGTGTGCACTTAGTGCATTTAGTGCACTTGTGCACCTTGAATGGGTTAAAATGTGTGCTAAGTATGCTAGTGTGCCCTTTAGCACTGAAAACCTTTAATTTCTTCCAAAAAATCTCAGTTTTGGCATCTAATGCTTTTCAATTAGAGGACAAGGGTTGGACCTTGACTCTAGGTGGAGTCCCAAAATGACCTAGACTCTGGACTAGGCGTCTAGGAGACAAAAAAATTACTATGGTGACTTGTGAAAACACAGCACTGTGTTCATTAGAAGTCTCTCAATCTAATGCTCTTACTCTTCTAGATTTACAAGCAATAATTGATCGTCACTCAGTGATTCTTGGAAATATGCCTAAAGGACTTCCACCTAAGAGGGATCATGAGCATGCCATACAACTATTTCCAAGGAGCCAACCAAAAAACATTACGCCTTATAGGTACCCATACATGCAAAAAAGTGAGATAGAAAAAATTGTTGAGGAAATGCTAGAGGCAGGAATTATCAAGCACAGGCAAAGTGCTTACTCCTCACCATGGTGATGATGTGTAAGAAGGATGAAACTTGGCACATGTGTCCAAATTATAAAGTCTTCAACAAATACACCATTAAAGATAAGTTTCCTATTATAGTCATTGATGATTTGCTAGATGAATTAAATAGAGCTATGTATTTTACCAAGTTAGATCTTAGATCGAGTTATCACCATATTTGAATTGAGGAGGAAGGTATTTTTAAGACAACATTTTGAACTCATGAGGGTCATTATGAATTTTTGGTGATGCCATTTGGTCTTTACCAATGCACCATCTACATTCAAAAAAATTATGAATTCTAATTTTAAGAAGTGTTTGAGAAAGTTAGTATTAGTGTCCTTTGATGATGTATTGATTTGTAGCAAGATATAATTACTCAAAGATCATCAACTCTATGCTAATCCATTCAAGTGTGCTTTTGGTCTTAAGGAGGTGGAGTATTTGGGATACATAGTTTCACATGAAGGAGTAAAGGTGGACCCTAACAAAATTAAGGCTATCATGAAATGGCCTATTCCAAAAACCATTAAGAAGTTGAGGGGTTTCTTGGTATTGACAGGGTACTATAGAAGATTTGTGAAGAATTATGGTCATATAGCAACACCCCTCACTTCTCTATTGAAGAAGGATTCTTTTTATTGGAATGAATTTTCTAATGTAGTATTTGAACAATTAAAGGAGGCTATGTGTACAACTCCAGTGATTGTCACTCCAAACTTCACCAAGGAGTTCATTGTGGAATGTGATGCTTTTGGAAATGGGATAAGAGCACTTTTCATGCAAGAAGGTCGACCAATTGCTTTTGAGAGTTGTTAAGAAAAAGGTAAAAATTAGCTCAAACCTATTTGTGAGAAGGAAATTGTAGCAATCCTTAATGTAATTAAACAATGGAGGCCTTATTTAATGGGTCAAAACTTCAAGGTTAAGACAGATCATGATAGAGTAACATATTTTATGGAACAAAGATTATCTTCGAAAGAGAAACAAAAATGGGTCACTAAGATGTGGAGATATGATAGAAGGAAAATATTGTGGCCGATGCACTTTCTAGGAAGGATGAAAAAGATAAAGCCTTGTTGTGTTCCCTTTCAATATTACAAGAAAATTGGGTGGTAGAAGCCAAAGCAACGTGGCAGAATGATGTTGCAACAAGTAATCTCATCCAACAAGTAAAAGTGATCATAGTAGTTTGCTTAAGATTTTTTTAAAGGGGTATATTCTTTGGTATAAGGAGCACTTATATCTCTACAATAATTCCACTCTCAAACCCAAGATCCTCACAGAGCTACATGAGTCCCCAGTTGGTGGTCATTCAAGATTTTTGAAGACATATCATTGGGTCAAGCAAGATTTTTTTTGGGAAGGGCTAAAAGGTGATGTTCAAAATTTTGTGGCTGAATTTTTGTTTGTCAAAGAAATAACGGGAGACAATTAAGACACAAGGTCTTGTAGTCCTTAGCTATTCCTAGCTAGAATTGGGAAGAGGTTTCTATGTCCTTCATCACATGGCTTCTCAAATCTAAAGTTCACAATGTCATCATGGTAGTAGTTGGTCACCTCACTAGAAATATGCACATTTCATTGCATTATCACATCCTTTTACAAAAATTATAGTGGCAAAAGTTTTCTAGGAGAATATCCAAAAGCTACATGGTACACCTAAGGTTATTGTTAGTGATTGTGATCCTATCTTTACTAGTCACTTTTGGAAAGATTTATTCTCATGTTTGGGTACTTAATTGGCTCATATTTCTTTGTACCATCCTTAATTAGATGGGAAAATTGAGGTTGTTAATAAATGTTTGGAAGGATATCTAAGTTGTTTCACTTCATAGAAACAATCTCAATGGGTAGATTGGCTACCTCTTGCAGCATGGTGGTACAATACTTATTTTCATAGCTCATAAAAAATGTCTCCATTTTTGGAACTTTATGGATACCATCCTCCTTCCATCATATTATCATTAAAGGTGTCCAAATATTTTAGGTAGTACAGGATGACTTGCTTTATCAATACCAAGTACTTTTCAGACTTAAGGAGAATTTAGCTATGGCACAAAATTGAATGAAACAAAAAGCAAACCAACATCATAGTGAAAGAAATTTTGTAGTTAGAGATTGGGTCTTTTTGAGATTGCATCCTTATAAACAAATCTCAATGAAACAACAAAAAAAGAATAATAAGTTGTCTCCAAGATATTATGGACCATACCAAATCATGCAAAAGATTGGTAGTGTTGCATGCAAGCTAGAGTTTCCACCAACAACAAAGATACATCCAATTTTTCATGTTTCATATTTGAAGAAGGTAATTCAGTAGAATATTCCTACTCAAATAGTACTACCAGAGCTTGATGAAGAAGGAAGAATAACTTTGGAACCAGCGTGCATTCTTCAAACATGCACAAAGAAGTTGAGGAATAGAACCCTCACCCAGTGTCTCATGTCCAATGGAAGAATTTATTAGTTGAAGAGGCCACATGGGAGGATGAGGAGTTCATTCAAAAGAATCCACACTTGGTTAGCATTAAGGATAGTGATTCTTTGAAGAGAGGGGACATGTTATGCCCTTAATATTGGTGTATACAAGGTTATAAATAGTCAACTTGTGGCTATCTTAATCCTTAATTAAGTCATATTATCATTATTATATTATTATTTAGGTAGGTAGGTCGACCTAGGTGTTATATAGGGTTGTGATTATTCATCCTAAGCATAATTACGTATATATAGGAGGTTGTGAGTCTTATTTAAAAATCATATTGTGAATTTTGTTTTCGTTGGAGATACTTGGAGGTTGCCCCCTCGAAGTGGCCTAGTACTCTTAGTTATTATCAAGTATTTGTATAATATTTCTTATTATCTCTTCCATTGTGCAAGTTATTTATTTACATAAAATTACATGATTATCACTATTTTACTTTGTTCTCTTCTTGTATCTCTATGTTCTTGACATATTTTCAATCTTTTCTTTTGATCATTATTAGGTTTTATTTGTGTTATCCCAAAGATAACTCAAAATGTGTTTGACTTGTTTTCCATACCGATTATTGGAAACTAAAAAAATATTGTGTAATCATATTCTTACATATAGAGTATTATTTACCTTTTACCGTTATGACTTTCCATCATAAGCTTTTCTCATCATGTCATCTCCTCTTGCAATTATTGTATTGGTTTCATACTTCTCCATAATTATTACCAACAAATTTCTTCTAACTTGTCGTTTGTCCTTAAGTTACTAGTTGTAATTAAATGTCACCAATTATGTTAGTTTCTTCTATGATTGGGTTTCCATAAATGAAAATATACCACCTATTTGGCTTCACCAAAATTGTCAATTATTTTGCCAAATTGGAATTGATGGCAAAACCTTGACACATTTTTTCCTGATCACCTTGCTTGTTATTATCTACATTTCTCTTTTATTGCATGTCTCCCTTTTTCTTTTATTTCTATTATTTTCTAATGACATTATTGGTCCCCCTGTGTAGATATTCTACCCATTAGATAATTTTATCACATTATTCTCCCCACATTTGTCATCTATAACAAATATATTTCATAGTCTAGATCAAATATTTCTTTGAATTTGATCTTGGATCTTTGCATTGATGTCTCTTAGGATTTATTCAAGTATTCTAGGGTGACTAATTATTCATGTAAATCTCCTACCAGTTCTTCCATGGAGTCTAATGTACTCATGTCAAGTAGACTAAGTAGCCAGTTTGCATTCTTAACATTTTGTTGTATTTTCTCCACTATAGGGGATAAATAGGATTATAGCTCCAATAGTTTAGTCATCCTTTTTATTTCTTCATCTTACACCTTCTTTTTCTTAAGCATGATCACTTTAACTTTGAGTAATATTTGAATGTTCAACTTGATGCTAGATTAAATTATTCAATCAATAAACTTATCTCCTCCTGTGTTGAGTGTTTGCATTTCTCCAAATCATCTATGAATTATGATAGTTTTAATACTTTCATCACATGTTGTCCAACTTCCTTCAATATTGTCTTTGCTTCACTGAATTCTTCAGATAGAGTAGTCATATCATTGTCTATTGTGTCCATTAATTCCCTTGTTTTCTTAATCTCAAAATTGTCTTATGCCATCTTTAGTGCATCTATCTCCACTTTTGGTACTTTCTCTATAAGAACTTTAATCAATGTGTCCATCCATTCAATCAAGCTTGCATTTAGATCTTATTCAACATCTGGTACTAACTATCAAATAATATCTCTTTTTGCTTCTATTATCATATATTTCTTCTTCTTGGCCTACATCTTGTCCCTTGTTGTATTTCTCTTAAACTTCTTAGCATACTCACATAGCTCCTTTAGTTTTATATTTTTAGTGTCAATATTGTCAAGTGTTAATCTTCCTCATTTTCTTCTTGTTCAATTATGAAAACCTTGGAAATAGGTATGCTCCTCTCTATTTCACTTGTAGTACTAAAACTTAGCTTTCTCCTCCTTTTCATTGATTCTTCTACAATTTTTATACTTTGTTCTTTAGGTGTATGATCAATTTCATCATAGGGATTATCTTCTACAATTATTGTATCATCGCTATTTTTTTGTTCCTAGTACCTAACATGTTCTTTCTTAGATGTATCCTTATTAACTTGTCCCATGATTTCTAATGGAATGTAAGATTGTGGAAAGATAGATTTATCCAACTTATTCTCATAAGTTCTATCAATTTCATTTTCTTCTCCATATATCTCTTCTCATGTTTCTATTGTCTCTTTCCATCTTTTCACAGTTTCATCATGTACATTCCGAGTATCTCCAAACATAATTCTCGCAACCATGTTTCTAATATTGAAATCTTGTTTACTGCTTCAATAAATTTCTCAATTTCTTCTTTACTCAACTCGTAGGTTATCTCAATGAGTGATCTTACCATTATATCCTTATTTAGCTTCAATGTAACTCTTCATCTTTCATAAGCTACATTATATATCTTTTTCACTATTGTTCCATAAATTTCACTTGGTGTCTTCCTCTTCTTCAATGACCTTTTTCTTATCCACCTTTTTGGGTTTCTTTGATCCTAGGGGTCCATGTGCCTTTTAGTTATCTTTCTTTTGATAAATTCTCTCAGTTGAGGATGTATCTCCTTCTTCTCCTTCTCCACTAGTCAACTCAATAGGATTTTTTTTCTTAGGTTCTTCAATCATTTCACCTAGTTGGTTGGGTTCTTCACTCCCAAACCTTTGTGACAACATACTCACCATCTCTATGATTTTCCTTGAATAACTAATTTGTTTAGTTCCATTTTAATTTTAGAGAATGATTCCTCATATGTTCCAAATCTTTGAGTTGTGTCATCTATAGGTCTACATAACAATTCATTAGCATGTGCTATAATTATGCCTTCATCAACTTCATAACCTATTGATGGTAACCAAAATTTCCTAGGTTTAACTTCTTAAATTATACATGCATTGATGTCAACCATCAACATATATCTTATTTGTATTCCTCAACTATGTGTGTAGGAATTATTTCCCTCTTACACATTCTTGACTAATTTTTTTAAAATAACCCCACATAACACTATTGAAAGTGTCTTCTATATCCTTAATGAATTCATTGATTTTCACTCCCACAATTCTATCCTTTGACCATTGAACCACTCCCTTTCCTGGAAAAAATTTTTGGAGATAAGAAATATACAGACCAGGATGACTCCAAACCTAAGCAATTATCTCTTATCTCTTCTAATTTATTCTTTGTTTGTGAATAATTGACTTCTCAACATCTCATTTAAATCATAAATAATATCTTCCTTTACCATTTTGAATGTCCTATGTATTTCTACACATGAAATACTATTCAAACTATTGGATTCATAAACCTAATAACTCCACAAGTTTGTATCGTAAACTAAGCCTTGATATGCTTAGAATTTTTGGAGAACATGGGAATGGTCATAAACCTAGGGTAAGCTTTTAATCTAATTGAACCTCTGGGTTCTAGGATGCCTGCTACTTGATACTTCACTTAAGGCTCTAAAAACTATAAACTTGATGAGAAAAGGGAGAAAAAGAAACTAGGTCATACACCACTAATAATAAGTACAATATGTATTTTATTCATCATAATTTGAACAATTACAACTATCTTAAAATTGATACTGTCCTAATGGATAATTCATTTATAATATCATTTCATAAATAGTCATTTGCAAACAATATCAAAGGGATGCTAATCACCCACAATTGATATCTTCAAATAATTATGCACAATCAATGACCTGTAAATTGAATTCACTCAATACCGAGATGCAAAATGGGACATAAAAGTATTTTAAAGATTTCAAAATGAATGACAATAAATACCAAAACATCAATCACAAGAATGCATACAAGAAGCTCACGAGATAGACCCAAAATGTTGTACCATCGCTCTCAAACCCTATAAAAGTACATGCTCCAATGTGACACAACCCTAAAAATGAACAAGAAAAATGTTCAACAAAATGCAAAGGCTCTGCCAAAAAATTTGAATCCATGAGAAAGTACAAGTGAATCCATGTATCAAAATACAACAGCCAGTGCTCATAATTGCTCCTCCCCCCAAAAGTGGATGCTTGGGTTAGAAAGGAACCAAAAGCCTAAAAAGTAGGCCTTCTAAATGCTTAAAGTGGCATTTAATCGATGTGAAACAACTCCTCCACTATGCCCACATGATGACTACTCAAAAATACCTTATATACCTTCCTAAAAGGACTCAAAAAAATTCAAACTACAACTAAAAGTCCATAAATTCCCATTCATACATGACAATGACGACTTGACAACACTTCACTATGAATTAACTTGTTTTGAAAGCCTCCCTTCATGCTAGGATAACAACTCCTAACAACACCACATGGCTTTAAAAGAAATGCCACCATTCCCCTTTATTGCTCACTTCGACTTAAAGAAAATATTGACTCTAAGTTAAGCCTTAAATGACCAACTTAAGATTGAAATTGCATTTAACATTTTAAAATTAATTAATTGATTTACATATCATCAATTAATTAATTTTAATCACAATATGCAGAAAATGCAATATTCCCCAATTTAATACCTGAACCCTAACTTATTTACATTGTAAAATGTATAACACATTAAATCATAAGATGGGTTAGTATTTTAGAAATGAAAAAGATGAAAACTATCAAGGAGAAATATCGCACATTCTATAAATTTCAAGAAATCAGGTTATAACCCTAAAGAAAGGAAAGCATATCTTCTTACCCATTTTAACATTTGACACTTTTAGTATCTATGGAAGGAGACTGCCAACCCTAGGGTTTCAAATTGACCATATGTCATTATGTGGTTATCTCTTCTGAAAAGAACTTGCAAGAATCAATGGAAGTAAAGGATCCTATGAACTATGGCATTTTTGTTACATCTCACACATTTTATGATATTTCTTTAAAAGTTTCATACCCTCCTTTATAAATATATTTATTTGAATGACAATAATCTTATAGATTTTTATCCTTTTTCCATATCTACTACAAATATTCACATTTAAGTAACTTGTTACATTTCCTATGAATCTGATAACAAAAGAGCCACTTCTTTTATGAAGGCTTCTTGTTTCAAGTGTCTTTAGATCTCTTAAATAAAGTTTTCTGTTTCTTGTTGTTGTGAGGGATGAAAATTCATGACTTATTGACCATATGGGCATCTTCTAGTGCAATATAATACTGACTTTTGTGAAAAATGAGAGCTTTTCTTTCTATCATTTTTATTGAAAATGGGAACTCTCCTTTAGTTTCTCAAATCACTTCCAAGAAAATTACTAGAACCCAAAAAATGGGCCTTGTTTTATTTCTAGCCGATGCACTATTATAGGTGAAGATTTCACCTCAAACCTATCCAATGTTGGGAATCCAAGTGGTAAGTAGTTTGTGGTTTTTAGAATGTTCTTGTTTCCAAGGAGAACTATGGGACACACCATAATATTTCAAATCATATCATGCAAAAATATTGCAAATCAAATTGTATCCTACTTCTTTTGTATCCTCATGGGAAGTCTTGGTACTTGTATTCCAATCCTTTCTAACTCCCTCTTTGTCCAAATTCTTTCAAATTCATGTCATCCTGTCATTTATGATTATTGGTCTTTCATGGTCTGCATCTCATTTTGGTTTCTAATCACTCTAAATTGTATCCCCCTACAATAATTATGTAAAACATTTAAGGTTTTGGCTCTACTCTTCTTCCATAACCCAAGTCGATGCTCTATGAAATTACATGAATCAGTTTGTAGGTTGAGTTTGATGTGAGATATGGTGGTGGACTTAGCATTCCTTGATTTGGGGTTTGCGTAGGTTCTTGTTTTTTAATATGGAAATTTCTCTTTCTTTCTTTTATCAACATTTTTGGTTCAATTAAAGTGATTTTAATGAACCATGTGCGATGAAAGGAAAGGAATATGGAGTAGATTCACCTAACTAATTGATTCCACAAGAATATTCACAATACTACCAAAGTGGGAGCTTAGGAACATGGTATTACATACATCAAATCATAAAAGAGAGGATTCTTTTCAGATATCATTGTAACTAACTTGCCAAACATATATATAAAATGTGGAAGCACATATAAAAACCAACGAACTATTTGACAAAATGTCTCAAAAAATTAAATTGTGGATTCATGTTTGCCATGATTGGTCGACTATAAAAAAGATAGATTTCCTGACAAGGTTTTAGAAACTTTGAAGCAAATGCAATCAGCATGTTTAAAACCAAATTTGACAATCTTTGCTAGCATCCTTCCCAACTATGCCAAATAGGAAGCTTTGGAGCAAGGTATGGACATTCATCAAAGATAAACAAAATGGGGTATTGCAATTTAAAATGGTAGAAATGTGTGCAAAATGTTGATGTGGTATCTATGCATCCAATAGAGTTAGACCAATTTATATCTCTTCCCTCTTTCCTTTAAATTATATTTTTTAGCATTTTATCATCATAATTCTATCTTTCCTGATAAGTCTATGTTGCTCACAGTTTTCTGTATATTTTTGGTATCTCATTTTTAACTTGTATGATTCATAGATTTTTCCTTTGATTTAACTTAGTTTGTCCTTTTTTAGATGAAGTGATAGCAAATTTATTGCTTGTGTTGCAAGCGCATTTGGGGAGGTTGTTATGAGAGGAAAAGTTTTAAGTTGTAGGAAATTTATGAAGCCTTCCATGAAAGACAATATAACATGGATTCAAGGTACTATTGAAAATAATTGATCAATTGTATATTGTTTTGATGTTAAACAAAATTTCATATATTCACTAGTTAGTGTTTGTCGAGCTCACTCAAACGATGAAGACAGTTCTCAGCATTTGTTGAGCATTCCAGTGTAAAACAAATTCAAGAAGACAGTGTCTATCAAGTTCACTCAGGAGAAAAAGGACAAATGGTAAGTAATGAGTGTTAACTGAGCTCACTCAGTTACTAAAGAGAATTTGCAGTAGTCAGTGTCTATTGAGTTCACTTGGGAGACAAAGGAAAGTTGGCATGGAACCAGTGCTAACCGAGCTCACTCAGTTACCAATGAAAGTTTACGAAGTTGCAATTGAACTTTGGTTAACACTAGAAAATCATTTCAGAGTGAGTGTCTACTGATCTGGGTCAGCTAACAAATGATTTTCTTGTTTTGGCATATTGAGTTGGTTCTAGCCCACTGAGGAGATGAGTTTATTAATTTTTTTAAGTTGTATTCAAGCTGGTGTGATAATATATATGATATAAATATAAGGTCAAGTTAAGGATTGAAAACACAAGAGTATGTGAAAGATAAGAAGATGCTTAGAGGAAGAGAACTGGAAGGATAAGCATAATATCCTTGTTGGGTTGCAAAGATTTATCTGATCAAGAAGGATCAAGTATTCAAGCTTGAATTAAGATCTGACTCAGCAAAGATAGTTGCATCAACAATCAGGTCAAGTCATTGTTACTCTCTAGCCATTGTAGTAGTGAATCAAATCTCTTAACAAAGTTAGCCTAACAACTATTTGTAAATCCTATAACAAGGTGGCATTTCTTATTGAAGTGTCTAAAGACCTCTCACAAGGCCACTCCTAACGAGTTGATTAAATCTTTTAATAGGGTCACACATAACAGTGTGTTTTGTAACCTTTTACAAGGTTGGCTCCTAATAGGGCTCACTTTAGAAGAGTGAAAAATAGTAACTAGTTGCAATTGGGGGTTTTTCCCAAATTGGCTTTCCACGTTAAATATCGGTGCCTATTATGTTCATGTTATTTGCTTTAAGTGTATGCAACTAAGCTAATTTAGGATAATTACACTTAATATCTTAATATCTTAATATTTAGTATTTAATGAGTTATAATTAATATTTTAGTGCTTGTTGAGTGATAGTAAATTTCTAGTGTTAACTGAGTGCATCTATGTTAACCAAATTACAATAGAATTCAATTTCATTAGAATTTATGTTTTGATTTGCATTGACATCTAAGGGATCTGGGATTTTATTTTGCAGTAATTGATTCTCCCCTCCCCTCTTAGTTACTCTAATATTTTCAAAAGGTACTCCATATCTATATGATGGTGGGTTGAAAGCTTTAGCTCAATCCATTAAATAGCTAGAGATAATAAAAAAATTGATGTTTATTAAACACTTTGAGATAGAGAAAAGAGAGAAAGAGAGAAGATAAAAGCAATAGAGATCATGGAATAATTTTTTTGACTAAATTTGCCATTCCATTCAAGCGACTCCAAATTATCAAAATTGCTTCTTGGTTGTTGATGGTATGTACAAATTATGCTATCTTGATTTAACCTTTTTCACATTTTACAAAATTTGTCCTCCTACAAAAAGATTTTTCATATTTTATGCAATTTTATACCAACTCTTATTTTTATGCTCTTCTTTAGTGTGAAATAAAAATATGCAAAATGATGAGTGTTTGTGTTGGTTGGGTAAGATATAGCACATAGAAAGAGAAAAACACTTCAAAATTTGATAAATAAAAATAAAAATATAATTATGAATCCTGTACATATTATATATTGGATCGTGGGACATTTGTAGAATTCAATCGCTCAAAATGGACATAGTCAAGTGACACCTAAACAAATCTCTCCTCCATTTAGAAAATAGTTTTCTATCAAGATTAATTTCTCCATCCAAAGTGTTATTTGAATATGTTCTAAAATATTATAAGTTTTAAAATCTTTGAGAATATTTTTTAAAAATTCAAGTTTTAAAAGCTTTAACTTGCTAAATTAAAAGTTGAATGTTGATGTTGAAATGTTGGTTGTGCGTGTTGTGTTTCATTAAGGGAAGTGAATTAAGTATTTTGATAGATATTTTATAAATATTGCTTCTCATGAGTACTTTTTCCAATAAAACATTTTTTTTTAATCTATCTTTTAATGTGACTATAATTTAAACAATGTGTGTCTAGTTGTTTGGTTTTGATTAGTTTCAAATTATAGTGATTTTAATTGACAATTTATCATAGTGAGGTGTGTCATTTACTTAAAGTATTCCCCTGTAAAGAATGGAATCATGGTAAGGGCCATATGAATAGATAGAAACCAATTTACCCACATTGACTTGAACACTAATGCAAGTGATATAGTAGTATGGAAAATTTAATATTTTATTGATTGTTTACATTTAGGGATGGAAAATCTACCCAATCTTATGGATCTTATAGAGATAAGAAGTATCAGTACCCCCCTATGGTACCAAATCAATCAACACCATCAATCAATTGGATTGGCTTTGTGATAATAATCTTTCATATTTTTGAATTTAAATTGCTCTTAGCAGTTGTAATACACAACATGCCAATGAAGCATGTTTAGTGATTCATGGTGTGGAAGACATCGGTGTTATGATAATAGAGGAAACAACACTAGAGTTTCATGCAGCACATGAAATGTTAACTAGGTTTTATAACTTCCTATGTGCCTTCTATTGTGCTCCTACCATCAAAGTTAAATTTTAGAATTATATGAATAATATGCACACATTCTATACCAATGTATATAATATAAAATGATGGAGCAAAATAGAAAGATTGACCAGGTGTGCACCTTTTTTATTATTTTTAAATAGTTGACCACCCACATAGACCTATGGTGAAGCAAATATCACTGCAGTAAATTTTAGGTTTTAGACAACATTGGAACTATGCTATAAAAGTCTATATCATAATTTTGCATTTGATGTATATCTACTAATAAAATGATGACTTAACCATTATGAAAAATACAAATTTGTAGATGCAACTTACTATTTTATGCATATTTTCATGCCCCTGTGTCTTTTTTAATTGGAATTCCATTGTATGTGTTGCATATATTGATGTACACCCTTTTTGTTATTTTTAAATAGTTGACCACCCACATGGACCTGTGGTCAAGCAAATATCATTAAAGTATATCTTAGGTTCTAAGAAACTTTGGAACTATGCTATAAAAATCTACATCAGAATTTGTATTTGATGTATATCTACTAATAGAATGATGACTTAATCATTATGAAAAATACAAATATGTAGATGCAACTTACTCTTTTATGCATATTGTCATGTCTCCATGTCTTTTTTAATTGGAATTCCATTGTATATGTTTAATATATTGATGTGGACATCCACTATGTTTATACAATGACAACTCCCATTCATCTACTGCCCTTATATAATTACTCAATGCCCACTATCATTAGGTTTGAGTGGTTTGTTATGCACAATGTTGAAACTATTAGAAATTATCTCTTTTTCATCATTCATAATGTCCAAGAAAATATTACCATGTATATTTCAGCCATAGTCATGACTGTAGTCCAATAAATATTAAATAGAGGTGTTTAAGCTAGATTCTTCATAATTTACTAGCTCGGATAAAATCAAACGCTATTATTTATTTAATGATTAACAAGGTTTTGCATTTAATTTACTAGAAAAAAAGGAGTCTAAAGATATTGATGCACTTTAGGAAAGAATTGAAGAACCTAAACAATATCATTCAATGATGAATATATTGAAGAAAGTATGATCTTCACTACCATCAAAATTATTCCTTGCCCAATTGTTATGTGTGCATCCCTGATCTCCTATCTTCTCTGTGTGCCACTTAGTACCAATTTCTCTATTCTCTTTATGCATACAAATTTATGCGCAAGCATTAGATTTCATGCCATTTTAATAGCCTAAAATTCATGAGTAAACTCAACATTTGTTCAGTTGTATACAAGTTCTTTAAAAGTCACTCTTTGTTCCCTAATCAATTTTGAATTGTTTGCCTCAAGACATTTGTTTGTCTCAGATTAAAAATATCTCATATATATGTTTTATTTATAAAATTGATATCATAAATCTATTCAAATCAACACATTCTTTGAGTATTGTTAGGATTAAACCATAGACAGAAATAACAATAACATGCAAATAACCAATAATAGAAAATAATAGATCACACAAAAAATAACACAAGGCACCAAGATTTAATGTGGTTCACCCAATCCTTGTGCTACGTCCACCAAACAACAAGTCCAATATTTTTATGATCCAGTGATTACAACCTAATTACAATCCGTAGTCCCTTACAGCTCAATACCGTCGAAAGAACCAATTTCGCATCACACCTTATGAAACAATCCCTAACCCTAAGCCCTTTTATACAAGTATTTTAACTGCTTTAGGGTTATAATTAATAATTACACGTCGGCCCAAAATCTCGATAAAATAGGGCCCAAATTTTATTTTTTTTGGAAACCCCAAAGAATTTATGAAGTATGTACAGTACTTTCTTGATCAGTCACCACAATCTAACAATCTTCCACTTGGGGACTGATTAGGCTCCACACTAAACAACAACTATGAGCAATCATGTCACTATCCCACAAGTGATAAAGAAATTCATGTAGAACATTGTTCAAAGAATTATAGAAATTAAACATCCCACAAGTGAGACATGCTATGGAATGTTCACCCACAACTTCAACACTATTCATTCTTTCAATCTCTATTGCATCCCACTTTTCTTAGTTGTCATATGCTTATTCTCTACTTTAAAATTAAAACTATGTCCTTTGATTATAATTTTTGAGGGACATAGGAATAATATAATTAACATTTAAGATGGAACTTTCCTAAATAATATGTACATTAAATGTGGGATAATAGATGATTCTCTTAAAATACTCATAGAGATGTCTAGACAAAATGTTGTCTCAGGGAATGCAATAATTGTAAAATGCATCCAAAATGGTATTTGTGACTAGATTCTCAATGTTTTTAGACAAATGAAAATCAAAGGAACTAACCTAGATGCATACTTAGATATTGACTATTCATTCAAACCATCTCTTACCCCAATCTAATATAGACTTTGCAGTAACTTCTAAGAAAGTCCACACTAGGATAGTTGCATTGCCAAACATGCAAACATAAGTATGCAATTAATGCTAACTTGGGATGCATACCACTTCAATAGAATATGGTATAGTTTGTACCATATGTTCTCATGAAAAAGGAAGACATTGATTATTTATGTGTAATAATATGGACTTAGGAAAATAGCTAGACAAATCAAAAAATCTAACCCAAGTTGAAGAGATGTGCATAACATGAGTAAATCCAATAGTTTAAGTAACCCACACTCATGGAATAAAATACAAATATTGGGGGCACATGATTAGCTCCCACGAGACATTAAAAAAATAGAAAAATATCTCTTGTGTAGAATTACAAATTTGGATGCCCTAATATTTCAAAGACTCCATACACATGGAGACTATTATGATAGCTATGCAAGTAGATGTTGTAGACCACATTACAATATAAATAAAATATGACCCATACTACAAGGTTGTTCAAATGGATGTTGAATATCTACAACAATTATGTGATGCAAGTATAAACATTTCAAATATGCTTCACGACATTGATGTTGACCATGAAATTGACCTATCAATTGATATTGAACAATGACACATAAGATAGATATCATCAAAGAAACCTTGCAAATTACTAATGCAAATGACACTCTTATTCATTGACTAGAGCTTGGCTCTTCTCAAATAAATGAATATAATATTGAGGGGCTTCTAGAAATGGATTTTCCTATGTACTCTTCTTGGAAGGTATTGCATTGCCAATGCAACCTTGCTAGCCTCAAGTTAAAATATCTGGATATGCATTACACTTAATGAGTTTCCATGATAGAAGATCTAGAAACTATCCAAGTTTTTTCTATTTTGTATTATATCTAATGATGAGACGCCACAATCAAGGACTCTCTTCTATGTTAAGAAAAATCTAGATGACTACATCCCACCAACCATTGAAAATCTTTGCACCCACATACCACAGTTGACCAACACTAAAATGGCTAAATAGTTGATGCACTTTGGATCTTCCTTACAGGGAACTTGAGTGTGTTGGAGAAAATGTCTTGATGAGCTTTCGAATAAGATCAACTAACTAGGATCCCCTACTCTATTCTTCACTCACATTTAGTGTCACGGATACTAAATGGCCAAATTTTCAATGACTGATTTCAAGTGGCCTTACATCTATCCTTCAAATTAAAAAATAACACACAAATATTACTATTAATAACCTTTATACCATGTCCCTATTATTGCATCAAATGTTCACATATTTCCATAAAGAAGTGATCGAAAACTTCTTTTCTACGATAAACTAGTGGTATAGATAACAATGACAAATGGCTTTAATAATAGACTATGTACATCACACAATCATTTATTCTTCAACCATATCAATTTGACTATGTTTATTTTATTTTCTCTTTTACATTTCCTTTCATGTACTATATCAAAAATAATATACGTGAAAAACCATATTATATGATTTCACTTTTTGTCACTAGCGGCATACCCCTTGCTCCTATGGGTGCAAGTGCTAGTCTTTGTATATGTTTATTTGGGTGCATCTTCCCCTTATCTTCAAAGTTGGATTTACTTTGTAAGTCATATCTAGTGCAACTCTTGTACATGGACATCCATCATGATTCCATAAGAGTTTTTTAGAAAAGATTAAGGATTTCCCCAAAACTCCACTAAATCCAACAAGATTTGTTTCTTTCTAACAACAATGTTAAACCCTTTTCCACTTATTTTCTATATAATATCTAGGTATTTTCATTTTAATCCTTGGATAGAATGAAGGTCCCTTTCATAGAATTACTCATCACTGTTTGCTATAGGTCTTCAAGATGTATCCAATCTTTAAAAAAATCTTGTAGGTCCAAGATTTATTTTTTCATTCTTCCTCTTCTAAACAATATTTTTCTGTCTTTTTCTAAACTCACCAAACTCCTCCCTACTATTAAAACTACCATGGCTATTGAAACAACTTATTTTCATCATTGCCATAATATTTCCATATAATATCTTACATATCCTTTCTAAATGATGAGTTTTTACTAAGATCTATGTGCAAGTTATTGCAATCTTAGAAATTTTGTAGAAGCATAGTTGTGTCTTTGTTATCACCCAACCTTTGACACAATAATCTTGTTAGTTGAACCCTAGCCTAGATATTTGGATAGTTTCCTTTCTTCCACTATGAAAACTTACTGAAGAATCAATTTTACCTAAAGTTATTCTTCTATTGTAGGGAAAGCATAAGCCAAATACTTCCTATAGATGAAAATAACTCAAGGTTTAACCCCTACTCTATGGGTTAATTATTTTTAAATAATTGTGACTTGGTCTACAATTTATGAAAGTACTTATTTTTGAATCATGCAGGCATGGTTCTTCTAGTTTTTTTCAAACCCTCCACATCTTGGCTTGACATGAAATCTTTTACAGCTGAAGAAAACATCGTGTCTATTGTTTTGATATTGATAAATCTATGTACATTACTTCAATAGTCTGTTACCTTTTGAGAATTCATTGATCTATAACACTCATCCTTCTTTCCACATAATTCATCTATTTCACATATAAATGTCAAATACTTCTTGCAACTTTTTTTCTTTTGTTGAAAAATTGCACTTGACTTAATATTTCCCCACCATAGTTAAAAAACTTTAATGTGATTATCAAATAAGATGTTCACTAGAAAAATATACCTTTCCCATGTTCATATTATTGATATTGGATGCATATCTATAGCTTTTTCATTTTCATAACTCATTACGTCATTTGCAATGAGTACCATTAATTTCCTTTAGTTGGTATCAGACTCTACCGATAATTAGTCATGTTATCTCTTTACATTGTTGTTGATTTGAAATATTAGAATGATTCCCTATATTTATATCTTGCAAGTGTTTTCCTATTATGGAAGTGTCTCCTTATCCTTGTGAAACATGCAACTTCTTAAGAACATGAAGCTAGAAATTCCTTTTGTTTTTATTTTTTCCTTTGTCAATTATGAAGATATCATATTTTCCCCCTCTTTATGTGATACTTGTTTCAAATATTGTTAATTTTTGTACCCTTTCCTACCTGGTGAAATTCCTTTTGAATAAATTTTGTCTTATTTGTGACCTTCTCTACCCCTTTATTTATACTATCTATCCTTGAAGAAACTTTATCTACATGTTGTGAACATATTGAAGAAAATTGTGAAATAATGTTGAACTTCTTGTATTTCTTTGAGAATATTATTTAGGACATAGACCCACTTGGTATCTATTGTTCCTGAATAATAGTGAGTATTGTGATAATGAAGCATGTTATATTTAATCATTTGGAAGTTTATTAATAATGTGAAATATTTCATACACAATAGGTGTTCATGTGGGATTGTATATTAGATGCCATCTATTTCTCATACTTATCATTATTTTATTTTCTAGCTTACACCTGTGACCATTCAAATTTATGAGCTATACCTTCCTCAAACACTTTGTGTAATGCCCTACCAAGGAACCCAAAATAAATTAACCTAAAGTTTCACTAAGTTTGTCGAACATTGTTTTTTAAATAATAACAACAAGAGATAATATAGCATAAGCAATAAGTCACATACATACAACCATCATAAACATATTACATCTCTTAAGGGTCCCATGATGTTGAATCACACACACACACACACACACACACACAAGTTTTATAAATACTAAATTCAATACAAACAAATCCACATCATAGAATAATCACAAGTACAAATCCATTTAAATAATATACAATTACATAGGATGCCACTTGGCATAATCATCCACTATTCAAGTTGCATGGTATGAAAAGCTCAAAGAATATACATAATGAATAAATACATCATCTCAAAAGATCTCTGGTAAATCAAGTACAAATCAACAAAATATATAACTGTAAACACTTAAAATCATCCCAAAAGCTATATTAATTCATTTAATATTTCCTTTGAAATTATAATTAATTGTTTATTAATTAATTATATTTGTCATATTCTTCTACCTATTTAATTAAATAGGTTCATTTCCCTAATGTATTTAAATTTAATTTGAATACTCCCCCTCTAATGCATTAAATTCATTTAATGCATACTATTCCATAAATCCGCTTTTAAATAAATTCTAATTTATTTAATTCTCTCCACTGTATTAATTTTTTTTAATCCTTTGATTAAGTTAGATATTATTTAATTTAATCCCAATCCCATCCTAAAACCTAGTCTACACCATCACTCTCATCCTTTTAAGTCTACCCATTAATTAATCCCACTTAACAAATCCTAAACACCTTTCTAAACACATCTTAGTCCCTAAGTATTTTCTCACACATGTGTGAGCAACTCAAGATCCAATAAAGCTTCTATTTTTTTATTTTATTCACACCTCTTACACACTTGTCCCCCTTTCCTTTCTCCAAGTTTTCTCACATGTGTGAGCAAACCTTGAGCCATCACTTTCAACCAAAAGGCTTATGTTGACCTTTGCATGGCTTGTCCCCTTAGCCCATGTGTCTCACTTGTGGCACCTATGTGGATTTCATATAGATGCCACCTCCCCAAGGCCTCTCTCAAACCTATAAATAGAGCCCTTGTCTCAAGTATTTTTCATCTCCCTCATTTGCATTGTTATCATGCTAGTTTAGAGTTAGAGCTTTCTAGTGAATTTAGAGATTTTTTTATGTATTGTTACTAACCCCTTGGTGATTGGTAGATTTCATTTCATTCTTACATTGATAGTTTAGTTTGATTTCTTGCATTCACCTCCACTTCTTAGGCTATCTTGAAAATGGCTTCTTCCATAGCCTCCTCTTGAAGCATATCTCACTCATCTTAGTTAGATTCATATCTCATCTTGCATTGTATTTCAAACTCTTTGGGATTCAAATTGTTGTGTTTGGGAGAACACATCCACATCCTTCCAATTAGAGCACACCAACAAGGTTCACATTGAGTGCCCTTGTTGAGCTGCTCTGAGGTTACGTGGGAATCATATTTTTTGGTTTTTTAGCTTAGTAAAACACAAGTTGTTTAGTTATTTCATTGCTTGAATCTTTCTTATATGAACATGTACAACTAACTTTTCCTTGTTTGAGCATGCTTTCGATAGGTAGGTTTTTCACATATAAATTTTGGCACACTCAATGGGACCCACATCCCTATTCCACTATCAATTTCATCAAAAAACTTGTAACTTGATTTTAAAACCCATGCACTATCATCTCCGCTAGGATGCAGTGTCATCTGCAAAGACACTTTATCGTCTATGTAGATCAGTGTCTCTGTGTATTAGTATCTCCGCTTGCACCTTTTTTACTTCAAAAAACCTATTAATCTTGCAATGAAAACATTATGTTGTCTCCAATAACCTTTGATGTCTTGAACCTTATTTTGTTGTCTCTGAAGTTTGCCTTGCCATTCTGTCATCTACGTAGCGGGTGACCAAAAACTAGTTATTTTATTAAACTGTTGTCTGTGGTAATTTGCCAGTACTATTGTCTCTGCTTCATAAACTATCATGTTTGCTCAATACTCTGACATTTGTGTCAGTCAATATTTCTTGTATTCTGTTGTATGCATGTTCTGTCATCTTGGAATTTTGGCATCTCCAAGAATAATCTATCGTCTATGACTATAGAAGTGTCAGTGAAAAGTAAACTATACTTCTATGTTCTATTGTTTGTGAATTTTGTCAACTCTATTGTTCTATCGTCTACGCCTGGTGTCTATCATCTCCCAGTACTAATAGATTGACTTATATTTTTTAATTCCTAACTCATTGTTTGATTGATATAAAGGGATTTCTAAACTATTTTTTTATTGCACAAGACAAACTTTGGACTATTTTTAGTGATTCTAATCACTTGGAGATTTGTAGTGATTTTCATCACTTGGAAATTTGTTGTGATTTTCATCACTTGGAAATTTGTAGTAATTTTAATCACTTTTAGGGTTTAAAATGGTAAATGAACTTGCATGAACTAATCATTTGTCCTTGGAATGCATGTTGCAACTAATGTCAAAAGTTAAAATACACTCTTGAATGCATTAAGGTAATATTACACACACTCTTGAATGTATTAATGAATGAACAAACTTTTCATTAGAATGCATGTGTAGAGTAATCAAATACAATCTTGAGTGTCTTAGGGAAATTGAAATGTTTTTCATTGGAATGAATGGTTAGATAATGCATACACTCTTGAATGCCTAAGGTTAAAAAATAATGCGATGAAAATTTTTTATTTTGGGTTTAAAACACTCTCATGCAATCTTGAATGACTAAGGGACAAAGAGGCTTGCTATGAAACATTTGGACTTGGTGCTTAAAATAAATACATGGAATCTTGAATGACTTAAGGGTATTTGTTCATTTCCAACAATTTGCTTATGTTGAAGACGATTGATTTACTTTTTTTTGAAAAATTCTCACTTTTTATTATGTTGACGATGTTGTCAAGTTGGAAAGAACAATGCATGCTTAAACATGAGTGTCTTCAAGAGTACATAGAAAATCTAAGCTTCATTGGAAAAGAACAAGTGTCTTTTAAACCCTGAGGCCACTTACGTATTCTCTCCTCTTGTGCCTTCGAGTTATCTTGAGTGCACAGAAAATAAGTGGTCTTATTTTTTATCTTTTGGGAGGCTTACTTGGGGATTTCATCATCCCTTGGGATGACCTCAACTCTAGCATTCTAGCAGAGTATAAATATCATAGGTGAATCAAAAGACAACTCTCTTGGAAGAAAAATTGTGTCACTCTTGACTAAGCCCCAAAGAACATTATACCTTTGGAAAGTGAAGGTGGAGACTTGGGTTACCATCTCCTCCCAGTTGTCTAGCACTATTTTCTTTCATCTACAGATTTGGGCCTCATGTCCCTTATGTATATCAAGGACACCCTCTAGATAATCTATACATCCTAGTGGAAACCTTATTAGGATTGTTGATGTGTTCAGCGTGCTTGAGTGTTTAAACATCCAAAACCAATACCAAACATAAAACAAGTCCAAAAATGAGTGAAATGGTGAGTTAAACATTCAGTGAGGAAAATGGTTACAAGTGGGTCCTCTTGACCTATGGTTAGTTTCATGATTTCTTATATTTGGTCTAGCATTTGAAATTCATTGGTTCTTTTAGTCACAAACTTTTTTGCAAAATTTTTGTGCTTGGTCTTGTAACTGGGTTTGTTTTGTTCCTACCATTACCGAAAAATGAAAACCTAAGAAGGTGAAATTATCCAAACCATTTGCCTAGAAGGAAAGGGAAAACCTAGTACACAGTGATAAATAATTCTGATATGCTATCAAAGACATCAAGAAAGAAGGAGCTAAACAAGACCATTATGACAGAATCTCATACAATGGAAAACTTCAAAATTGGTCTACTTTCCTTGGAGTGAACTTGAGATTTTTGTTTCGAGTGAGAGAAGATTGAATTATCTTTATAGTGACCATATCAACCTCATTTTCCACATCAATCCGTTTTCAAATTTTATAGTCTTCCATTCGCAAAATTTCTTCTAGAAAGCTTGATCATTTGGACCTCAATCTTTGGTTGAAGAAAATCTTAGTTATAAAACTTTTGAGATTACAATAATAGACCTTTATCCACAAGAAAACATTTATCATAGTTACACTCACTCATTTGGTATCACAAGTCCATCTCCAAATAATGAGTAATCTATTTGGTGTCCTATCTTGCCCAAAGATCACTTGTCCATGTTTGGGAGGAGAAAGATACTTTTATCCTATATCACACTTGGTTTGCCAAATAAACAAGATCTTTTGTTTACATTTAGGTTGTTGGCCCTTTTATCATATATGGTTCAGTTTCTCTCTAAAATCTTCTCTTTCTTCCATAATATTCCACCCATTGGTTTGGTCACAATTGTATGGTACAAACACGATCTAATAGATTAACATTTTAATCCTATGTCACATTTATTGAAATCACTCAGACAACAAGAGATGGAGAATCCTTTTCCTCCATGATCAACCTCATTGGGGAACACATTTACCCCTAGTATAAACTTTGGTATTCCTAGCTCAACATCCACACAAGAACCAAAGAATCCTTTTTGAGACACCACTCTAAGAGTAACTCACATGATGACGAAGAATTATACCAAGATGAAGATCTTGTTGACAATAATAATATCCCTAGTGATGTCCAAACATTTCTTGCAAATCCATGCAACTTGGAAATGTTGGAAAAATCTATCAGGGCAAACAAGATGAAGATCTTCTTAAACTTGGTTAAAGATGGTGTTAATGTCCCTACAAGTTTTGATGAGAGCACTTTGTTTAGATAAATTACCAATGATGGTGCTCCCGTGTTGCCAACTTCAAACATAGCCCAAACATCTGGCAAGGAAAAAGAACCTATGGTAAGAATTAGTTCCATACCTACATAAAGTGCTTCAACACAATCCACATTCCAATTAAGTGAAGAACATATTCAGCAGATCATTAGTGCTATGCCTAACACTACTACACATGCTAGTATTCCGCAGTCAACCTTGATAGGTAACTGCAGGATGCTTAAATATTGGGCAAGTACCTATACAATAGATGACAATCCCAACACAACTAATATATTTCTCTTATTTAAAAATGCCAACAAGTATGATGAAAATGTTTGTGCCAATTCCAATGACTACATATCAATACATTGGCCAAAGTGACACGCCTTCACCTCCACCACCTTATAATATGTTTGGAAATCCATATAAACTTGGAGGTGGATTCATTAATTCCCAACAATCACAAATGCAACCAAACCAAGATCTAGCCCAGCAATTGCATGAACTTCAAAATTTGGTCCATAACATGAACAAAAAAGGGGTGAAAGACTTCTCTTTTGATGAAATTTGTCCCTTTCCATTTGACAAAATTATCAACATTATATTGTTTCCACCAAACTTTGAGATTCCTAATTTTGACAAATACACGAGAGGAACATGTCCTGTCACACATCTTAAGAAATTTTCTATCTTATGTCAAGAAGTGGCCTATAGTGAGGATTATCTTAAGAGGATCTTCAGAAGAAGACTTGAGGCCCCATACTTGAATGACTAATGAACTTGCCTAGAGGTTATATTAGCTATTTCAATGACTTTATGGGGAAATTCATAGCACAATATTCTTACAACATTGAACATCATGCCTCATTGAGTGATTTGTGCAACATGAAACAACGAAATTGTGAAACATTTGCCAACTTTCTACAATGGTGGAGGCATCTTGCTAATTGCATGCGTTAAAAAATTGAAGATTCCCACCTAGTAGACATATTTATCAAGAATTTCATCCCAGAGATGTCTTTCCAAATGAAGATGGCTAGTCCTAAAGACTTTGCCACATTAGTCAAGAAAGGCAAGAACATTGAAAATGGGCTCTTAGACAAGGGTTCCATCAAACATTATAGCTCTTCATCCTTAAACAATGACATGAACAACAATAGAAAATCAAAATTTTGGTCCAAAAACAAAGGTGTTACGCACGATGGTGCCACTGATGTCAAAAGTGTACAAAACCTTCAAGGTGGAAACAATAGCAATAACAACAAAAACAACTATCGTAATCGAAACAACAACAATTCAAACCATGACAATCAAAATCAAAATAAAAAAACAACAATTAGAACAACCAACAATCTCGCAATCAAACATAATTCTTTCTCCACAGTAACAACAATAATAATTGCAACCGTGATTATGATCGAAATCAAAAGTTCATTAACTTTCGTGAACCCTTGGATGCCATATTTTAGAAGTTAGTGGATCACCATTTAATGATCTTTCTAAACACATGACCCTTTGATGAAAATCAACCCAAATCAAAATGTTATAGGGAAAATGAATATTGCAAATACCACTGCATCAAAGGACATGACACAAACAAGTGTATCAAACTCAAAATCTTCATCCAAAATCTTGTCAATGATGGGGAAATTGAGGTTGAAGGAGGACCACTCTCTAAAAATGCCAAATTGAAGATTTTTCAAAAGTTGTTCCCCAACCACAACAATGACAATAACAACAATGGAAACAATAACACAAATAATGTAAACTAAGCTTCCACATCAAATGCACTCCAATATGACTATTCTACTAACCACATATTAGGTTTCAACTCCTTGTGCTATAAAATAGAAACAAATGATATATGTGGTTTTGACTCCATGTGTGGCCACATTAAAGAAGTAGACACTCACGTAAATACCCTTGTCCTACAAGCAACTGATTATGGTGCCACCACTCGATAGGGAATAATTATTTTGCAAGCTACCACTTCAAATCCCACTAATCCATCAGTTCCACATGCACTTGTTGCGTCATCCACTTCACAAAGACCTACTTTTCGCTATGATGTATTATCCTAGATAGGGAAGACTCCTGCACAAATATCCATTCTAGAGCTTCTCACCACCTCACCCATGCACAAGGAAATCTTGAAGATTTCTCTTTTAGAGTCTCATGTTCCTAAAAACATTAATGCATCCCAATTTACTGTCATGATTGGAAACCTTACCACATAACAACACCTTGTCTTCATAGAAAAAGATTTCCAAGGTCCTAATCAACACCATAATTTTTTGCTCCACATTGAAGTCCTTATACAGTGACATAAAATAAAATGAGTTCTCATAGATAATGGATCTAGTTTGAACCTTTGTATATTGAAGTTGATGCATTTCTTGGGGCATCCAAAAGACCTCCTAGATATCAATAAAAGGATAACAATTAAAGCATGTGATGAAAGAGAAAGAGAACCAAAAGGAGTTATCATGCTACCGCTAAAAGTTGGGCTAGATATAATAAATACTGAGTGTCATGTCCTAGATTTGGACTTGCCATATAACATCTTGGTCAACCCCAGATACATACACTAAAAGCGGTCCCATCTACATACCATCAATGCTTGAAATTTCCCCACCAAGGAAGAGAGGTCACGATTCCAGACGATCCTTTACCTTTTGCCTTTTATAAGAGATTGGAAGGTGCTCCAAAAAAAATTTCTCCAGTCAATGAGTTTGCTAAGGTTATACCTAGATCCCTCACCATAACAAAATCACCTTCCACAAAAATACTAGAGCTATACAATATTGATTCTAGTTCTTGTAAAGGAAAAGAGAAGGTTGAAGATATTAAGGTCAATACTATAGTGAAGAAGGTTACTTTTGCTGACCAAGGAATGGGAGAGTATAAGTTTGAAAATGCCTTGTGTGTTGGACAACTACCACTTTCCCCCTGATCCTTTGGAAAACTTTCCCAAATACCACCTTCTAAAAATAGGGATACAATGCATGTTAATAAGAAAAAATTTGAACATTGGGGTTCACTTACTGATGAGCACATGGAGTCTAATATCTTAGATTGGCTATATTTTGATAGAAAAGATGATCCAGTGGAATTCCCTAAAGATAAGTATGTCAAGGCTCCTCCCATCATTGAAAACATGGGATATCATAGCACTGGTCTTGGACCTAAAGAATATGGAATTAGACAACCCCTTGAGGCTAATAGCTATCCTAAAGGACATGATTTGGGCTCCATTAAACCCAAGGTGTCCTTTGCTGACAACTATTGTATGACTAAACCTGATTCTGAGACTAAGGAGGAGGAATTCTTCAAAATCTTGTTCTAATATATTGAAGATAACCTATATAACTATATCCATGCCATTACCATAGTCGACCTTTCATCTACTAACTTATACCTCACTAACTGTGACATGATAGACTGGGACCTTTAGGACACACCGCTAGCTCTTGATATCTGTAACTCTAACAAAGCAATGATGGCACTCTTTGGCCTTAAGAATCTCCAAGATTACAAACATGAGATCCAAAACAATGAGGAAGCCTACTTTGGTAGCCAAGTCAACTCTCTTAGTCAGAAAAATGAAAAATAAAATAAAAATTTAAAAAATAGAAGAAATAGCCTCTAGTGAAAACTCTTTTGGGGCACTTTTGGATGAAGAAAAAGACAAAATAAAGGATGCATCTTCTACTGAAAACCTCCTAGAGGCACTAGAAGAGGGAGAGATTGACTCGCCATTCAAATCTTTACCACCGAAAAAGTCATCTATATTGAATGAGGACAAAATTCTAGTTAATTTGGGCATGGTAGATAATCCACAAATCACCTACATTTCTGCTACCCTAAGTCCTAAAGAACAAAAAGTGATGACCGAGTTCCTACGAAAAGGCAAAATTAATTTTGCACGGACATAAAAAGACATGCCTAGCCTAGACACAGATTTAGTTGTGCGTCACTTAGCAGTAGATCCAAAGATTAAACCTGTGAAACAAAAGTTGTGCAAGATGCATCCTAAGGTAGCACTTTTGGTCAAAGCAAAACTATAGAAAATGCTGGAGGCAAATTCATCTGACCCATTGATTATCCTGATTGGGTTTCCAACATTGTTTCTATGGGAAAAGCATTTGGAGGTATCCACATCTATTTAGATTTTTGATATTTAAATCTCACATGCCCTAAGGATGATTTTCCACTTCCTAACATAGACATCATAGTGGATTTGACTGTCAAACATGAAATGTTGTCTTTAATGGATGGTTTCTCCAATTACAATTAGATCAAAATTAAAGAAGAAGATCAATATAAAATGATATTTACTACCCCATGGGGAACCTTTTGTTACCAAGTCATGCCTTTTTGCTTGAAAAATGCAGGCAACACCTATCAACACGCAATGACTACAATCTTCCATGATCTTCTACATGTCATAATGGGACTATGTTGATGACATTCTAGGAAAATATAAAACATGTTATTCCCACATTGTTGTGCTTACCACCATTTTTGAAAGGTTAGAGAAATAAAAAGTACGCATTAATCCAAAGAAGTGTGTTTTTGGGGTCCAATCAAGAAAGTTGTTAGGTTACAGAGTGTCAAGAAGAGGCATTGAAGTAAATCCTGCCAAAGTGAAAGCCATCATGAAAATGCCTCCACCTACTACATTGAAACAACTTCATAGTTTTCAAGGGAGGTTATAGTTCATCAGATGGTTTGTGTCCCAGTTAGTAGATAAAGTTCATCCCCTCCAACACTTGCTTCAAAAATACACAAAGTTTCAATGGGATTTCCTATGTCAGAAAGCATTTGAGCAAACTAAAGTATACTTGGCTAATCCACTAGTTTTAGTCCCTCTAGTTGTAGGATGACCATTGATTCTCTATATTTTTGCCATTTCAGTTGTCTTAGGTGCTCTTTTGGCACAACTAGATGACAAAGGTAACAAGCAAGCCATATACTATCGCAATCAAACATTAGTTGGCTATGAGTTGAACTACACTGCTATTGAGCGAGCTTGTTTGGCGATAGTATTTTGCACACAAAAACTATGCTATTATATGATTAATCACACTATACATCTCATTTCAAAGATAGATCCCCTCAAATATTTTTTGTCAAAAGCTTCCCTCACTGGTCGAGATGCAAAATGGGTCTTGATTTTAAGTGAATTCAACATTGTCTATAAAGATCACAAGGCCATTAAGGGACAAGTAATTGCAAACCAACTTGTCAAAGCTCCTCTTCAAGGAGATCATAGGACTATTATAGCATATTTTCTAGATTCGACAATTATTATTGTTACCCCTAGTACACAATGGAAACTATATTTTGATGGTTCCTTCATGCAAAAGGGATAAGGGGCATGAATTTTGTTTGTTACACTGCAAGGAGACCTTATTTCTAAGTCTTATAAAATCTCATTCCCTTGCAAAAACAACATAGCTAAGTATAAATGATTAGTAATAGGGCTCCGTCAAGCTATCAGATGGAATATTAAGAGCCTACTTGTATTTGGAAACTCCCAATTGGTCATTAGGCAAGTCACAAATGAATGCCAAACAAAGGATGAAAAGTTGTTGCCATATTGCCAAATGGTTGAAGATCTTAAACAACACTTCATTGAGATAGTCTTTTAGCAAATATCAAGGACTAATAGCAAATCAATAGATGCTATGGCCATCATTACCTTCATGATCGCCATCCCTAAGTATAGTCCTAAGTGTGAGTTTTTTGTTGAGAATCTTTTTCTTCCTACTTATGAGCAACCTGAATTAGAGCTGGTGTGTGAGATTTTTTATCCCAAGTCTCCATGGTACTCTGACATTTTTGCATACAAAAAAATCTCCATAGCCCTTTCCATGAACCAAAGCAAAACCTTCATTCGTCACACTACCCGATATACTATCCTAGGTGATACACTTTTTTGCAAACACTTTGTTGGAACCCTCCTCTAATGTCTCAATTTAGATGAAACTAGAATGACATTAGAAGAGGTTCCCAAGGAATTTTTGGTGCCCTTTCTAGTGGCCTTACATTAGCGAAATAGCTCGTCAGAACAATTATTATTGGCCTACTATGGAGGTTGATGCTTATCATTTTTGTGAAACATTGTGTTCCTTGTCAACAACATGGAGATTTGATACAAGCTCCCACCCAAGGCCTTCAACCCACCATCACACCATTTCCCTTTTCTCACTGGGGATGCAATCTTGTTGGTCAAATTCATCCAAATTCTGCAAATGGCCACAAGTATATTATTACTGCCACTAAGTGCTTCATAAAATGGGTTGAGGTTATCCCTTTAACCTACACCACTCGAAAATAGGTTTCAAAGTTCATCTTGAACTAAATTATCTATCATTTTAGTATCCCTCAAGACATCATGACTGATAATAGAACTCCTTTCAAAAATCAGGAAGTTGCCACATTATGTAGGAAATTCAGAATAACCTAGCATTTTTCCACCAAATATGTCCCCCAAGGCAATGACCAAGATGAAGCCACCAATACAACCATTTTGAAAATCCTAAAGAAAACCATAGATGTAGTTGGCCATGACTGGCACCTACAAATTGCTCCCACCCTTTGGGCCTACCGCACCTCCATCCATACCCCCACAAGACCACTCCATTTTTCCTTGTTTATGGTTATGAGGTTGCTTTTTCCATCAAAATTAAGCTCCCTTCCTTCAGAATCTCTCTCAAGAATCTAATATCCAAAGAAGAATACTGAGTTTCTCACTTGCAAGAGTTGCAACTCCTTGATGAAAGATGCCTCAATGCCCTAAACCACCTCCGCGTGTATTAGAATCACCTTCAACTCCAATTTTACAAAAAGGTTAGGCCTTGGGAATTTGAGGTGGGTGACTTAGTTTTGTAGAATAACATGAGGAACCTCTAGAGCCATGAAAAGAAAGGAAATTTTGAAGCTAATTGGCTTGTCCTGTTTATCATTATAGCCAAATATGGTTCTGGGGCATATCAGATTGCCACTTCAGAGAGAGATCCACTCCCTGAACCTCTAAATATCTAACATCTCAAGTGATTCTATGCTTGAGTTCTATAATTCCTATATAATGTTGTTATAAGTTCCACAAAACTCCAAAAACATTTGTAAAATGTTCCTAAAGAAATGACTAAAAAAGCGGAAAAAGTTCCTGAAATAAGTTGTTGGTCCATTATCTATAAGGCTCATCTCACTTCACCATATTCCACCATTTCATCCCATCTTTGTACAGAATTCCTATCTAACTTATGCTTTCCATGTATCCAATAAAAGACCTCATGTCTATGAGGCATCCATTCACTTCCATCTTTCAAAAGACCTCTAGTCCGTGAGGCATTTCCCCATCAAGTGTTTGTCCTAATCCCATTACACTAATATTTTTCCCACAACAGTGACTGCGACAAAACCTAAACAAAATCACCATTAAGACTTAAAAATTCGAGAAACTTGTTCTTTTCATAGCCCTTGCCAACAAACATTTGCGACAACAACATCCGAAAAACAAACTTTCATAGGATGAATCCTTCCTATACATGGCACTACAACCTTCACTTTTGAGACTTAACATTCTTGGCAGGAACTATGGACTAAATGACTACTTGGTCATGGTGTCTTTTGTTTGATTTCATTTTGTGTGTTAGTAGTAGCTTTTTACAGTGTGCCTTGATCTTCCACATTTTAGAATCACCTGAATGGCTCCAACTAACTACATGTGTTGTTTGCAGTATGATCTATTTTTGATGCTTTAGTACATGTATATTAGTTTTGAGTTATGGCTATACATTGCTCACTGGGGGCAACATGTTAGTTAGCACACTTTCCACCAAAGATCCCTAAAAATACTTTGAGTATGACTAGACCTCTATGATGTGTATATATCATTTGTTCCATCATGACTATGCAAACTATATCTATCGTCCTGAAGTAACTATTGTGTTGAGAGTCTAGTCCACGCAAAGAAATCTTATCATCTATGCTTCTATAGCATATGGTGCATAACTCCTTTTGAAAAATCAAACTAGGGTGTGCTCTCCCATATAAACACAACTAAATCCCTCAGTATCATGTAGCTAGGATTCATGTAGTATAGGATTTTATTATGCTCTGCTTGAGACAAAGGTTTTGTTTATTCCCCCTCCTATGCTAAGCTACTTGATTCCTACAAGTGAAAGGTTTGATACATGTCCATTCATTAGGTTCATTCATATTACATTCTCATATTTCACATTTACACTTAAGTTGCATCATTTCTCTTGGCATTCATGATTAGTTTCTTTTTCTATTACTAACAGTTTCATTTAGGATACATTCATTTTTAATCTATTACATTCATTACATATTACATTATATTCATTCGGTCACATTAGTTATTCATTACATTAATCCATTATATATCATAACCATTCCATTTAGTGATGTATACATCATGATACATCTCACAAAGCATATAGTAAATCCATACATGTAAAATAAAAAAATGCATACATCTCATATATTGTCATAAGACCTACATCATCTATACATTAGTCATCATATATGCATCATACAAACCATAACATCACACACATCCTGCATCATAATGTCAGTAACAACATCATAAATATCACATGCATAAGAGATCGTCATCCATATACATATAGGGTCATCAAATCATCTCATATATATCAAAAGAATAAGTGTCCATGTACAGTCCATATACAAAAAATTATGTAGTACATCATGCATAATGCATCATCAAAAACTCACTCCATCTACATCATTGTGTCAAAATTGCTCACTATAAAGATCACATAGCTAGCTGTGAGGGCCTGACCCCTCCTCGTGGAGGCCTGCTTTGTCCAATTGACAGCTCTGATCTCTGATGGCCTCTTGTGATCCATGAGCTAGATGCCTCTTGAAACTCAAGCTATCACTGATTTTCCAACACAACATCATGATACAATGACTTATAGTAGGTAGCCTCTCACACAACTCGTCCCTCATGTCGGCGTGCAGTCAAAGCCTCTTGCATCACAGTAACCATCTTCCCCCCACCTGTACCATGTATCAAGTGATATTTCACTGGCCACAATACTCATCCACCTACCTCTGCTGAGTCTCCCTCTCTACCTATAGGGTGGCCACCTCCTACCGAAGAGTTTCTATCTTGGCCAATACATCCATCTCGGCCTGCATGGTAAAGTCACTCAACTCTCCTACATCCATCCTAGCCTGCAATATTGCCAAGGCCTCCTAGGCACTATCTTCCCTCGCTCGCTCTGCCTATATCTCAACCTGTAGCTAGGAAACCTTTGTTTAGAGGTTGTCCCACTTAGCCCTCACTGTCTTTATATCATCCTATTGAGGTGGCCCTTGTGATACTTATACCTATGGCCCCAGCTGTGGCTCTGACACTAATAGTGGCCCTGATGGTACTAGTCCTCTTCTCTGACAGACTCTAGGCCCTCGAGGACCCTATTGTGCTTCATGTCCTCGTGGTGACACCACTGTGGAATGTCCCCTAGCTCCTGCCCCATCTCCTCTACCTTGTGCCTACTCTACTGCTGGTGGCACTCTTGGTACTATCAATTGCATTAGTTGATGGGCCATCCATCATTATGTATATGTGAGTGTCATCCCTGCATCTCACTAGACCTATTTGTGAACCCCAAGGCACTAGCTACATAGCACGCCATGACATCCTAGCTAATCTTAGAGTGGTCCCATGACCCCATAATCTACCATATTTTTAGGATACCACTAGGTATAGGAATCTGTCAAGCACAACATCCTAAAGCCACATGAACTATCGATATACACTAAAGGGCATATACCACATAACAATGTAAACAGTCTAACCGATCAATCAATAATCTATCTATGTATAAGGAAGGTAAAGTTGATCCTCACTATCATCCTCCACCCTACTGGTAATGTAGCCCCCCATCGCTCACCATCATCATATGGTGTCCATACAAACATAATGATCGCATCCAAACATCTCCTCCAAAATCTGACTGACTTGGTCAAGGTATGTTGGATTGGTAGCCTAAACCAACATGCATAAGGCTCACCAAGCTATTGAGTCTCTTTCCTCATAATAGGGCATGTCAGACCTATGTGCTCCCATGACCACACCATTAGCAATGTCAATTTTAGACTTATGGTCCGCTATGTCCTGTAGGCACACATGTGTAGATCATGGTATATATGGGCCAAGATAGTTTGACCCCAGTCGAAGACAATGGCGTCATCTTGTAAAAGAGTGCTTGGCACTCATGTCCAACCAATTAGAAACCCATGCCCAGCATGGTCTGGCACCATCCTCCATATCAGTGAGGCAAGATAGAGAGCAAGTCGTGGCAACCTTTGCTCTAATGCCTCCCTCCATGTCAACCATGATCTTTGAAAAGGTTGCCTCTATTGTCATCACTCAAAGCACTCTTGTAGATAGGGATTTGCACCCTCTAGTACATACTCAGGATATATCCCATTGATCGACACTTGGAGAATCTGCCACACATCGAGAAGAGTAACTATCGCCTCTCTAATAGGCAGATGGAAGCTAGAGGTCGGTGTATGCCACCGCTTTATAAGTGTAGAAATCTGTGTTGAATGTACCCTCAAATCAGGCCACTCGTGGACATGCTCCAAATTGCATAGCCTCATATGACCCCACTCTACCTATGTAAGTGTCTCTCCTAGCACCATCATCACTAGGTAGTGCTCCCACGATTGAAACATCACCGTCGCCATCTACAGCATAGACATGCATTGGTCAGTATAGCATTTGTTTGCTACTCTTTTTTGCCTATCTAAGCATGGGGCATCATACTTTTTTCACCCCATGGTCATCCCCGTCACCTAATTTTGAGAATTCTTCCAAATTGATAAAGACACCAATCCACATAGACGTGGATCAGTAGAGGTGACAATCCACGGAGATGTTGAAATGACATCTTTGGCAGCTATGCAAATGCTAGTTTTCCTGTCGAAATGACACAAAGATCATCTTCTTTAACCCCATCTCCACATCTTGTTCCCCCCTTTGGAATCTACATAAACAACAAGATGAAGCATGTCATCTTCAAAGATGACAATATGAATCCTGTCATCTTCATAGCACCCATAACCCTGTTTTATCGTCTACGAAGATGACAAAGTGGAGAACTGTTGTCTCTACCTTGACCCTATTTTCTCCCCATTTAATGCACAATAAATGCCTAAATTAAATATTTAATTCAAACTTTGACAAGTAGGGATGGTCAACTCATCGGTGGACCCAAGTTGGTTGACCTCTAATGCTCCCGGACATGCTCTCCAAGTTGTAGGACCTCTTAATTGGATCCATCCTTCACTCTAGTTCTATGCTCTCTAGGTGTACAAATAACTCTTCCTTGTGCCCCTTTCAGACTTATATAGGCCCTCTGAAGTCCCCTTTTGAGCTTGTACCCTTTCCTTGACCATGTCAACCCCTGTTTATCCCCAAGTCATGCAAAATGTTCATCTATGCCTTTTTTCCTACCATTTCTTTTCTTCTAGAGTCCTTTTCGCAAAAATTGAGCAAATTTTATTTTTTGCTCTATTTTGCGAGAGGGCATCCTCCTCCCCTGTCATCATTATGACGCAACTCCTAGGACTCCTATCCTCTCTGGAGTAACATATATTTTCTTTTCTTTGATATAATGTCATCTCAACATCACATCAAAGAGGGGCAAAATGTAGACACTTAAAATCATCTCAAACACTATATTAATTCATTTAATATTTTCTTTGACATTATAATTAATTAATTATATTTTTCATATTCTTCTACTTATTTAACTAAATTTATTTAATTAAATAGGTTCATTTTCCTAATGTATTTCAATTTAATTTGAATGCTCCCCTCTAATATATTAAATTCATTTAATGCATAGTGTCCCATAAATCCCCTTTTAAATAAATTCTAATTTATTTAATTCCCTCCACTTTATTAAATTCTTTAATCTTGTGATTAAGTTAAATCTTATTTAATTTGATCATAATCCCATCCTAAAACCTAGTCTACACCTGTCACTCTCATCCTTCTAAGTCTAAGCATTAATTAATCTCACTTAACTAATCCTAAACACAATTCTAAACAAATCTTAGTCCCTAAGTATTTGCTCACACATGTGAGCAACTCAAGATCCGACAAAGGAAAATTCTAGAGAAATGAGCAGAGCAGAGCAAGGAGGAATTTTGAATTGGAAGTTGGGTAGGAACATGACCAAGTTGGGGAATGGCAAACAGTTTGTAAGGACAGAGCAGGACAAGGATGGGAAAGGTGTGGATGCTATAGAGGATGGGGACCCATGCGATTTATAGCCACATCCAGGAGAAAAAAAATTGGTCATCCATTACCTAGGTCTTCAGGGCGAGAGGTCTCGAGGGCCTGGTGGTGATGGACGAATCTCTTTGGATTCAAACCTTCAGGTAAGTTGACCTTCCCCAAAATCATTGATAAGTCCGATAAGGAAAAGGGGATTTTTGCCTTGGAAGTTCCCAGTGAAATTATTGACCACAACATCCTAGGCATGGCGACCACCTTGGTGGGAAAATTTATTGACCTTAGAGCAAACATTGATTTGGTAAGGATTTTTACAAGGAATAAATGGGAGCTGAAAAGGTAGGTTGAAATAACGGCCATGGCTAAATGTTTTATGGCTTTTGAGTTCTCCTACCAAGAGGACTATTCCAAAATTCTTTATGTGAGAAATTGGTCGATGGGTAAGTCTAACCTAAATAATGACTTCCTTACCTAGGCCCAAGTTTGGATAAGGTTGTCAAAGCTACCCTTAAAATATTGTCACAAAGATGTTTTTGATGGCATTGTCAAATCCTTCAGAGAACTACTATCAATAGATCCTATTACTACAGCCAAGAAAAGACTCACGTATGCCAGAATATGAGTTGGGGTGGTTGAGGGTCAGGATATGCCCCAAGTGATTGAATTTTAGTCTTGACTAGGAAGAAGGGTACAACAGATTGACTATGAAAATGTTCCTTTTTCCTGCTTTCACTACAAAAAGGTAGGACACAAGGTGAAGATCTGCCCAATCTTCAAAGAAAAGGTAAAGTCTGGTAAAGCCCAAAACAAACAAGGTAAGAACGAGGTAGGAGCACCTAGAAAGGTGTGGAAGGAAAAAACTTCAAAAGGAAAGAACCCAAGGGGTGAAGTTAGTAAAGGAAATGAAAAGAGGGATATCCCAAAGGAAAGGAACAATTTGGCAATTATCAATGAATCAGATAAGATGGATCAGCAACAAAGCCTTTCAACAAATAGCAATAGGATCGCCTTTACTATTGTTCCAGAACCAATTAACCCTTCGGGTGGGAAGGGTGGGACTTCTTCTCCTGAGAATGGTTGGAAGTGCTCTATTTTGGATACCAAAGAGAAGGAGATGGAAATATCTTGTGTTTTGAACACTCAAATAGGGCCTTTTGGAGAGCTTCGAGACTAGTCTCTTTCATAGGAATCAAACTTCAGTCCTAATAAAGGGGTATCTCTTGCAACAGTGAACAAGATCCTAGCAAGGTTCTTGGCTACTACCTCTAGGCACCTCTCCTAATTAGAGGTTCTCTTTGATAGCTATAAGGAGGTCAATGATGCCCCTTGGATTTATGTTAAGAAGAAAAAGAATAATAATAGGGATCCTTCCCCAATCTCTCCAGCAACCACTAGGAGCAGGGTGAAAGCTTATATTGGGACAAATCCATTACCCCAGGAAGAAAAAACAAGAACCAAATCAGAAAGGAAGAAACAAGAAGGAATCCATTAGATGGGACATAAAGAACCATCCAAGAATCATGCAATCCAATCAAAGAATGAAGATCATTTCCTGGAACATACGTGGACTCAATGGAATCCACAAACAGAAAATAGTTAGGAATATGATTAGGGATCATAGACTAGATGTTTTTTTAAATCTAGGAAACCAAAATGAAGAAGGAGAAGATTAAGAAGATCTCCTTTGGGAAAGGCATGAAAAATATGGCTACTAACTCAGATGGTGCATCGGGTGCTTTTCTATCCATATGGAAGGAATCTTTGGAAGCCAATATCATTTTTAATGAAGGTAATATTTTGCTTATGAATTTTGTCAATCCCAAAGATCAGGTGAGATGGTTTTTTGTTGAATCTCTATGCTCCCAATACCAAAAATAGTAGAAGGATTTTTTGTACCAAATTTTTTGAAATGGTGACCAATTTAGGCAACACCAAAGGCATTATAATGGGGGACTTCAACACTCCTCTCTTAGCCTCTGAAAAGTTAGGAGGTCTCCCCCCTAATGTTGAAAGTAGGCAACACTTGGCTAATTTGATTAGGGATCTGGCCCTTCTAGATGTGGACATTTAGGGTTGTAAGCTCACATGGTCCAATAGGAGAATTGGTTAAGACTACATTCAGGTTAGGTTAGACAAAACTCTTATTTCTATGGATTGGCTGGGCAACTTCCATTGTAAGCTTTCTTCTCTTGTGAGGATTGTGATCTGGTAGATAATTTCAGTGAAAATTGAAGTGTCTTCAAATCTCTAGATTTTTGCACCATCAAAAAGATCTTAGTGTCCTAATTCCAACGCAACTTGAACAGAGAAAAAAGGAGTTCGTTCGTGCAAGTTATGCTCGTTCAAAGTTTTGGTCAACAGGTAGACCAGAGGGTTAGATAAGGGGAAAAATCAAACCATCTTGAAAGTGGTCAACAATGGATTTCAAAATGAAGAGCTTGATGAGAGATTTCCAATGGCGTTCGTTTCATCAAAAACGGACTTCATATGTGAAAGTTATGGCCGTTTGAATTTTGGAGGCAAAATGTAATAGTGATGACATCATCATAATATCAGCAACTCAGATGATGACACATGTCAAAAATATGAGCAAATAAAATAGTGCCACATGGCACCTCAAGCTCGAATTTGGTGGTTTAAAAATTTGTTGAGGAGGTTTGAACCTTCAACCTCCCATTTAGCACTTTCCTTCTTTGCCACTACGCCACGCAAACTTATTAATTTATATATAGCAAAGTTGGTATTTAACTTATAAATGCCACCAAAGACACTTAAGATGGCCATCAGTGGGGGTTGAACCCTCGACCCAGCTGACCCTAAAATAGTTAAGTGCCAATACACCATTGATGTAACTTGACACATGTATGGCAGATGTTTTATTTAGCCCGTATCAAACAGCCAAGCCCCCTTAAAATAGATTTATTTTTTATTTTATTAATAACTAAACCCCAAAAATGAATGTAATGCCAAAATATAAAAATGGAAAAGGGGTTATTCAAAGGTGTCTATGGTTAAAATGCGTAATTATGGATTAATTGGTTTTGAGCCAATTTAGGCAAATTATTTTGTATAAAAAGGGGGGTAGGGTGTCATTTGAAAAATGGGGGAATAACAAGGGAGACTTGGAGAGAAATTGCTCTTGGTGAATTTTTCCAAAGGAATAGGGAGATTTTTTTTAGGAGATTTTTAGAGCCATTTTTGTACTTCGAAGAATTGTTATGTTGTCAAAGTGCTAGAAGAAATGGTCTTGGTGCATAATTGAAATTGATTTCTGGAGATTAATCGGATCAGTCGTACTCTATTGGAGTCGACCTAGAGACGTAGTCACATTTGTGGCGAACTCCGAAATCAAACTTTGTTTGCACTTTCTATCTTCTTTTCTCTCAATTCCATTTCTCATCTTAAGTTTTAATTTCATTTATGTATAAATGTATTAAGACTTCCGCTGAGTTGTGTTTTTAATTAAGCATTCAATAATACAATTAGTCTAGATTCGTCCATCAGATCAAGTGGTATCAGAGCTCAGTTGACTATTATTGCAGTTGTTTTCTTGAATGCTAACAAGATCCAGGATTCAAAAGGGCCAAGGCAAGCTTGAAGAATATAATCTTGAGATCGAGAAGCGAAGAATATTTTCAAAGATGTCTATTTCTGGAATGGATTTTCTTGATGAGATTAGTGAGTAGGAATTTCGAAGAGCATTCCTTGAGATGAAGGCTAAGGTGGACATTCTTTTTCAAGAGAGACAAGAACGGAAGGAACATAAAGGAGGTTCGTCGAAGCAAGGAGATCATGAAGACAAGAAAGGGAAACATCATGGAGATGGTAATATGAAACTAGATCCACCCTCTTCTTCTTCTCCTCCCTCTTCTTCTTCTCCTCCCTCTTCTCCTTCTTCTCCATCTTCTACTCATTCTACTTCTTCTAATCCTTTCAAGAGTGGGTATAAGCCTAAGATCAAACTAATTGTAAAATTTGAGTTGCCTAAGTATTGTGGTGAACTTAATGCTGAAAAATTGGATGATTGGATTCAGCAAGTAGAAGTCTATTGTAGAGTCCAGAACCTATTAGATGATGTTGATAGGATTCAATTAGCTACTCTTCAATTAGGAGGTACAGCTTTAACCTGGTGGGAGACTAAGACTAAGGCAGAAGTTTCACAACATGGTAGAGTCATTTTAACTTGGGCAGAGTTTGTGAATGCTCTTAAGAAGCAGTTTTATCCCCTAGGACATATGCAACAATTAATGATGGACTGGAAAATGTTTAGGCAAGGGAAAGATCAAACTATACAAGAGTACACCCATGAATTTAGGAAAAGGGCTATTGCTTTGAATGTTCCTTTGTACGCCCAAGATACTTTGTTGAAGTACATAGGAGGTCTTCATCCCTACCTTAGACATTCTATTTTGGTATTGAACCCCTGTAATTTGGATGAACTGTCTGTTCAAGCTACACACTTAGAGTCAAGGGGTAAAGGATCATTTATTGATAAGTTTGATAATGATGTAAAGAAATCTTCTAAGAATGTAGAGATAGAGAAAGGAAAGAAGGTAGCTACAGTCAAGAAGGATGAGAAACTTTCTTGCACTCATTGTGATAGGAAGGGTCATGATGAAGAACATTGTTGGAAGTTGCATCCCGAATTGAAGCCTAAGTGGGCTTAGAAATTTGATCAAAAATAGAAAGGTAAGGAGAAAGCAGCAAATGTTGTTTTGGATCTTGGTTCAGATTCAGATGATGAGACTAAGATAACAGCTATGGGTTTGAAAGGTAAAGCTCCTATTTCTAATGTTTTTGTTGCTAGTTGTGCTTCTACTTCTACAGTAAATGATTTGTCTGAAGATAAGAAAAGGAATGAGCTTCTTCTTTTAAGGGTTGTTGCTAAGAACACTAAAATTGATGCACTCATAAATAGTGGTTCTCAAGTGAACTTGATTTCTGAGAGTATTGTGAGAAACTTGGGATTGAAAACCACATTATATAGGAAACCTTATCCACTAGGTTGGATTTGTGAAAATGATAAGTTGTAAGTAACAAGAAAATGCAGCTTAAGATTCGCAATCACTAGCAAGTTTATGGATGAAGTATAGTTTGATGTGGTTCTACTAGATATCTGTGGGATAGTGCTTGGTAGCCCTTATCTTTATGACAAAAAAGCAATTTTCTATAGGGATAAGAATCATTATCACTTGTTTAAAGATGGCATTCAGTATATTGTACATTCTCACAGGATTAAGACTGATCCTTCTTTTGTAGAAACAGGGTAGTTAAAGAGAGTAATTAATGCAAGTAAAGAGTTAACTCTTATGTCTGTTAGTACAGGTGGTTCTACACTTGAACTTGGAGTGGCTAAACAGGGTCAGATGTTGTAGGATGCACTTGCAGGACAACATGAGTGAATGATGATTGAAAGCATTGATGGTTCCTTTGGTAAAAATGTTCTTGTTGTGAAGGATCGATATGTTGTTGATTTATTCTCTTTCATTTCTACATTATTGTTCAGCTTGATGCTACTCAATGTTTGTTGGTTAGTGGCTACAATAATTGATGTAGATGCTTATGGAAGTGATAGAATAATGTTTATGATCAACAATGTTGTTGTAGTCATCATTGTGCTTGTGAGCCAGGTATTCAGATGTACAGATGACACAGGACAAGTGGGGAGGCCAAGTCCTCACTTTATGTCAGAGCAAATGTCACTTTTGGAGGTCCAAAAGGTCTTCAGTGGGGAGGCCTAATCCAGTGGATAATTTTAGTGAAAATTGAAGTGTCTTCAAATCTCCAAATTTTTGCACAATCAAAAAGATCTTAGTGTCCTGATTCCAATGCAACTTGAACGGAGCAAAAAGGAGTTCGTTCGTGCAAGTTACACTTGATCAAAGTTCTAGTCAACAAGTAGACCAGAGGGCTAGATAAGGGGTGAAATAAAACCATCTTGAAAGTGGTCAACAATGGATTTCAAAATGAAGAGCCTAATGAGAGCTTTCCAATGGCATTCATTTCATCAAAAATGGACTTCATATGTGAAAGTTATGGTCGTTTGAATTTTGGAGGGAAAATGTAATAGTGATAACATCATCATGATATCAGCAGCTCAAGTGATGACACATGTCAAAAATATGAGCAAATAAAATAGTTCCACATGGCACCTCAAGCTCAAAATTGGTGGTTTAAAAATCTGTTGAGGAGGTTTGAACCTTCAACCTCCCATTTAGCACTTTCCTTCTTTGCCACTACACCACACGAAGTTATTATTTTATATATAGCAAAGTCGGTATTTAACTTATAAATGCCGCCAAAGACACTTAACATGGCCATCGGTGGGGGTTGAACCCTCAACCCGGCCGGCCCTAAAATAGTTAAGTGCCAATGCACCACTGATGCAGCTTGACACATGTATGGCAGATGTTTTATTTAGCCCGTATCAAATAGTCGAGCCCCCTTAAAATAGATTTATTTGTTATTTTATTAATAACTAAACCCCAAAAATGAATGTAATGCCAAAATATAAAAATGGCAAAGGGGTTATTCGAAGGTGTCTATGGTTAAAATGCATAATTATGGATTAATTGGTTTTGAGCCAATTTAGGCAAATTATTTTGTATAAAAAGGGGGGTAGGATGTCATTTGAAAAATGGGGGAAAAACAAGGGAGACTTGGAGAGAAATTGCTCTTGGTGAAGTTTTCCAAAGGAATAGGGAGATTTTTTTAAGGAGATTTTTAGAGCCATTTTTGGACTTCAGAGAATTGCTATGCTGTTGAAGTGCTAGAAGAAATGGTCTTGGTGCATAATTGTAATTGATTTTTGGAGATTAATCGGATCGGTCATACTCTATTGGAGCCGACCCGAAGATGTAGTCACGTTTGTGGTGAACTCCGAAATCAAACTTTCTTTGCACTTTCTATCTTGTTTTCTCTCAATTCTATTTCTCATCTTAAGTTTTAATTTCATTTATGTATAAATGTATTAAGACTTCCGTTGAGTTGTGTTTTTAATTAAGCATTCAATAATGCAATTAGTCTAGATTTGTCCATCAGATCAGATTGGGTCAGACCATTCTCGTATTTCTCTTACTCTTGATAAATTCAATAGAAAGAAGGCCTTCCCCTTTAGATTTGAGAACATGTGGATGACTCACCCTGGCTTGCATAACAAAATCAAGGAGTGGTGGGTATTGAGGTGGATGGAACCACTATGCATAAGGTCACAAAGAAACTTAGGTACATAAAATCAGAGATCCATAAATAGAACAAATTTGACTTTGGTAATATTTTTTAGGATAAAGAGAGGATATTGGGGAACTTGGTTGAGATGCATAATGATATCCAGACTTGGGTTTATGATGATAACATTAAAAAATCTGAGAAGGAAATCTTGGCTGAGCTTCAAAACATTGTTGGGAAAGAGGAAATGTTTTGGAGGCAGAGGTTGAGGTCGGTTTGGCTCAAGGAAGGCGACAAAAATTCCAGATTCTTTCACCTTTCCACTATGAAACATAGGGTAGCCAATAGAATTAGTGAGATCAAAAAGGGTAATGATATTTTAAAGGAAGATAATGAGATAGAAGAGGAGGCTATCAGGTGTTTCTCATCAATCTTCATGAAAGATCTCAACTTGGATGTAGAGGACCAGAATGAGGTTGTTAACACCATCCCCAAAGTCATAGGTAAAGCTCAGAATTGGGCCTTACTAGCTATCCCTAAGTATGATGAAATCAGAAAGGCAATTTTTGATCTTCCAACTGAGAAGGCTCCTGGCCCTGATGGTTTCCCTACATTATTTTTTTAGATGTACTAGGATATTGTTCATGGTGATATTGTTAAAGTTGTCCAGGAATTCATTGGTGCTAGAGATTTGTCAAAGAAAATTAATGTTATATTTCTGGTTTTGATTCCTAAACTCAATGGGGCAGATACTTTTGGATCTTTTAGACCTATCAGTCTTTTCAACTCCTTTTATAAGATCTTTACGAAAGTTCTTACTAACAGACTTATCAAATTACTTTCAAAGATCATCTCGCCCCAATAGTTAGGCTTTGTTCCTAGTAGACAAATTCTAGATTCTATCATGGAAGTCCATGAAGTTATCCATTCTCTTGAGATGGGTAAAAAAGAAGGATTTATTCTCAAGTTATATATTTCTAAGGTTTATGACAGGGTGGACGGGGGTTTTTTGGATAGAATTCTTGAAGCTTTTGGTTTCAATGCAAAAGTGTGGAAGATGATCACCCAACTAGTTTCTACTCCCACCTTTGCAGTTCTTCTAAATGGTGCCCCCTTTAATTTTTTTAAACCCTTAAGGGGTCTTCAATAAGGTGACCCTTTATCCCCTATTCTCTTTATCATTATGGTTGAAGGCCTAGGAAGGCTCATTTATTCCAGGAGGGGCAGAGGGGATTTTGTGGGCTTGAAACTATCTTCTAGTCCTTCTGTTTTTACTCATTAGCAGTTTGTTAATGATACGATTATGGGAGGTGAGGCCTTGGTGAGGGAAGTAAGAACTGTAAAAAAATATTTTGAATACTTACTCCAGGGCCTCTGGACAGCTCATTAACTGGAACAAGAGCTTAGTGTTTTTCTTCAATACCCTATTAAGAAGACAGAAGAAAATTGTGGACATTTTTGGATGCAAGGTTGGGTCCCTTCCTTCCATTTACTTAAGGCTTCCCTTGGGGATTAAACCTCTTGACACTTTCTAGGACAATCTTGTGGATAGATTCAACAAGAAGCTAGCCGGTTGGAAAGGTATCACCTTGAGCCAGGTGGGTAAAGTGATGTTGATTAAGTCTACTTTATAGAATTTACTTATGTTCTTAGCCTTTTTTCTATTCCTTCCAAGGTGGCTAAGCACCTTGAAGCTATCCAGAGGAATTCCATGTGGTCAGGCACTGATGAGAGTAAGAAATACCTATTGGTGGCTTGGGATTCCATCTGTAGACCTAAGAAGAAAGGTGGTCTAGGGATTAGAAAGCTAAAATTGTTCAACTTAGCTCTTTAATCGAAATAGATTTGGAGAATCTTCAACAAAAAAGGTGAATGGAAAGATATCTTGATGTCTAAATATGCTAACAATCTCAATCTTAAATAGTTCATTAACAAGGATTTTGACCCCAGAGGCTCTTCCATCTGGAATGGTCTTTTGAGAACTAAGGATATAACCTTTGAGAAAGAAAAATGGCATGTGGGAAATGGGGGAGATATTAATTTTTGGCTTGATGACTGGCTTAGCTCAGACCCTCTCTGGGAGATTGATTCTTTCAACAGATGGGCTAATGTCTATATTAAAAGATTTGGGAGCAGGGTGAGTGACTACAAAATTCACAATGGGTGGATTGACCTGGCAAAGGTTTCTAAGGAGTTAAAGCTACTAATGAACATGGTAAGACATATTCCTTTATCCCATAAAAAAGATGCCATTGTTTGGGGGGAGACTGTGCATGGTCTTTACACTGTGGCCTCTGGTTATGAGACTGTGCAATTTTAGGGCCAAGCTCCTGTGTGAGCCAAAGCTTGGTTCTCGAGCCTTATTCCAAAAATTAACATATTCTTCTGGATCTTGCTCCAAAATCATATCCTCACAATAGAAAAACTCACCAAAAGGGGTAACATGATGCCCAATAGATGTGTCTTATGCAAAAACAATAGTGAGAGTGTCGACCATATGTTTATTCATTGCCCTTTCATTAGTTCTATTTGGTTTCTCTTCCTATCTTTTTTCAATTTGTCCTGGTATTTTCCTTTCAACATTCTAGAGCTCTAGATCAATGGCAACTTGGGCTGGCTAGAAATGAATCCAAGACTTTATGGAAATGGGCCTTACCACATGTTTGTTGGGGGTCTGGAAAGAGTGAAATAACCAAATCTTTAGGGACAAAGAATCTAATGCATAATTTTTTTTTCTCAAATGCCTCAATGCCTTGATGGAAAATTTCACCAACACAAAAGGTCTCATCCCTCCTCTTATGACCAGGGACATAGACAAAAGGGAGAGATGTTCCTGGTCTTTCCTACCAGAGGGTTGGCATAAGGCTAATTTTGATGGGGCAGCCAAAGGCAACCCAAGAAAGGTTGGGGTTGGTGGCATCATAGGAAATGCATATGGGAAATGGATTGTTGTGATTTTTGCCCCCCTTGGAATTCAAACCAATCATTATGCAGAGGCCATTGCGGCTCACTAAACTATCAATCTAGAAAAAGAAATAGGAGTGAAAAACATATGGCTGGAAGGAGATTCAAAATACATAATTGATTGCCTAAATGAGAAGAACAAGCCAACTTGGACGACTGCAAATATCATTGAAGAATGCATTCAGAACCTTAAAACCTTTGAGAAAATCTATGTGGCACATGAGTACCGGGAGGCGAACAATGTGGTGGATAGGTTGGCAAATTGGGCAGTAAAGTACAACGAGGTGGCTAAATGGACAGATGGTTATGATATCCCATCAGAGTTTCATGAGGTCATCGAGAAGGAATGTATCCCAGGCAGATTGGGTATAATTAAAAGCCATTATGAAAGTTAGTAAGTTGTGGGAAGCAATCAGAAATATTATGTGTGGATTTATTATGATAGTTAATGATTTTATGGGGAATGAGCAGAGTTGTGAGGTGGAAGTACAATATATCTCGTACTTCCCATATCTACAATATCCTTCAACTCATGTCAAGTACTACTTGTGGGAAGAGAATTCACAAGGTGGAAAATAGGTGTAAGAAAATGAGGAGAGATGAAGGCTTTCTAGTTTTGAAGGGCTCCTATAGAGACTACAGAGATTGCACAGAGAAGAACAACATGGTTGGGGAAAGATACAGAAGGGAATTAGAGGATGAAGCCCATAGGTGGAGAAGATGATCCAAAGTGTGGAACATAATGAAGAAAGATGAAATTATGAATTATATTGAATGCCTCCACGGATGGAAACCCTCTGTAAATAAAAGTATGGTCAAAAACTAGAACGAGGGCATGGTCAAAATAGATGAGGTGGAGTTCTTTGTGACGAAAGAAGTTATCTCCTTGGTTACTGACATCCCATAATTGGCAAGAAATTTTACAGAGACTAGAAAATATTCAGGCAAGCAGTGGTGGAATTCACTAAGAACCAAGAGGAAAAATAGGCGTTGGTGAAGAGAGGTACCCATTATCTCTCGAGCTCCATCAAGCCTCTATGGAGATTCCTGCTCTGTGCTATAATCAAATATATTACTCTTGACACCAGGTTTGATCATCTATGCACTTACCACTTCGTGTTACTCAACCATTTCAGGTATGGGGCAAAAATCTCTATCCCCTTCTACCTTTATTCTTTCATGAATGAAAACATTAATGAGTATCAAGAAAAGCATACTAGGAATCTTGCGCTCCATGAGGGGTTTTATTGTTAATTTATGAATACTTCAAAGCCAGGACTATGAATAAACAAATCAAAGATAGGAAAGAGGGCAAGAAAGGAAAAGAGGAATCCGAAGAGTTTGATGACATTTATTCGCCCTCAAATATGGAGGAAAGTCTTCAGATGCATACAGATTTGAAGGAGTCAAATTCCCCGTAGTGAGTCTTAGGGAAAAAACCATCAAAACAAATAGCAAGGAGAAAAAAGTGCCCCCCAAGCCCATACAGGACATTGACACATCCTTGGATAGGGGTTATAATGAATGAGCAGAAGGGATGGATATGGGAGAAGATAATGTAGAGGGAGAGGAGAATATCAAGAAAGGGGATGGTAGGGAGCGAAAGAAAAGCAAGAGAACCATCACTATCAAAGTGTTAGCAAGAAAAGAGAAGGAGGCCACAAAATTAGGGAATTGGAAAAGGAAAACCCCGAATGAAAACGAGGATAAATAAGGGGAGGAGATCAAGAAGGTAGAAGGGGAGCCCAACCAAAGTGAAAGGGAGGGACCCAAACAAGGCTACGGGGATTTTGGCACTAGCACTTATAGATGTTCGATCATGGGGAAGGATAGGAAGGTGGTGTGGCAAAACTTTGACTCTAATTTGGCTTCTATGGGCATCAAATGGGAGCTAATCAGAACTCAAGTCAAAGAAAATGAAGAGGGCAGAATCCAAATGGAGGAGTTGATCAATCCTGCTTTGGTAATCTTCAATGACATTGCAAAGGAGCACTCGGACATGGATGTCCTTAACAATGCAAAAAATAGTGTGGTGGATAGCTTCTGTACCACCAAGTGGCTCTTCTATGAAATCCTTGAGCTCAAACATAGAGTGAGCACTATGGAAAGGGAGACCTATAGCTTAAACAATAGGGTCAAGGAGGATGAACAAAGCATGGACAAAAGAGTGGAAGAAGTCAATAACAGGGCCCATGCGATGGATAGGACAATGCAAGGTATAGTTGAACAGAGATCTAAGATCCTCAAGGACAATGAGAACATTAAGAGGTTCATACACTATACGGATGACCAAAGTATTAGCAAGGAGGACCTTGACACCCACAACATAAAAGACAAGATTCTAGAAGAAAATGCAAGGAAGTAGACTAGATCCAACACTAGGAAAAAGGACACCCCAGCCCCAGACTACCAGCTTTCTAAGATGAAGGAGGCAGCTAGCAAGCTATCAGAGCTAGAGATAAGCACAACAAAAATGTTGAGAGACATCGTCTGAGTGCCCTGGCCTTTTGTGGGTAGCCCTGGTTTTTTGGTGTCTCTCCCTAGATTTACCTTTGTTTCTATCTTTGTTTAGGGAGATGTTCTTTCTTTTTGCTTTATGGCTCTGTATGTAGCCTTAAGTGTTCTTTTGTTGACTGTTCTATGTTTTGTTTGGGTTTTAGGGCCCTTTTAAATCTTGTTTTCCATAATAAAAAACTCAAGATCTAATAAAGCTTCTATTTTATTATTTTATTCACACCTCTTACACAATTGTCCCCCTTTCCTTTCTCCAAGGTTTATCACACATGTGTGAGAAAACCTTGATCCATCACTTTCATCCAAAAGGCTTATGTTAACCTTTGCATGGCTTGTCCCCTTAGCCCATGTGTCTTCCTTGTGGCACCTATGTGGATGCCACATAGATGGCACCTCCCCAAGGCTTCTCTCAAACCTATAAATAGAACCTCGGTCTCAAGCATTTTTCATCTCCTTCATTGGCATTGTTATCATGCTAGTTTAAAGTTAGAGCTTTCTAGTGAACTTAGAATTTTTTTATGAATTGTTACTAACCCCTTGGTAATTGCTAAATTTTATTTCATTCTTGCATTCATAGTTTAGTTTTCTTTCTTGCATTCACCTCCACTTCTTAGGATGTATTGAGAATGACTTCTTCCATAGCCTCCTCTTGAAGTATTTCTCACTCGTCTTAATTAGATTCATATCTCATCTTTCATTGCATTTCAAACTCTTTGGGATTCAAATTGTTGCGTTTGGGAGAGCACATCCACATCCCTCCAACTAGAGCACACCAACAAGGTTCACATTGAGTGCCTTTGTTGAGCTGCTTCGAGGTTACATGGGAATCATATTTGTCGAATGTTTAACTTAGAAAAACACAAGTTGTTTAGTTGTTTCATTGCTTGAATCTTTCTTATATGAACATATACAACTAACTTTGACTTGTTTGAGCATGCTTTTGATAGGTAGTTTTTTCATGTATATAATAACTATCCATCATAAACACAAGTTCAAAATGAAAGGAACGTCTATACAAGCACATCCAATAATGACATCCAGCTGTCAGATCTCAATGGTATAAGAAACACTACCACCCGACTTCATGGAACCTAAATGGACCACTCCCACCATACTGAGGAGATAATATCAAGTCACAAACATATATCAATCCACGAGTCATAACTAACATCTAGATCAAGAAAACACCTGATAGTAAACTATCTCAAAGGGTACAAAGACACAAGTAACATCTAAACTTAGAGGCAACAAAGACATGTAGGAAATCTACTATGTAAGTGGGCAAGTGTCATCGCATGAGCCAACTTGAACCCCCTAGTGACTATATGCAGCATCGTTATCCTTTCTTACAGACACGACATTCTAACAAGGCAAGGTTGCAACCAAGCATCCTCTCTTCTCCCATCCTAGCTTGTACTAGCACTTGAGGCATGAGAGGGGTAAAACACTAACTCTTGTTAATTCATTTTAACCCATTTAATGAAATGTTATCACTTATTAATACAACTCACAATGGGTTACCCAGGCAGCCTCTTTAGGGCTCTGAACTCCATTGCAAGCGACTTCCCAGCATACACATAGATAACTTATACTAAACTCATAAAATTACAACATTCACCTCAGTCCTATACAAGCAACTGGAAAGCACCTAATAGATAAATCAAAATATTCACCTCAGTCCTATACAAGCAACTGGAAAGCACTTAATAGATAAATCACAATATTCACCTTAGTCCTATCCAAGCATCTAGAAAGCACTTAATAGATAAATCACAATATTCACCTTTGTCCTATACAAGCAACTGGAAAGTGCCAATAGATAACTAATAAAAAGATCTCATATGTTACACCGAGAAAATCACATACATGAGCTTATAAAAAAGAACTCGATCTCATCACACAAACATGGATATAACACATTGGTTGGGAATAAATAATCATGACAAAACAACATCACATACAAGCATCACAAAGACAATCACTTCCCAAGTCTTTGGTAAACATGCCTAATTGGTCAAACTACCAAGTTTCCTTCAAACCCACCACAAAATAAAATATGACATCTTGACATGCATTTAAAACATGTGTAGTTATTTAATCTTATATATATATATATATATATATATATATATATATATATATATAATTCCATAAAAATTGATTTGTGTCAAATTCAAGTTTCCATTTCATAATTGTTTCACAGTTGGATAAAAGGTAATCAATCATGCAATATTATCATGTTATTAATTTAAATAATCTTAAATCATGAATGCTTTAATTAATAACATAAATGTATATTATTAGAATAAAACTTAATATCAATTTCATTTCTAAAATATTAAATTGACTTCTATTTAAGTCTAATATTAATATTTACTTTTCATTTAATTCATAATGCAATTCAAGATAACCATTATAATTAAACTATTTACAATTTCTCTCATAATATATAAATATTCATAACTGGATGATTATAAATTTAACTCAACTATAACTCCTCTTTAAAACATAATAAAATTATAATTATTTATTTATTAACTTCTCTCTTGCATTAATAAATATACTCATTTATATGCAACTAAGAGTTTAACTAGAGTTAAAGAATCACTAATGCTAACATTCGCTTTATAACTAAATGAATAATATTTATTTAGTTTTTGAAATTAATAAATAATAATAAATTATTATTTTTCAAAAAAAATTAAATTAAATTTCTAGAATTAATAAATAATACCCAAAAAAAAAGTTTTCTTTTTTTAATAAATAAATCTAAAAATTGAATTTTTGAAAGTAATAAATAATCATTGAAAAAAGTTTTAGAATTTTGGATTTTTTTTAACAATAAATAAATTCGAAAACTATATTATATTTTTATAAATAAGAATAAATATACAATTAGTGTTTTCTCGTGCATTTGATCTCTCAAATCATGCAAACATATTATATTTAGTTTTCTATCTTTAATATATTTGTTTTCATATGCATGCATAAGTTTAGTTACAACATGTTTTCCTCTCAATTAATCTTTTGTTTTTCTAATAAATTTTGCAACCAAATAATTTTAGATATAAGAATAATATTTATCTTTATTTAGAAAATTCATGATAATCACATGACAAATTTAAAGTTCAAACCCTAGTTGTTCAATTTGTTATTTTCTTCCAATTTTATATAATCGAATTAGAAAGGGTTTTAAAAGAATATAGTCATAATAATTTTCTAAATTTTTCTACAATTTTCTAACTCACATTTTCTTGATTAATAAGTTTTCCTTTTGAAAATCTACAACACAATTCTTCATCCAAACTTAATACAATAAATTAATGAGCATTATGCAAGCACCCAGGAAGACATGAAGTAAACAGATCTTTCAATAAAATTCTACAATGGGTTTTCGAACCCTACCTCAAAACCACAGCAAAAATCTTAGAAAATCTGTGAACGCATGCAAATCCAAACCCTCTGAAACTTTCAACAATTCTTTTAACCCAATTCCAAATTTTTTCTTCCAAAACCTGTGTGTCTAGAATGTTGAAAACAAATTGATACAAGTATGATAAATGTGTTTCAATCATTTTTTTGTCGCTAATGTCAAACCTACTTTTTTGCTGGTAAGACAAATGCTTACATGATTTAAGTACTATAATTTATTTGATTGATGAAGAGGATTTGATCAAAGGATGTAACAATATCACCTAGACGAAAGGTTGAGTTATGATACAAAAAGGAGTACAAGAATCAGCTAAGACAGTGATATCATAGTGCATTGACAATCTACTTAAAGTTGCAAAAGGTTCGTTATACTAAACAAGTTTAAAAGAACAAGTATAACAAAGTTTGTCTATAAAGCTTGACCGAGTGGATAGTAGGTGTCGAGCAAAGTCAATGCAAGATGAGTAGAAAATCAATTGGAGCTAAGTAAAAGTTTGTTTTAGTGTATGTTGAATAAAAAGAGTTGATGCTGAGTAAAGTTTAGTTGATGCCAAGCACCATTCAACTTTAGTTTATGTCGAGTGATTTTACAGAGGATGTCATGCAACATAGTGTGTGTGTCAAGCATCAGAAGCAAGCTAATGTCGAGTGTTAGCATTATCTTAAAGATCGTGAATTCGATAGATCTGAGATGATAAGTTTATTTTATTGGATTGTGTGAACCATGTGGAAGATAATATTGATGAGTTGGTGGCATAGAATCCATGGTAAACCATTTCGAGGCGAATTGAAAGAGAAGTTTCTAGAAAGGGATGAAATGAAATAAGTGGTAGATTCAATGAATCCTACCTAATCTGATCTAACCCTAAATTGGACAATGGAGAATATGAATGACAAAATATCTTAATTTTCTATTTATAGGGATGGTTGGTCAGAAGAAAAGGTTGTCATGTGTGAGAACCTAAGGAAGACAAAGAGTCTAGAGTATTGCTTCATTCAGTGACCTAAGTGAGGAGTCTACATTGGCATAATAAGCAAGAAGGCTTAAGGATATGGATGCTTGAAGGGTCAACAAGCTATTAAAGTTGAAGTGTGTGAAAGCCAAGAAAAATGGAGGACTGAAATAGAGATCTATAATTTGCAAATGGAGTTGTAAGTTGTTATCATATCAAGCCTTATTGTTACTCTCTAATAATTATAATCAGTCTAGGGAAAAGCCTTTGGATTAAGGTTAACCTAACAATCATTTGTAAATCCTTTAACTGGGTGACATTCCAAGTGAATGGTCTAAAGTCCTCTAAAAAGGCTCACTCCTAATAGGGTGATTGAAATCCTTTAACCAGGTCACATTTAACAGTGTGCATTCTAACCTTTAATAGGGTTGGCCTTTCACAAGGCATCACTTCAGAAGATTGAGAAGGAGCAGCATGTTACTGATGGTTTTTTCCAATTGGGTTTCAATGTAAATCATTGTGTCAAGTGTGTTATTAAGTCTGTTATGTTTAATGTTTACATTTTTGCAAATTGATTTGACAGTAACCTACAAGTTTTAAGTGATTGCATAATCTTGTGGGTGCATGCATGATGATGAATATTTTATGGGTTCACTGAGCTGTGAAAAGTTATAATTGTACATCTAGACCTTGGATAACTGATTCACCCCCCCTAGTTATTCTAAAGAATTCCAACAATTAGTATCAGAGGCATCTACTTAAGAGGACTAGTTTGAAGATGCTAGAAGCACAAAGATCAAGATGTCAAAAAGAGAAGTACCCAAGCTTAATAGAGATAACTTTCCTGCATGGAAAAGTCTGATGAAACTACACCTTTGAGGATTTGGAGATCATGCACAATCTACCATTACTACTTAGCATGTTGATCCTACTGGAGCCCTAACTACTAAGGATTTGAAAAAGAAGAAAGAACACAACCAGACAATGTTGGAGATTGCCCCTACCCCAAGCTATGTTGAGTTTGATAATATCAAAAGTCTTTGAAATATAAAGAAAATGTGGAATTCTCTATACACCATCTATGGAGGAGACAAGAATGTTCTAAAAGTGAAAGCTAAAAGTTTTAGAGGTAAGTTTGATGATATGAGAATGCAAGAAGGTGAGAATATTGCTCAATATTGCTCAAGGATAAAAGATATTGTTAATGCAATAAGAGGAGCTATTGGTAAAATAGATAATGATATTGTGGTAAGCAAAGTTTTGAGAACTTTTCTACCCATCTATGCTATTAGATTTTTTGCAATACAAGAGCTAAGATGTGTACTAGAAAATGATCTAACACTTGAAGGTCTAGTAGGTAGGCTCACTACTTTTGAGCTATCTAATTTTGATAATTACAAATAGAAAATATTGAATCTTCTTTCAAAGATAAGTTGTCATTAAAGGAACCTGATGTGAAGAAGAAGAAGAAAAAAGACAAAATATGTGTCCAACGACAGTGATATAGATGAGGAGGATGTAGATCAACTTGAAGCACTATTGACAATAAGATTTCATAGAGGTAAAGACAAGTTTAAAGGTAAATTACCTATCATTTGTTTCAATTGCAGTGAGGTTGGTCATATTGTTGCTAGATGTCCAGAGAAAAAGAACTACAAAGGTGGTGACAAGTACAAAAGTAGAAGAGATGAAGAAAACAAGGATTACAAAGACAAAGGCAAGAACTCTTGCTACATTGTTGAAGAGGAAATAAGAGATGAATCTGATGAAGATGATGATGAAGTGGTGTATGTTGCAATGAAGGATGAATCTGATGAAGATGAGGCAACTACACTTGTGTCTTGTGTGAACAAGAATGATAGGTGGATCATTAACAGTGGGTGTTCACATCACATGACCAGAGATAAAAGTAAGTTCATTTCCTTAAGTTGTTATGATGGAAATAGTGTAAGATTTGGTAATGATGCACCATGTTTGATAAAAGGAAAAGGTTCTATCAAACTTACAGAATTTTTTTTATGTGACAATGGTTACTATGTTGAAGGTGTTAACTATAATTTGTTGAGTGTGTCACAACTAAATTATTTAGGATATAAGGTTGAGTTTGAAAACAAGATTACTAAGATATATGATACGGATGGAAAATTGATTGTAAAGGGTGATCAAAGTAAGAGCAATCTATTACAACTTGATATAGAGAATGCTACTTGTTTAGTTGTAGAATTTGATGATGTGTGGCTATGGTACAAGAGGTTATGTCATGTTAATTTTGATAACTTGGTTAGCATTAGTAACATGAGAAGAGTTAGAGTTTTGCCTAAGTTGAAGAAGCCTAACAAAATAATATGCAAACAATATCATTTAGGCATGATGATAAAGTCAAGTTTTAAGAGTAAAACTCATACCTCTAAAGGAATACTAGAGATTGTTCATACTGACTTGTGTAGACCAATTGAAGTGCAAAGCTACAAAGGAGATAAGTACATTATGCTGCTTGTTGATGATTATTCTAGAATGATGATAGTTATGCTTTTAAAATAGAAATCTAATGCTTTCTAGATTTTTAAGTGGTATTTAGCAAGAGTTGTAAAAGAAATAGGTAAAAGTCTAAAATGTTTGAGATCTAACAGAGGAGGAGAATTTACATCAAATGAGTTTGAGATGCTTTGTAATGACAGAAGAATCAAAAGACAAACATCTGTTCCTAGAACCCCTCCACAAAATGAAATTGTTGTCAAGAAGGAACAGGTTTGTAATGGACTATGCTAGAACACTTATGATGGAGAAGAATGTTGCTTTAAAATACTTATAGAGAGAAGTTGTAAGTATAGTTGTTTATACTCACCCAATGTAAAATAATTTAAGGTATTTGGAAGCAAATGTTATATTCTCAAAGATTTTAGGAATAGTAAACTAGATACAAAAAGTGAAGAAGGTATATTCCCAGGTTATTTCATAAGAAGTAAAGCTTATAAGTGTTTAAATACTAACACTAACAAAGTTGTGGAAAGTGAAAATGTGAAATTTGATGAATATACAAAAGCATATGAGGCTGAATCTATGAAGGAAATAGAAGAATACAAATCATTTGTATACTTTTACAAAGGTATATCTGCTGAAGAAGATGTTGCAAATCAAGCTACAAACCAACAACAAGTTTTAGTGATGTGCTGATTCAAATACTATGAATGTTGAGTTGCATTTAGGAACTAAGCTACATTCAGGTTGTAAAGTTATAAAATGAAGTTGAGGCATATTCTGATTTAGAGATTAGTGTACATGAAAGAAATATTGAAATACCTGATAGAGATGTACATAGTGACTTAGAAGTTGAAAGACCAAATGAAGAAACCACAATGAACCAAGATTGTCAAAATATATCAAAAGACATCATCCTATTGCACAAATAATTGGAGATAAAGATGCTAGCCCAATGACAAAGAAAAAATTGAGAAATGATACATGTTTGTTGAGCATGAAGGAACCCAAAACAACAAAAGATGCCTTAGAAGATATGGACTATAGAGTAAAGCCATGGAAGAAGAGATTGAACAAATTGAGAAAAACAAAACATGGACTCTTGTTCCTAGACCAGAAGACAAATATGTGATTGGCACCAAGTGGGTATACAGAAACAAGTTAGATGAAAATCGTGAAGTCACAAGGAATAAGGTAAGATTGGTCTGTAAAGGATATGCACAAGAAGAAGGGATTGACTATGGAGAAACATTTGCCCCTGATGCTAGATTGGAAGGAGTAAGAACTCTGGTTGTTTATTATGCATATAAAGGTTTCAAAGTTTATCAAATGGATGTTAAATCTGAATTTTTGAATGGTATATTAGAGGAAGAAGTTTATATAGAACAACGAGAAGGATTTGTTGATGTTAACAATAAAAATATGGTAAGTAGATTACACAAAGCTTTATATGGTTTAAAACAAGCACCAAGAGCATGATATGAGAGACTTCATAACTATCTTGTGAAGATTGGAATTGAAAGGACTGATGATAACATCAATCTATACTTGAAGACTGAGAAATACAAAGGTATTTTGTCATCCAAAATTTTTGTTGATGTTATCATATTTGGAGGTCAAGATACTTTATGTAAGGCTTTTGCAAATGAAATGAAGCAAGAATTTGAGATATCTGTGTTTGGAGAGATCGAGTTCTTTGTGGGTTTGCAAGTACACTAGATGAAATATGGTATATACATCACTTATTCAAAGTATGTCAAGGAGATACTAAATTTTTTTGGATTGGAAGATTCCAAGCTAGTAAGTACACCTATGGTTACATAACATAAGTTGTCAAAGAATGATGATTCAGCTAAGGTGAATCAAACATTATACAAGTCTATGATTGGAAAATTGCAATATATAGTACATAGAAGACCTAATATTGCTTTATCTATAGGGATAGTTGCAAGATTCACTACTAATCTTAGGGAGAATCATTTGATGGTTGTAAAAAGAATAATGAGATATCTAAAAGGAACAGAGGAATATGGTCTATAGTATAAGAAACTAGAATTAAGAGCCTATACTGATGCTAATTGAGCTAGAAATATTGATGATGGAAAGAGCACTAGTGGAGGAGCATTTTTCTTAGGAAAGAGATTGGTTACATGGACTAGCAAGAAACAAAATTGCACTTCACAATCTACTGCTAAAGCTAAATATGTTGTTGTTGTTGTTAATTGTACAAACATTGTATGGATCAAACAATTACTCAAAGGTATGAAGGAAGAAATTATTGAACTAATGATACTTTATTGTAATAACACAAGTGCTATAAATATATCAAAGAATCATGTGATGCACACAAAGACTAAGCACATTGCAATCAAGTATCATTACTTGAGAGTGTATATGAGCAATGTTAGTATGCTAATAGAAACCAAATTTAAATAAAGCTTCTATAAACTAAACAAAATTCATAAACTTCAAGATAGACTAAGATGAACTCTCAATTGAGAATATGAGCCATTAATGGACTCTCTCAATGAGAAGCTCTCTTGTTGAGTGGCTTTGTCTAAATAGATAGGATGTATGCTCAAGCTTATGCTTCAAAAAGGGCTTCAAATGGAGTTGGAATTTGGGTGTGAGTGTATGGTTTTGATGTAAAATGGCTTCTTAAAATGGCATTATGACTTTACTTCATGGATTGTGTTATTTTGCAAAGGGGAAGGATCCAATTTATAGGCAAGAGGCTTGAGGGTTTGAGGGCTAAGATGCAAGGATGGGGAAAAAGCTCATGGAGGGCTCAGATTGCATGAGAGGAGAGCACATGGATTGTGCTTCCTTACAGCCAATCAAGGAGTGACACATGTCACAGGGTGAGAGGATGGAGGAAAGGGGAAGGATGAGTCAACAAAGGAGGCTCAAGGGATAAAATCTTCATAAAGACCCTCATAATGGCTTGTAAGAGCAATAAAAGGGCTTGGAAGAGTCATTTATGGCCTAGTGGGCTTCATAAAGTTTTATGGTTGGGATATTTTGAGGGAGATGAGAGAAATTTTGAATTGGGCTTGATTAGGAAGGTTTTAAGCTTGCTTAGGATTGTGCAAATGATTAGAGGATGGATTAGGATGGTTTAGGATTAGCTTAGGGATAGGCAAGTGGATGGCATTTAATGAGGGTGGGTGAAGGAGGAGATATTTGTTAACTTTGGCTTGGGTTAGTAAGTCTTAACCCATTTTTAGGGAATGTGACAAGGTTAGGAGGGGATTAGGATTAGGTTTAAAGACATCTTCTAGAAGAGTCTAGACTTTGGATGAGGATAAAGACTTTCTAGAATAGTCTAGAATTTCCTAAGATGAGGATGAAAACTTTCTAGAAGAGTCTAGAACTTCTTAGGATAAGGATAAATTAGATTTTTAGGAAATAAATAAAGTTTTATTTATTTCAAGGGTTTGGGTTGAGGAGATATTTATTAAAACTTTTTTAATAAACATGAGGATTAATATTTAATCTTAATTAAATATTTTGAGTTGGGATTAGGGGTAGGAAATGATGGGATTAGCCTTTAATCAAAATTAAAGAAGGATTAGAAGATTTTGGAAGAGGTTAGTGGTCTTAAGGAAATTGGCCAAGTTTTGGGCAAAAAATAATTTTTTTATTTATTTTGGGTTTTTTGGTCAATTTATTAATTAAATAATTAATAAATAAGGAAATAATGTTTAAATAAGATTTAAACATTTTTGGGAGGGATTCCTTAATTAAATATTTTTAATTAAGATAAAGGGATTTAATGGCATAAAAATTAATTAATTAATTAATTAATAAATGATGATGTCATCAGAAATTTTTCAAAAAATAAAAATAATATATTTTCTAAAGGTTTTTAGGTGTCTACAGAGAGAATTAATTCAAGATAAAGAGTTGAAGATGGAATATGTTAACTCAAAAGAGAAAATTGTTGATATCTTCACAAAGGCATTACCTAAGGATTCTCATGAGCATCTAAGAGGTAAACTAGAGGTGATACCCTTATCAAAAGTTATCTAAGTACCAAGAGGAGTGCCCTGCATCAAACAAGTTGATTTTCATATGTTACAAATTGATGCAGTGGATCTTACTTTAGGAGTTGCCTAAAGTAATCACAAAGGTGAAACTACAAATCAGTCACAAGCAAGGTGACAGAGGGAGAAACTGAAGAAGTTCATATCTACACATTAAGATGACAAGTCTTTGGCATTATTGTCAAAGAGGGAGAATACAACAGAAAAATTGAACAACAAAAAATAGACATGTGAAAGGGAGATAGTAATTGATAAGAAGAGATACGGAAGTAGACACTGAACAAAGAGGGAGAAATCCTAACACAAAGGATGAGGGAGAAATTTTGATTACATCTATTCAGAAGATGAAAGTTGGCGATAGAGGGAGAGATTTCAATACGAGGAATTATTTGTTTTTCGTATTTTTTTGGTCTTACTATTTTAACCTAGTCTGTTTGGTTAATCAATTTGGTTTGCCATCAATGCCAAAGAGGGAGATTGTTAAAAATAGATTGATACAAGTATGATAAATGTGTTTCAATCATTGTTTTGTTACTAATGTCAAACATTCTTTTTTGTTGGTAAGACAATTGCTTACATGATTTAAGTACTATCACTTATTTGATTGATGAAGAGGATTTGATCAAAAGATGTAACAATAGAACCTAGAGGAAAGTTTGAGTTACGATATGAAAAGGAGTACAAGAATCAGCTAATATAGTGATATCATAGTGCATTGACAATCTACTTAAGGTTTCAAAAGGTTGGTTGTACTAAGCAAGTTCAAAAGAACAAGTATAACAAATTTTGTCTACAAAGCTTGACCAAGTGGACAGTAAGTGTCGAGCAAAGTCAGTGCAAGCTTAGTAGAAAATTAGCTAGAGCCAAGTAAAATTTTGTTTTAGTGTATGCTGAGTAAAAAAATAGTTGGTGCCAAGTAAAGTTTAGTTGATGTCGAGCATCAATAAACTTTAGTTCATGCCGAGTGATTTTACAGAGGATGTCGTGCAATGCAGTGTGTGCCACGCATCAGAAGCAAGTTAATGCCGAGTGTCGGCATTATCTTAAAGATCATGAATTTGATAGATCTGAGTTGACAAGTTTGTTTTCTTGGATTGTGTGAACCATGTGGAAGATAATATTGATGAGCTAGTGGCACATAATCCATAGTAAAATATTTTGAGGTGAATTCAAAGAGGATTGAAAGAGAAGTTTCTAGAAAGGGATGAAATGAAATAAGGGGAAGATTCAATGAATCCTACCTAATCTAACCTAATCCTAAATTGGATGATGGAGAATGAACAGAAAAATATCTTAATTCTCTATTTATAGGGATGGCTGGTCAAAAGCAAAGGTTTTCATGTGCGAGAACCTAAGGAAGACAAAGAGTCTAGGGTATTGCTTCATTCAGTGACCTAAGTAAAGAGTCTGCATTGGCATGCTAAGAAAGAAGGCTTAAGGATATGGATGCTTAAAGTGTGAACAAGATATGATAACTGAAGTGTGTGAAAGCCAAGCAGAATGGAGGACTAAAATAGAGATCTGTAATCTACAAATGGAGTTGTAAGTTGTTATCAGATCAAGCCTTACTATTACTCTCTAATAATTGTAATCAGTCTAGGGTAAATCCTTTGGATTAAGGTTGACCTAACAGTCACCTGTAAATCCTTTAACTATGTGACATTCCAAGTGAATGGTCTAAAGTCCTCTAACAAGGGTCACTCTTAACAGGGTGATTGAAATCCTTTAATCAAGTCACGTTTAACAATGTGTATTGTAATCTTTAACAGGGATGGCCTTTAACCGGGCATCACTTCAAAAGAGTGAGAAAGAGTAGCATGTTACTAGTGGTTTTTCCCAAATTGAGTTTCCACGTAAATCATTGTGTCAAGTGTGTTATTGAATCCGTTATGTTTCATGTTTACATTTCTACAAATTGTTTTGACAATAACATACAAATTTTAAGTGATTGCATAATCTTATGGATGCATGTATGATGATAAATATTTTATTGGTTCACTAAGCTGTGAAAAGTTATAATTGTACATTTGGACCTTGGGTAACTGATTCACCCGCGCCCCTCCCCCCACCCACCTTTCTCAGTTATTCTAAAGAATTCCAACATAGAAATGAGCTTGAATATCTTAATAAAAAGTTCAACTCTACCTAGGGTTTCCGATTTTCGAACATGCAAACGCCTCTCCTTAAAATAAACTTTTATTATTTAATCCTTCCATGCACACTTAAAGAACTTTTTAATTAAAATATTATTTTATTTTTTATTTTCCTCCACTTATTATTTAGTACAAGCATTATTTAAAGCATAGTCCATTATTTAAATTAATAATAATAATTAAAGCTCATTATTCAAATACAACTCTAATTTAATTATTATTAATTAAATAATTATAATACAATAATATTAAATCTTTAATATTTTAATATTCTAATTCTCGTTTTATCTAACTTCTTAGATCAGACTTTTAAATTAAACCATGTATTTAATTAGTTTTTAATTAATTAAATATTCTCATATTTTAATATTTTCTTTTTAACCAAATAATATTTATTAATTCTCAATATTATATGATTAACCCAAATATTATAATTAAATCATTTACCAAATAGATCACATAGTCAAATCCACATAAGAGCAACATTACCAAAATTGACGAAAACTTAAAAATAAACAACACAGACAAAGATAAACTCATGGGTTTTAAAAAAGGTGGAAAGTTAGTTACGAGTCCTCCTTGCAGGACAAGTATTTAGGCTATAGTTGGGATTGGACCTGAACATTATCTCCCCATTCTTACCATTGTGTTATTGTGATAAGGCATGCTCATCCCAGCAATTCAAGGAAGTCGATGCCCAGTACTTGAAAACCTATATAAAATACGAGCATGTACATGTGCAAATATATATATATATATATATAAGTTAAATAGATAATGGTGGGGAGTGGTACATCAAGTAGATCTCAACTACAACTCCCTCCCTTAACCATGTCAAATAGAAAAGTAAAACAAACATGCACACCATACAAATGCAAGCATGGGGTAAGTACTATAATAAGTCTTCAGTACAAATCATCGGATATTAAAACATGGAAAAATCATCATTGTGAATTTAAAATAATCATCATTTGATATCATCGTGAGAGCAACCACATTTACTAACTAAGAACCATTAAAGCATCATTAATGCGCTAGTAATCATAATCATCAATCAACATGTGAAATATAATCAAATAAGTAATTATTTATTGATATACATGTAATCCAAGTCATGAAATAATATCATAACACATGCATGAAATAGGCATAAAAAGAGTTTGGTAAATATAACGGAAAAGGAAACTATGGGTGAAGCATGATTACAAAATATAAGTTGTATGCATGAGCTGAGGCATTATCAACATTTCTTAGATCCATTGGATGTAATTCATTCCATTTTTGCTTGCAAGTCATAAAAGATGGATTTGGATGTATGACTTCAAACAACTTACAAAAGATGAAACAAGAATAAAGTGAACAACCAATCATTACATTAGCAAACGACAGTTTCCCTTTGAATCTCTACATATTCTCTTTTCTCTTTCATGTTCTTTACATTTGCATAGAATAGGAAGCATTAGTAGTAGAGGCTACTATCATAGCCTTGTGTGGGAGATGTATTTAGATACATCATGTTAATTCCATTTTTGTCTATTGTATATCGGTTGTACATATCATTTGATGATTAATACAAAGAACATTTCAGCTGAAGTTTGTATACATAGTAAAAATGATTTGCAAAGATAATAGTTGAATATAGATATAAAGAGGATATGCACATTTGGTGACACTTTTGCAATGCAAAAACTAAATTTTAACTTGAGTAAAGATTTATTAACAAATTTGGTGACTTTTTTTTTTTGTCTACCTGCTAGACATAAAACAATAGTCCTCTATCGATTGGGAAACAAAGTCCAAAAATAAATACATTCGTAAGACCTAAAAGTAGAAATCAAAGACTCTTTAACTTTATTTTTGAACTTGATACATGTGTATAACTAAGTTGAATGGGATAGAGAGGCACGCATTGTACTTGTTCATATGCATGTATTTGATTCAAGCAACATGTTTCAATAAATTGAGACCTTCTTAGTTTGTTGTTTGGACCAATTATCTATGTATGAAGGAGCCTAGTGAGAAAAAACAACCATTAGAATTTTTTATATGTATGTAATTGATGCAAATAGTGAGAACTTAATGGAAAGACCCTTGACTTTGGATATAATAGCAAATGGACCTAGGAAAAATAGGAAAATTAAACTAGGAAAATACAACAAACCAACTTATGCTTGTAAAACATTTGGAATCTAATATCTTAGTGTATTGAATGGATTTATTAAAAGTATGAAACCTAGCCTAATGTATACAAGATGAACTATATGGATCATACCTTGAAGCAACGCTTGAGGTATATTACATTAACAGGGATAGGAAAAACATCTCTATCAATTGATGTAAGTTGAAGCACATTATGTTCTTTGCTCTTTGTAATCATGAAAGGACTCGTCCATTTATTATCAAACTTTATATGATGCCTAACTAATCTTTTTAAGGACATCCAATTCAAGAACCATATCATCATCATTGAATCTTTTAGCAGTAGTCTTCCTATCACAAAAAATCTTTATTTTGATTTTTCGATGCTACATTGTACTTAGTGTCTTATTCCTTTCTTCTTCCAACTCCATCAACTTAATGTACTTGAGTTTCATAGGATCTTCCTATTCAAATAATACTAATTGATCAGTCAATTCAAGTGTAGGAAATTCTATAGAAATAGGTAGCCTGGCCTCCTTTCGATGCACTAGGACATAAGGTGAATTTTCAATGATCTTTTTGGGGGTAATTTGTGTTGATTGATGGAATTATAAATAGAAAAATAAGATACTAAGGCAGGGGGGGTGAATCACAATCTTAAGCTCGCACATTTCCCAATTATCTTGTGCATGTAAAGTTTGTGATAATAAACTTTTTGTAATATGTAAATTTGATCTATGACATGCATGAAAATAAACACATAACACAATATTTGTTACCTACAAACCCTCCAAGGTGAAGGTAAAATTGGGGTGGGGATGACACCCACAAATCTTCATTATTGCAGTAATAAAGTTAACGTGTTAGGGTTACAATGTTTGATTATAATACATGATCTACCCTGTGAGGGGTTTGCCTTGTTAAAAGCATTTGAGACTACTATATCACGCCTTGCTAGAGGATTTAACGCTTACAATAAAGTAAGGACTTTGTTAGGAGATTTACAAAGATCTGTTAAGAACACTATGTTAAGAAATTTACCCTTATTCAAGTTGGTTATAATTGATTCAATTTTTGACTCTCGGTATGCTCTAGTTAGTGAATAAATTATCTTTTCCTACAAAATTCAGTAATTCAATCTATGCCCAAGATTGAAAATCCAACAATTTTCATAACAGTTGGGTAAATGGTATGTTAATCATTTCCCTCTAAATTTTTATAGGCACAACTCCCTTTATGAATAAATTTTCAATGAGTTTAAAAAATCAAATAAAAAATTGCACACTTTTACCAGAAAGTGTCTAAGGGACTCTCGCGTACTCTTAGGTACAGAGGTATTGCTTTACAACCTCATAAATTTAACATCAAATTAAAAAGCTCACAATCTTTCCACAATGAACAAGATTCAAATATGAAATTAAATCCCACAACAATTTAAACCAATTTTCACAAATAATGATAAATATGAACATCACGAGAAACAACAATAGATGTCATGCAATATTAACCATCACAACTCTCAAAGTAGCCACAAAGGATTCTGCTCAAACTCTAAGTTTCAAAGCATGATAATATATATATATATATATATATATATATATATATATATATATATATATATATATATATATATATATATATATATTCAAAAAGGTTTCCCATGCACAAAGTCATTAAGAGACAACTTTCACATATATCACTACTATCTATCTATCACTATCTCCTTCAAAGAAACTTCAACAATAGTAAACTATAAGATTATTTATATGCTACTAAAATCTAACCCTGCTCTAGCATTTTTAGTCTTTTACAAACTTGAAAAGGCCTCCATCAAAACCTGGCCTTTTAGTTGAAAATAGTTATAATTAAAGAAATAGTTTTAAATTAGTTTTGAAATTCAAAATACCAAAGATAACCATTTGTAACTAAAAGTCCTCACTAGGCTTTTCTCCATCCATCATTATTTGCTTGACTAACTTCTAGCTTTTGAAGGCACTCACAAATTCTTACATTGCATGGGAGTGAGGATTCTTCAAATTGAGTAGTTCCAATCTACAAGCATCTTTCTACCACTTGAGCTCCTTGATCTTGTAGCTTTGCCTTGGCATAAGATCCTTGTTTAAGTATAACATAGATTTGATGTTAGCCAGTGTGGTGAAGGCTCTCGAAGTAGGGGTGTCACTATTCTTTATCCTAGACATGGTGTCGTTGAAGCTCTTGGTTAAAAAATCAAAGTCCATGTTGTCATCATCAAACTGTAAGATACTGGTAGGATTCACAATTTGTATATCTTTTAGTAGCTCTTTATGCATTCCAACAACCTCAAGCTCTATCGCTTGCATCTCTTTGATGGTTCCCTTGTAGATCAAATATTTCCAACCCATATTGGTTTTAAGAATGAACAACATACATGAGTCCACATTCTTCATGGTATTTTCGTTCAAAAACTTCAACACACCATATCTTTCAACTTCATGCACTTGAAACACAATGGCTTGGCACTGACTTTGATCTGCCTCACATATCGAAATGAGGATTTGAACCTCACCCAATAATACTTCTCCCTCTACATACATAGTAGTGAAATCTAGGATGAATTTACTTCTCTCCTTGACTATGGAACTTACTCATTCCTACACTATTTTTTATAGTAATCTTCCCTTTTGAATTTGTTTGACCAATTGTTGACTATCTGATGAATTGGGATGGAGTCTGAATTAATGGAAGAGCATCCAAATTCATCAGAGAATCTATGTATTCAACCATAGTGATTACCATATTTTTTAGTTCTTTCTTTTCTTTGTTGTCCCTTTCAGATTGAGTCAACATATGATCTGTCGAGAATTTGAAGAAGTGATTCCTAGTATCTCTAGTAATAGCTCCCAATTCAACATTAGTAACTTTGAAATCTTCTGCATCAATTTCCCTAGAGTCTTCCTTCTATTTGTATATAGCCACCTCTACTATCACTTTTCCTATCACAGGGTCCCTGATCAACCACACATTTCTTTTCATATTCTTGCTCTTAATACCATAGCCTACATACTTAGTGACGATGTCTTTGACAGTTATGGACACTAGTTGAAGGTTGTGTTTCTCACTTATTGAGTTTGATAGCCAGGGTGGAATATCGAAAATGGTTGTCATCCCTTGGTTACCATTGGGAGGGGTCATGAAACCAGATTTCTCTACTCCTAAGCCCTCTGTTAGTTCCACATCACCATCTTATTTATCTGAGAAAGTGAGCTCTTCTCTTTTGTCTTTTTCCTGAGCCATGATTTTCTCTTTCTAAACCCTCTCCTATGCAAGCACCTTAGATTTGGTTTTGGAACTAGTCCAGGAGTCATGATTTTCTTAGGAGTTATTGCTCCTTTTTGCTTCTGGGAAGTTGAAGTACCACCTGCAATATGAGATGAAATTTGGATGTCAAAAGTTAATGTTTCAGAGAAAAAAAGTACCTTTGGGGATTTTGTAGTTTGTTTCTCATTGATTGATCTCATATTCCTTTTCCTTAACCAATTATATGCATGGGTTAACATAGATTTGGTTCTAAGGTTTATATCATCTTCTTCATCTTGATTCCAGTCCACTTCTAGTTGCTTTTGTTCACTTGCCTCTTCCCATCTTGGTTCAACAACATTTGAATTGTCTTCAATTATTCCCTCTGATTTGAACTTCAATTTCAAGGAATTAATATATGGAAGTGTTAATCTTGAATGATCCCTTTTAACCACTTCATTCTCATCATTGCAATCTTCCCAAAAATCTTATAAATGAGGAATTGTTGGTGACTGACCCTTGAGGCCAAGCACCCTTGCTGCGAAACTTTTGCTATCAAAATCTCTCCTTCACTAGTAGAATCCAAGGTTACAACTAAGCAAGTTACTTCGAATCACATCAACATTTATCATATTACTACAAGCTAAATGGCCAAGTCTGATGGGAAAAATAGACTCCCACTTCTCCTGAGGCAGGTTATCCTTAATCACAAAAAATAATTGCCTACATATCTCAGCTATAATGAAACAATCTAGTGCATACCAAGGTAGCTTCATAGGCTCTTCTTCAAATCCCCCTACTCGCAAGTATGTAAACTTAGGAAATTGGATGAAAGAGCTTCCATATATTTGAATTATCTTTTGGGCCTCTGGGAATATCCTCAACATTGGTGCTTTTCTGAGGTTCAAATGCACACTCTCTATCAAAACATCATGTGTTTTCCTAAATTCTTCCAACACTTTGTCCTTTTGTAGAAAAGGGCAATATTGGTAAACAGATACATCTTCGCTCCAAGGTTCATGGGGAAGGGAAGTAATATTGTTGACACATGCAATGTAATAGGTCAAGTGGGAAGTCATGTGGAAGTATTATCTTGATATCTTAGAATGTTTAAGCCAATTCCTTAGTGAACTAGCTATCAAATCTGTGCAATCTAGAAATTGTGTTCCTATCAGGATAATATCTATGTAGTGATACATCCAATCTTCAAAGAGGAAAACATCAACACACCCTTTAACCCGATGTAACAAAAACATGAGGTCATGGACATAAGGCTTCATGTGATCTTTAATGATTATTTTGGGCAATATCAAACAACCTTTATATTTTTTCCCTATCTATTTTCAAGCCATCATGTTATAGTACTTTTCTAGGTTCTCTTGGTATTCAACTAGAGACTAGGTAGGGCCAAAAGTAGCAAAGGTGCACTCAAGTAGATGCAATACTAACTGATGAGGCCAATTATTGCCTCTATTTTATGTTAATTTTAATACTCTATTTTTAATACTGCCAAGACATTTGTGAGCTTATAACTAGCTAAACTTATGATGAGGTCCAGATAGAACCGGTAACCCATGGGTAGATAGTTATGTAATAATTTGCCAATATTATACATATAATTCAGTATTTCATATAACCATTAGAATGTGTGTTCTAATATTTGGATTTAATTTTATTATGTTTATTTGCATAAATATTTCTATATTGCAACTAACTTATTAGGGAAGAAGCTAGAGAATGGTCGACAACATTTAAGAAGGAGCGTTAAGGCCCAGCTACGGTGGAAGAATCATAATGGTACGAGGAGACATGGTTGCTACAAAGGATGAGCTATTATTCCAAGAATGTAGGGATGAAGTGTCGCTATATTCCCTCTACATTTACTATTGTGTTAAATTGGTTACCCAAACTTTATTGCTTATACTGCAAGCTATTATATTTCCTTCTTCTTCTCTGGTGGATTTGTAGTCAATTTGTTTTCTTTCCTGTTTTAGAATAAGTGTTGATCCTCTATTTATAGGGATTGGATCGATAGTTTTGGAGGTTAAGAAAATTTTATGGAAAAACATTCTTGAATCTTGTAGTGAGTTGTTTTGCAGCTTTATGTATTGTTCTTATGTAAGGATTTTTGAAATATAATGAAGTAATTCTTAGTTTACATTCTGTGTTAGTAGATTAGTAGAAGCTAACCAAGGGGGCCCACTTGGGAGGTGGATTAAATTATAGTAGTGTAGATTTACTTCCATTATTTTCAGTATTTTAGGTAGAAGTTATAAGTTTCTTCCTACAGTATCATACTTTGTGAATGTTCCTGCAGCATCTGCAAGAGCAGTTGCAGTGGATGGTCTTAGTTGAAATATAAGTTAGCATATAGTTGTATTTCCAGCATTCATTTTAGTAAAGAGTTAAGTGTGTTACTTTCCTGCAACATAAGCATAATGGCTCCTTAAGAAACCTAATGCACATACTAAGCCAACCATTTCAAGTATACGTCCCTAGGTTGGCAAGTTAAATGCACCTCATGTGGGAGAAGTAATCCTTAGATTGATAAACTATTCCTAAGTAAGGCCTTGGGTATGATTATCACATACCTATTGTGAGGCGAACCATTTTTGGCACTGTTGTTGGTGATGGTGTCAAGCTAGGAACATCTTTTTGGGTCATGGTTTTTTTAGTTAGTTTTTAGAGATTTGCAGTCCCAAAAGTTGCTTCATAAGTGTGAAGAATTCAATTGCATGCATGGAAGTGGAAGGAAAAAAAATCAATATGGTAGATTTCTTCCACGAGAGTCTGTTAATTTAAACAATGAAATTAAAGAAGTTGAGTTGTCTTTTGAGGATGCAAGCCCTGATTTTCTTGCAACATCGTCCACTAGAGCAGAACCTTTGGATGTAAGTGATCTTTAGCCTTTTGCTGAAATCTTGGCTAGCTTTCTTGATAGTTCTGGTCCAAATCCACCTGTTGTTAACAATCTCATAGCCAATGCTCCTTTTCAACAGCAACCCCATAATCAAATACCTCCAGTAATGACACACCCTACTTTTCCATTTCCTCTCCCAAGCCTCATAACCAATGCTAATCTCAAAAATATACTCACAATTGTTCTTCCAAATTTTTATGGCCTTGTAACTAAGGATCCTGATACTTTCTTATTTGAGTTTGATATACTCTATCGTAGCTTTGACTATAACACCAATGCTCAAAAGCTCAAGTTGTTTCCAACACTGAAAGAATCAACCTTACAATGGTTCATGAGCTTACGAGCTAATGCAGTAGGTACCTGGGATGAAATGCAAACTCTATTTCTAGAAAAATACAAAGATTATTGCAAGAGGAGTGATCCAAGAGGAGATGACATTTTTAGAATATCACAAAAGGAGGATGAAACATTGGAAGAATATGTTTCAAGTTTTTTGTACATAGTGTAGAAGAGCCCCTAGCATGTACTGGCAGAGGATTCACAGAAACTAGTCTTCTTGAGAAGGGTAAACGATAATTATCTGGAAGCACTAGACCTGATGGGTGGTGGTGATGTATACCAATCTTCTTGGGATGACCTCAAGAAAATTTGTCTTAACTACTCAAGGTCAACTATGAAGAAAGCCAGAGGATACTGGTCCACAACCACTAAAGGGATTAGTTGGGGCATTTCAAAGCTTGAGATATCTAATTTACTCTCAAATTTCAAGAAGGACATCATAAATGATGTTGTTACACATCTCGACATAATGACTACAAAGAAGAAGCATGCAAAAGCTAAATTATGATTAGTGGAGTATTGTCCTCACTGTTGCAAACAGAAGAAAGACTATGCATGTAAGCTGGTAGACAACTTAAAAATCAACATTTTCCAACTGAATACATGAAGATAGATGGGGACAATGATCAAGTGTTCTTCATAGCTCAATGTCGACCATGGGCTTCAAGACAAGGTATGCCTTAATATCCTTTACAATTTTCAAATCCTTACAATAATCAATGACAAAACCAAAGCTATCAAAATCTTTTTCAGTAGTCCCAACCTACTTGGCAAAACCAACAAAACAACTAGTGGCCTAATCAATAAAATCAATGGCAACCACCACAAGTAAATTGGCAGCAAAATAACCAATGGAGGGGGCCTCCACAATGGCCTGACCAAAATCTTGATAACCCACAACTACCGCCTCTAGCCCAATAACCAACAATAATGCCACTTTGTACGGAAAATAATATTAATCCTAAGCCAACCCAACTGTCTGCTCAGTCTCAGCCAAATCCAAACAACAAGCAACAATAGTAGCAAATGTACACTACTAATACTCAGTAGTGCCCTACATATTCACTAGAGATATATGATATCCATTTGAGATCTAGTACAACTTTGCCTACACCAGAATACCCTATTATCATGAAATTTGCAGACACTCCTGCAACACCACTTCCAGAAGCTACATTGCCAAATACCAACCTGCCAACTAATGTACCCAGCAGGACTACTAACCATACCTTTGTGAATCCTCCCTTTCCACATAGGCTAAATAAAGAGAAATCTATATGCTAAGAGGAAGAGACATTTGATATTGTTATGCAGTTGAAAAATATGCACATCCAAATTCCTCTATTCCAAGCTATCAATGATGTCCCACTCTTTATAGAAAGGCTATTAAGGAAGCATGGCTTAAGAAGCTAGGGTGAAAGAAGAAAGATACTCAAATGCTCCATGTTGTCAAGAAATCAGTAGATATCATGTTAGGGAAAGTAGTGATACCAAAGTATTCAGATCCTGGTAGTCCAATAGTTATTGTAATCATAAATGGATAGGCTGTGAAAAATGCTTTAGTTGATCTAGGAGCAGCAATAAATGTGATGAGTAAAGATACAGTGCATAGGTTACATATGGAAGGCTTAAGAACAACTCACACAATGTTACACCTTATTGATAATTCAACTATTACTCCACATGGTCCCATAGAAGATGTGATAGTGACTTTAGATTCATGGGAATACCCTACTCATTTTCTTATCCTACCACCCAAAGTAAAACTTGTTGGCTATCTTGTCATATTAGGGAGACCTGGTTAGGCACCACTGATGCTAAAATTAGTTGCAGATTAGGCAGTATGATAATTTCAAATGGTCAAACCATAAAGAAGTTGGAGTTATATCCACCTACCCAACCCCAACTAGACTTTGGAGAACCTATTTGGCCAGATTTAGGAGATGAAGAGGAAGATCTAAATTCTATAGCTCAGCTCATGATGTTGCATAGGCAATCTTTTTTGAAAATGCAAGAAGAAGATGATGTAGTACAAAACATTCTTACCAATGAGTGTGTAGTAGCCAGAGATATTGTTGACAGCTTTGTCTTAAAGCTATGTACCTATGAAGATTGTGTCTACCCAGCAAGCCTTGGGATAATTGACCAATTACTATCAAGTGAAGTAGCTACAAATCTAGTACTAGAAGTGTAAATGGTGGAATTAACAACTACTGTGGAACTTTCCCCTAGTCGTAATCTCCATGTAAACAAGAAGTTGTCCCTGTCACAATTGGAATTGTTAAACAAGCTCCTCAATCAACATGAAAAAGCCTTTGCTTGGGGTTATAAGATATGGTAGAATTGAGCCCTAAACTCTACACCCATAGGATATACATCAATGATGGAATCTTGCCACTCTGTTAGCCTCAGAGGAGAATAAATCCAACATTGTGCGAAATAGTTAAGACTGAGTTACAAAAGTTGTTGGATGTTGGATTCATCTATCCAATCTTTGATAGCAAATGGGTATCACCAGTTATTGTACCTAAGAAAGGAGGAAAGTGGCAAATATGTGTAGATTATAGAGAATTAAATAATGCCACAAAGAAATATCACTTTCCTTTACCCCTTATTGATCAAGTTTTGGATACTTTGGCCGAAAATAAATACTTCTCATTTCTGGATAGATACAATAGACACAATCAGATAAGTATTACTCCAAAAGATCAAGAGAAGACCACATTTACATTTCCTTGGGGTATCTATGCCTATTATGTATTACCATTTGGCTTATGCAATGCACCAGCTACTTTCTAGAGAGCTATAATCAACATCTTTGTCAACATATCACATGATTGCATGGATATATACATGGATGACTTCACTACATTTGGTGTTGCACTTGAGGAAGCCTTGGAGAACTTGGAGAAAGTACTAATCCGATGTGAAGAACACAACCTATCTCTTAACAGTGAGAAATACTTTCTGATGATGTAGGAAAGGTGGTATTGGGACATTTTATCTCTGAAGCTGGAATCCAAGTAGACCCTATGAAAGTAGAGGTAATTCTCACACTCCCTACTCCCACAAAGTAAAAAGAAGTCAGATCTTTCCTAGGACATGCTGGCTATTATAGGAGGTTTATGAAAAAAATTAGTCAGATAGCTAGTCCTCTATATACTCTACTTACCAAAGAGGTTGAATTTTTCTAGACAAAGGAATGTGATGACTCCTTCCAACAGCTCAAGTCACTGTTGACAACTGCACCAATACTTAGGGGTCTTGATTGGACTTTGCCCTTTCAAATACATACATATGCTTTTGACTATGCCATAGGTGCAGTCCTAGGACAAAAATATCAACATCTTGAAAATGCAATCTACTATATCAGTAAGAGCCTTCATGGATCAGAGTTGAACTATAAAGTGATTGAAAAAAAATTGTTAGCAGTAGCTTATGCTTTGAACAAATTCTGGCATTATATAACTAGTTATCCCATATTTGTTCATACTGACCATGCAATAATTAAGTATCTCATGAACAAACCCACCATTAAAGGTAGGTTAGCAAGATGGCTACTTCTTTTGTAGGAATTTGATATCACAATCATTGATAAACCTGGGAAAGCAAATATGGCAGCTGATTATCTATCCAAAATCCACCATGATGAAGAAGATACTACTTTGATAAATGATACATTTCTAGATGAGCATCTATTTCATATTGCTATCCAAACCCCATGGTATGCTGATATAGCTAATTACATTGCAGCTAATAAAATGCTAACACATTTCACTTACAAGGATAAGAAGATGCTTGTAGAGAAAAGCTTCAATTTCTCTTGGATTGCTAACACACTGTTTTACACTAGACTTGATCAAGTTATGAGGAAATGTGTGCGAGAAGATGAGACATATGACATTCTACATGCATGTCATAATGAACCGTGTGGGGGGCACTTTGCAGCAAAAAGAATAGCCTTGAAGATTTTAACAACTAGTTACTATTGGGATGCAACTTCATAAAGATGCAACCAATTATACACAAATTTGTGATAAATGTTAGAGGATGGGTTGACCACCAAAAATATATGAAATGCCTCTCAATCCACAAATGGTCTTAACACCATTTGACAAGTAGGGCATGGACTTCATTGGTCCAATAGATCCTCCATCCAATGGGAAATCATATATCCTTGTATGCACTGACTACCTAACAAAATGGGTTGAAGTCAAAGCCATGAAGCATGCCCGTGACCATAAAGTTGCCAAATTTATGTACGAAAAAATCTTTACTCAATATGGTGTCCCCAAAGAACTTGTTATTGACCAGGGTGCCCAATTCACTTCCAATATGATCACAAAACTCATGAAGGAATATAATATCAGACATTGGAAATCAAGCCCCTATCACCCTCAAACTAATGGACAAGAAGAAGTTAAAAATTGGAAGATAGAAGCCATCTTGACAAAGATAGTTCATTTACACCATAGAGATTGGAGCAAAAAACTACCAAAAGCTGTCTAGGCATACTAAACAACATGGAAGACTACCATAGGGTTTACACCATTTGAATTGTTGTATGGAAAAGTAGCAATGCTACCCATTGAATTTGAACACAACATTTTCAAGAACAACACTGGAACAAAACATTGATCTTCCTACAACATAGAGAGAGTGCTTACTGCATCTTAATTCTTTGGATGAAATGTGCAAGTCTGCCCTGGAACACACAAAAATCATACAGAAGCAAAGGAAATAATGACATGGCTCCCACATTAAGAGCAAGCAATTTCAAATTAGAGATTAGGCATTACTCTATGATTCTAGATTTAAAGACATACTAGGCAAGTTGCAAACATGATGGTTGGTTCCTTATGAAATAAGCCATGTATTTTCAAATGGATCCATCTAGTTAACCACAATTGATCCAATACACTTCAAGTTATTCATCAATGGACATCAACTAAAGTTGTATAAACAATCCCAAACGAAAGAAGACTTCTTGCAGCAATTTCAACAACCAGTTTCAAATGCACAATAGGTAACACTTGCTGCAGTAGAAGGTGCTAACCTTCTGCCTGCAACTCTTCAATAAGAATTCCTTCGAGCATACTCATAATAAAAACTTTATGCCTACATAAAGTTCAAATTCTCCATTCACATTCTAAATTCTTCTTTTTCAACTCATCTCATTTCTTTCTCTACCACCCACCCATCTTCCATGCCATCATTTTACAATGCTTTCAATAATATGGTGAGTTCACTAACGTATGTTGTCACTATCATTCTTCCACTCTTGCCACCTTTATCTGGCACGTGCAATGATCAAATTGATAGGTATAAGCTTTTCAAATTTTATTCATTTTTAGCACATAGATTTAGTTGGTTATATCTATTACTGCATTAAATATATTGTTGTGGCATTATGCTAGTTTTGTACCTCATGCGAAGCATGACAAGTGAGGATACTTGTCTATGTTTTGTAGGGGGCAGGGAAGGTTAATAATTCCAAATGACATTTCTATTTATTCATTAAAGATCCTCAAATATATACTCTCTCTTTGTTTGATTAAAATCTAGTTGTCATAGTACGCAAGTGTCAAGTGTCGTACCTTTATTCCCAAATAATTCCTCATTGTCAAACTAAGACGTGACTAGAATTAAATTTTGAGGTGATTCTCATATATCTATGATTTAATCCCATTAGAACCACATTATTATTACTCATGACATGTTGTTCTATTGGAAATATAAGAGGAGTAACTAAGAGGGGAGGGGTGAATCAGTTACTACAAAAATAAATCCCAGATCCCTTTTGATGTCAGTACAAAATGCAAACAAATAACTAAATACAGTTGAAGCTCGATAAACAAATAAATGTTGTAACTAGGTGAATGTAGAATGTGTTTAACTTAGTAGATCTTAAGATATTGTCAATAATTTACTTGAAAGCATGAAAAAAATAACATGAACACATATGACACCAGGATTTAACGTGGAAACCCAATTTGGGAAAAACCAGCAATTGTAACTAGTTACTATTTTTCACTCTTCCAAAGTGAGCCCTGTTAGGAGCCAACCTTATGAAAGGTTAAAAAACACACTGTTAGGTGTGACCTTGTTAAATGATTTAATCACCCTATTAGGAGTGGCCTTGTAAGAGGTCTTGAAATAATTCAATGGAATTGCCACCTTGTTAGAGGGTTTACAAATTGCTATTAAACCAACCGTGTTAAGAGATTTTAAATCACTGCTACAATGGTTAGAGAGTAACAATGAAATGACCTGATTGAGGTGCAACTGAATTGTTGATTACAAATCTATGTTCTAGCTTATACTTGATCCTTCTTGATCGAATAACACTTTTTTGCTCCACAAGATACCTGCTTATCCTTCAAGTTCACTTCCTCTCTTCTTATCTCTTCCAACTCATTCAACTTGCATTCTTTGAAATAAAAAATTGAACTTTTACTTATACCTTCCATATTTTCAAGTCAACTCAAGTACAAATTAGAACAACCAATATTCATTACCTCAGTCAACTAGAATCAATAGGTTAAATAATTAAGCTTTACATGCCAAAATAAGAAAATCCTTTGGAAGCCGACCCAGCTTGGTAGAAATTAATTCTAAAGTGATTCCATGTGTTAACCAATAGGAGCTCAATTAACACTGTGAACTTACAAAATTCCTTTGGTAACTGAGTGAACTTGGTTAATACTAGCTCTATTCAATTTTTCTTGTTAACCGAGTGAGCTCGGTTAACACTCTTTTCTGCATAAATTCCTTTGACACCCAAGTAAGCTTAGTAGATACTACCTTCTTTACAGAGCAGACTCAAGAACACTCAACAGATAAGGAAAACTATCTTCACTGACCAAGTGAGCTCAACATGCACTGACTGTCAATTGTTATGACATTTGTGTAACATCAAAGACCAACACAATTAATCAATTGTATCCAAAAATCTCCCTCTTTGGCATTGATGGCAACATAATATGTCATAATAAAATTTTTGAGAAAGTTTCTCCCTCTCTAATTTTACACAAAAAACTTCTCCTATAGTATTCTCCCTCTGTGAAGGAACTACTTAACTTCTCCTTCTTGGAATTACAAAATTTCGTAAAGATATGATAGTAAACTTCTCCCTCTTTGACAACACATGCCAAAGATAATTCTGGTTAGTGTCAATGTACCTTGAGTACAGATTCATCTGCAATATGTCTTTGTCAATACTGCATCAATTAATTAATCTTTAACTTAGTTCTTGTTGATGCATCACTAAACTTTATTTAGTGAGCCTCAGATAGGGGAATGACCCCTAGCTTACCTCTTAGATACAAAAATGCATCCTTAGGTAATGGCTTGGTGAATATATCTACAATTTGTTCTTTTATATGCACATATTCCAATTTGATTTCTTTGTCCTATACTAATTCTCTTACAAAGTGATATTTTATAGCAATGTGCTTTGTTTTGGAATGCATCACTGGATTCTTTGATAGGTTGATTGCACTGGTGTTATCAAAATACATGACTATTGGCTCTTTGATTTCAACCTTCATACCTTCCAACAATTGTTTGAACCAAACAATGTTAGAGCAATTTACTGCTACAGCCACATATTCTGCTTCTGCTGTGGATTAAGATGTGCAATTTTACTTCTTGCTTGTCCAAGATACCAGCCTTTTACCAAGAAAGAATGCTTCACCATTAGTGTTTTTTTTGTCATCAAGATTTCTTGCCCAATCAACATCAGTAAATACTTTTAAGTGGAGATTGCCTCCGAGTTTGTACCATAAGCCATAGTCTTTAGTACCTTTCAGATATCTCAGGATTCTTTTTATTGCCATCATGTGGTTTTCTTTGGGTTTTGTTGAGAATCTTGCCACTATCCCAACTGCTAAGGCAATATTAGGCCTTGTATGTACTACATACTATAATTTCCCAATCATTGATCTGTATAAGGTCTAATCTACTTCTTTGGAATCATCATCTTGGTAAGCTTAAGTCCAATACACATGGGGGTTCCAACTGGTTTTGAATCTTCCATTCCAAATTTCTTGAGTATTTCTTTGATATACTTAGATTGAGTGATATAGATACCATTTTGTTCTGTTGTATTTGTAATCCAACAAAGATTTTTATTTCACCAAACATGGACATCTCAAATTCTTTATTCATTTATTCTGAAAATGCTTTGCATAAATCATCATTTCCTATAAATAGAGTATCATCCACAAATATTTCTGCCAACATAATCTTCTTATCTGGTCCCTCCTTGATATATAGACTATTGTTATCATTTGTTCTTTGAAAGCCAATCTATATCAAATAGTTATGTAATATTTCATACTAGGCTCTAAAGGCTTGTTTGAGACCATATAGGGCTTTGTGTAATTTTTACACCATGTCCCTTTTGTCAGGATCAACAAAACCTTTTGGTTGTTCAATGTAGACTTCCTCATCAAGAATGCAGATTTAACATCCATCTAATATACTTTGAATCCTCTATGAGCTACATATGCCAGTAAAGTCCTAACACTTTTTAATCTTGCAACAAGGGCAAAAGTCTCACCATAATCAATACCTTCTTCTTGAGAATAGCCTTTACATACCAACCTTGCTTTGTTTCTTGAACTTTTCCATCTTCATTCAGCTTATTTCTGAATACCCATTTTGTACCAATCACATTTTTATCTTTGGGCCTAGAAACAATAGTCCAAGTTTTATTCTTTTCTATTTATTCTATTTCTGCATTCATAGCCTCAATCCAACTTTCATTTTCCAGTGCATCCTTAACACTTGTAGGTTCAAATTCAACAAGTAAACATGTACCTTTTAGTTTTCTTCTTGTCATTGTTCTATATGATTTGTCTCCAATGATCTAATCAGGTGCATGATGCCTTCTGACATATTTAGCCAATATAAGTTCTTTGACTTTTGAATGAATTGCACTATCTTCATTATGAATCTCAACTTCAGGCTCGAGTCCTTCAGACTCGGTATGCACGAACTCGGTAGCCTCCGAATGTGTCTCGGGTCCTTGTGACTCGGTCTGCTTCCTGCAACTCAGTAACTGTTGGGGACTTGGAGAGCTCGGGAGATGAAGTCTCCTTTTTGTCAAATATGTTTGGCAATGTATCAGATTCATAGTAGACAAATCTTCTGTAATCTTTTGGCTCTTTTTTGCTTTCTTCTTCACTCTTTTCTACAAACTCATCAATTCTCACATGCGCACTTTCTATGATTTTGTGAGTGGACAAATTCAAACATTTGTATGCTTTACTTCTACAAGAATATCCTAGAAATATACCTTCATTACCTTTTACATCAAATTTGCCTTTTCTAGATTCTTTCAAGATATAACATTTGTTGTCAAATACTTTCAAGTAACTTACATTGGGTTTGTAGCCATACCATAGTTTATAGGGGGTTTTATTTGAGTCCTTCTTCAACTAAACTTGGTTCAAAGTATGAACTGTAGTGCTAGTAGCTTCATTCTAGTATTTGATAGCAACATTCTTTTCAATCATAAGTGTCCTTGCACAATCCATGATGGATCTGTTTCTTCTTTCAGCTATATATTCCATTATGCTCAGAAGTACCAGGGGTTGATACTTGTCTTTTGATTCCTCTTTCAATGTAGAAATTGTAACATGGGAGGGAGGACTAAGGTTGGAGACTTCCGATCAATGGTCAGAAGATGCAATGCTTGAGGACAAGCATTAAACTTACCAGGGGGCATATGATGAGGCCAATTATTGCCTCTATTTATGTTAATTTTAATACTCTATTTTTAATACTGCCAAGACATTTGTGAGCTTATAACTAGCTTAACTTATGATAAAGTCTAGATAGAACCATTAACCCATAGGTAGCTAGTTATGTCATATTTTGCCAATATTATACATATAATGTAGTATTTGATATAACCATTAGAATATGTGTTCTAATATTTGGATTTAATTTGATTATGCTTATTTGTGTAAATATTTGTGCATTGCAAATAACTTGTTAGGGAAGAAGCTAGAGAATGGTCAACAACATTCAAGGAGGAGTGTTAAGGCCCAACTATGGTAGAATAATCATAATGGTACTAGGAGACACGACTACTACAAAGGAGTTATTATTACAAGAATGTAGGGATGAAGTGTTGCTATATTCTCTGTGCATTTACATTTGTGTTGAATTGGTTATCCAAACTTTATTGCTTATACCGCTAGTTGTTATATTTCCTTCTTCTTCTCCGGTGAATTTGTAATCAGCTTTTTTTCTTTCCTATTTTAGAATAAGTGTCGATCCTCTATTTATAGGGATTGGATCGATAGTTTTGGAGGTTGAGAAAAGCTTATGGAAAAACATTGTTGACTCTTGTAGTGAGTTGTTTTGCAGTTTTATGTATTGTTCTTATGTAAGGAGTTTTGAAATACAATGAAATAATTCTTGGTTTACATTCTGTGTTAGAAGATTAACAGAAGCCAACCAAGGGAGCCCACTTGGGAGCTGGATTAAATTAGAGTAGTGTATATTTAATTCCAGCATTTCTAGTATTTCAGGTAGAAGTTATAAGTTTCTTCCTACAACATCATACTTTGTGAATGTTCCTGCAGCATCTGCAAGAGCAGTTATAGTGGATGGTCTAAGTTTAAATATAAGTTAGCATATACTTGTATTTCCAGCATTCATTTTAGTAAAGAGTTAAGTGTGTTACTTTCCTGCAACATAAGCATAATGACTCCTTAAGAAACTTAGTGCACATACCATGCCAACCATTTCAAGTGTATGTCCCTGGGTTGAAAAATTAAATGCACCTCATGGTGGGAGAAGTAATCCTTAGATTGAATAAACTATTTCTAAGTAAGGCCTTGGGCATGATTATCACATACCTATTGTGAGGCGAACCACTGATGAGATAGTCTCCCTAGTGATGAACCATACTAGCTCCCCATTTTTATTCAAAATGCTTTTAGTTCTTGCATCATATTGGTCAATGCACAACTGAAGCAATTCTAGACTCAAAAGAGAGGGGGGAAAAGCAACAGCTTTGAGTAAACCACTTGTTAGAACTTCTAAACAATCATTTATCTCATTAGCTCAATCAAGAAAAATTTCTTGTAGTTTTTCAACCCTGAACACTTCTAAATTAGTATCAGAAATGATAGGTATTTTATACTCATGACTGGATATTTTCCAAAGAAATGTAGAACAAACCTCATTCTAAACAAAAGGAAAGAAATACCCAACATTGCTCTTGTTTCTCAAAATAACAACACAGAAGAAAGAACACAAAATTTCTTGTATTCTCACCTATAACTAGCTGAAAGAAAACCATACCACTTCCCTTCTTTCACTACTACTCTACTTCTAATTTGCCTTTGCACATGATAAAATAATTAAGTGGGAAACTAATGTTTTAAAGGTAAGAGAACATACTAGCGAAAGTATCACCTCATAATGAGGTATTCACGGCAAGATTGTTGTGGCTTAACATGCACACTTGAAACTATGATGGGGCTTATTTATTAAATGATCACCTTACATGAATGTCTTTGTAATAATTATGAACTCTTGACATCCAATTCAGCCCCCAAATGACAGATTTGCCTTCCTTTTAATCATTACTCTGACACCTTATTTAATCTCTCAAGAATTGTCGTCCTTTTAAGAATCATTAATATCCATGTGCAAGATCTTCAGTAGTAGAACTACTTTGAACTACTTTGAACCAAGGTTGAAAGAGGTTCGAAGTGGTTCAATAAAACATTTCTGCTCCACTTAGTAGGTCCCACCTACAAAAAAAAGTTAGTATAAAAGAGCTTTGGTTGGACTGCTTTGAACTACTTTCAACCAAGGTTCAAAGAGGTTCAAAGTAGTTCAAAAGAAGGATTCACAAAAAGGTATCACAAGAAGAACTACCATATGTGAGGCACAATGACTTTTGAAAAGAAAAAAATGTGAGGAACTTGTCAACGTGAGGTTTTGGATTTAAAAAAGGAACTGGAAAGTTATAATGGCAACTCAAAATTAGGGCTAACAGTTCTGTAAGCTAGTTTTGAGTCTTCTCCTTGTAAGTTGATCCTCTCTTTTGATCTCATATAACTTTTCTTTCCCTTCACTGGTTTGAATGGGTCACTTGCTCTGTTAAGAGATAAAAAAAACACTTCCACTAACTTTTGATCTGATCTTGGTTCTTCACTTCACCATTTACATATCACTCCTTGTATGTAACACTATTCACATCACTTTCCATCTTCACACTCTCTACTTCATCTCACCACCATCATCACCATATGATCTAGGTTAAACTATTCTCTATTTAAAGAGTTTTGTAAAGATTTTTCTAGATGCTTCCATATATTGACTCTTCATCCAAGTTATTGATTGCAAAACATAAGGATCTGTGATCCACATCATAAATGCATAAAAATCTCTTTAACAACCTCCACATATATTAAATATTCCTTTCATGTCAGCTTGAAAATGATTTACCTCCAAATCTATATCATTTCTAACTTTTATGTAAACTTTGCATTACTTAGCCTTTATTGTTTTTGATACTCAACATTGTTGTTACTCAGTCGGTATTGTGCTCACCATGTACTATGTAACTTGGCATTTATATTCTTGAACTAATTGTTAGGTTTTGAGCTCAACTTGTATGGAAAATACTTGATGACCATACACTTACTCGACTCCTATAGAGCTTGGTACATACATACTTATGTACATGACTCGACCTATGTAGAGTAGCTCAGTCATAGTGATGACCATATGAATTTGCCTAGTAAATGACTAAGTGTTTAACACTAATAGACAATAATAGTTAAAGATACCAATGATCTTTCTCTTTAACATTAATGGAAAAAAACACTTTGTCATATTTACATCATTATAAATACAATTTGATATTGAGCTATCCCCCTAAGTCTTATGACTTATGCCAAAATGAATACTTATCCACATACTCTGCTTTATGACAACAAATTCATTCCCCCTTATTTTTGAGCACTTATATCATGGTTTTTGAGGTTGAATAAGTGGAAGAAAACCATATTTATCAGTAAATGTCTAATGAACTTGAGTGGTCATGGATAGTGCATGATCCCATGTGGTTGTTGTTTTCTCCAAAATGTGATTCTACAACTGTAATCTTACAACTAATTCAATTAAGCTACCAACCACTAAAATATTGCGATCTTCTTTGATAAGATCTTGTGTTGATTGCATTTCACTCTAAATGAGGTATTAACATTGCTTAAATAGAATTCAATTTAGATCACATGTTGTTGTCAATTGTTTGAAGCTTGGCTAATGTGCCTTGAGCATTCAGTAACTTATTGTAGTAGTCAATACCAGATGCTACTGACTGCGAAATAATATTGCTCAATCTCTTCATCTTAGCATGAATCTAGTGTATTTGTGCCCGAATATCATTTGTAAGTCTTGGCACATTTGATAAAATGTTGTACTCTCTGTATAAGTTCTATTATAACCTGTTCACATTCTTGTAATTGAACTTTTTGCTCAAAAATTGTTATGGAAACTTTATCCACAACCTTATTCTTGAATCTTCTTGCTGACCAATCCATTAATTTCTCATTGGATTTCATATTATCGTCATTTACTTGGTCAACAATATTTATAAGCTAGATAATATTTGGGTCTTCTTCATCAAAGTTTTGAATATCAAAAGCATCAACGAATTATTTTTTAACATCATAAACTACCTTCTTTTGTTTGATCTCTCTTCTTAGCTCTTCTTTCCTTTTCTTTTTATCCAATCTAACTGTGGTATCTCAATGACTTCATCCAGACTCACTTCAATATCTAGTGAGGTGTCTTTTATTGCTTTTCCTCTACCTGACGAAGGAGTGTTATTACTGCTTTGAGAGTTGGTGAGGGAGTTTCACCACTTGGTCATGTTGGTGCATCGATGCTTGAGACAACAATGGTTGCACTCAGTTTAGCTCTACTCGTATCATTATTTTTCTCAATGTGAGGTATTAAAATAGTTTGACTATATACACTTGTGTCCTTTAACTTAGTTTCTACCTTTGTACTTGTGAGCCTTGATTGTTCAGCCTCTGGAATGTCAGGGGTGTCAGCATGTACTAGTGATATGATGCCTTGTAGACTTGGCACACCTGAACTTTCTCCACTGTCGTGATCATCTTCGATGGTCACAATTTCAATTCCTTTCTTTGTATATGCTCCCTTTATGGATAACCCAAAAATTCTTCTATGCTACAACTTCCATTTTATTTTGTAAAATAAAAAATATTCTATCTTAGGAACAATTCTATTCCTCTACTTTACTAAAAATGTTTCCTGCAGGTCTTGGGATAGATCAGGTATAACTCTGACTAAAGTGTCAGTTCTTATCTTTTTCTCTTCTTCTTTTTCCTTCTACCATCTTCTTTCCAGTCTTTCATGTAAATCATTGGGAATTTTATTATCAATTTCACTTGGGGCTATCTTATGATTAGCAATCATATCTATCATAGCCTCGTCAATTTTGGTTTTGTCAGTATTATCCATTATATCATATTTTATAAATCTAAAGTTGGATAATCCAGAGGATCTTCTTAGATCTCCACATACCTCATCAATAGAATTTTCCCCTTTATGTGGTCCTCTAACCAATCTCCTTCTCTTTGGTTTAGATGCACTGGGCTCTGTAGTCTCTACTACTCTCTATTTTTCAATTTGCTTGGCACTAGCAACTACTTTGGTTCTTGGCTTGTTTGGTGCTGGAGCAGAGAGGGGTGTGATCAATGGCTTCTTATTAGTTCTTTTAGCATTCTCACTTAGTGGAGTGACAACAACTAGGGTTTTACCCTTTTCTCCTTCTTCTTCCTCCTCTTCCTCATCACCACCATCCTTTCCTTCATCCTCTCCAAGACCTTGTGTTATCTGCAATGATTCCTTTCCCTTGCCTTGGGTGCCTAGTTTTTCTTCTAGGTCTTCAATCATTCTTTTCCTTTTCTTCTCCTCATAAGTTATCTAGATACTCACAGTTATTCTAGCCTTAGCTTCCTCATATCTTCCAAAGGATTCAACCTTATTGTCTATTTCTTCTTTCAATAGTGCAACAATGTTTACACTCACTAAATCACTACCAATTTCATAATCAAAGCTTTGTAACCAAGCCTTCCTTGGCTTTACTGCATGTACGAATGTATTATTTGTGTCTACAAGAAAATATATGTCATTAAAATACCTTGTGACCAATTCTTCAGTTATTCTCATCTTCATCTTCATTCTTTTCTTGAATTCCTCAAAATAATTGTCCATGACATTCTCATAATTTGCTCCTAATTGATTAATGTATTCACATGTATGTCTTGTCACTAGTTTGTTTTGTTCCCAAACAATATCACCAACAGTAGGAAAATATTTTTGGATGTAAAAGAAAATATATATAATGAGGGATTCAAACTTACACATCGAGTTCTTTTCTTTTATGGTAGATGACAAATTCTTTGATAATTGTAGTTCTTGAAGCTTAACAATATCATATTCATGATCTTTTATCACTATCTCCATGCTTGATCCACTGCCATACATGACACAATGTTTAATCTTCTTGATTGGTAGAGTCTATGACTATAAAGCTCACAATAAATTTGATTAATGGATCATAAATGTTTGTAATGGATATACCTCATCCATTCCACTCAACACCTATGTTTGCCTCAATTTCCTCTCAACTCAAGAATCGCATAGTTTTCTTCTTATCTAGGGTTGGATAGTATGTAACTTTGTGAATCATTTTACTAGTGATATCCACAAGTCCATTTTGTAGCCAAAACTTCATATCATGAATTCTTCTAAAAAAAAAATTTAATCCATTCAATCTTGAAATTCTTTGGAAATTATAGGGCATGAGTTAATCCTTTCCTTTCAACAACTTTAAATTCTTCCTTCAAGATTCCTTCATTACATAACTTCTCATATGCTTCTCTTATCTCATAATCTCCCAGTTCTCTGATCTTTCACACATAATAGATCTGTACATCATGGATCATAACAACTTTGGGTGGTATCAAGGATAGTGCACCCATTGAATCTCCTTTCATTACAATTTTTGGAATAGTAGGAAACTTTGGTGGAGGACAAGTGACACTCTTCACCAGTTGGATTATACTAATCTCTTGGCTCATTCATGTAGTAGATGAAGCTTCCATGTTATTTTTTAGGGCTTGAGGTCTCTTCTTCCTCCTCTAAATTACTTGACACAGTTTAGATCTTCACTTGTTTGTGCTTCTTGTCCAAATTTCTCTTGAAATCTTTTTCTAGTTACTCAAATCGCCAAATTGCTCTATGCTCTTGAAATATGCATTTGTTATATACCTTCTCTTGATCAATATAGGGTCTCCATTAATGTTGTGTACTTAGGTAGGTGGAAGCCAACTATCCCGATTGACTTTCATGCCTTTGAACTAGGTCTTTACCTTTTAGCTCAGCCTCTTCCATATCACTCGGTCTCTACCATTTCACTCAGTCTCTATACCAGTTTACTTCTGAAGTGCTCGGTCGATGTTGCAATGCTCAATCAATATAGATAATTTTTATTGATGTTCGATAATATTTCATAAATCTATTGTCGTGCATCTTGATATATGCAAATATGAACTTTGGCAAATTTCATGTAAGGAATTGATGTATGATATATCAATTAAATATACAGTTCCATACATACCTTTCTTGCTTAGTTTGAGATGACATGATCGGCTTCTCCATTGGATTGGGTGACCTCAACTCCATTTGCTCCACTATTTCCATCTTCTACTTTCTTTTTTCATTTTTTATTCATTTCCTTCTTCATTTGTTCAATGTCTACTTTAACATACCTTTATCTTTTGTTTGATTTGTTGAATGTACTTGAGTCCTACAATTCTTGTTATATGTCCAAACTCGTGACATTTGGAATATGCATTGTTAGGTGCATAATTCTACCTTTGATTTATCTAATAAGGTATTGTCTATGATCTGCATTCATATGCTCTAGACCCATACTTTTGATAGTTATAGTAATATCCTTCAAATCTAGGTGTATAGATCCATTCCCCATTCTTGACCTACACTCATGTATTTGATGTCCTTGTTTCTTGCAATAAAAATAATAAACAGTAAATTTAGGCTTAGGATTTTGCATACCATGTTTGCTTTGACAAATGTTTTTAGTATGACCAAGTTTTCCACAATGATAGCATGTTGGTTTGTCTTTTGAATTTGTATTCCTCAGTTCTCCATTCCTAGGTGGTTCTCCTTGCTTAGTGTATGAATGTCCTAAGCCATCAATAATGGTAGATGACTTCATAAGTTCTTCAAAGTATTTCATTGCTTCTTTTGGTTTGTTGAATCTCTCCATACATTCTTTCTCAATTTTTCAGTTCATTCTTCAATATGTCCTTCTATGATTTGAGATTTTCTATTTCCACATCCTTATGATTCAATTCTTGATTTGTAAGCATTAGTTAATTCATCATGTCTAGTTGAGTGTTTGTGAGCTTTTGCACATCTTGTATCCTTTCTTCAAGTCTGGTAGCCATTACTCTTTTGTCTTCCTCAACCACAGACTTGTCTTCTTATATTTAGTCACTTCACATAATCTTAATGACTGGATTTCACGTTCTCTCTTCAGTCCTCTTATTTCTCCATTCAAGAGTTTGTTCTTTTGTTGAGTCTCAACTTCTTCATAGGTTTAAAAAAAAAAAAATCCTAGATAGCCAATTCCTTTCTTCTTTTTAGGGGTTTCTTCAGATTTTGTCTTGCTTTCTCAAGCTCTTGCTGTCTGAGTTGGATGTTAATTGCCTCATTGTTAATAACCTTATCCGATTTTAAAAGCCTCCATCTCCAAGATCTAATCTCCAAGTGATTAAACTTTTCTCAGAGAACCATTTCTCTAATACCAATTATTGATTGATGTAAATATAAACATGATAACAAGATACAGAGGGGGGGGGGCTTGAATCAAAATCTTAAGCACTTCTACTTTTCAACAATTCATTCACACATTCACCAATTATCTTGTGCATGTAAAACTTGTAATAATGAACTTGATGTAAAATGTAAATTTGATCTATCACATGCATGAAAATAAACACATAACACAATATTTGTTACCCATAAAACCTCCAAGGTGAAGGTAAAACTAGGGTGGGGATGATACCCACAAATCTTCACTACCACAATAATAAAATTAACTTATTAGGGTTACAATGTTTGATCATAATATATGATCTAGCTTGTGAGGGGTTTGGCCTATTAAAAGTGTTTGAGACTACTAGGTCTTACCTTGTTAGATGATTTAACACTTACAATAAAATAAGGACTCTGTTAGGAGATTTACAAAGATCTATTAAGCTAATTTTGTTAAGAGATTTACCTGGATTCAAGTTGGTTACAACTAATTCAATACCTAACTCTCAATATGCTCTATAAGCTGATTTTGAGTCCTCTCCTTGTAAATTGGTCCTCTCTTCTGATATAATAATACTTTTATTTCCTTTAATTGCTTTGAATAGGTCACTTGCTTTGTTAAGGGATAACAAAACACTTCCACTGACTTTTGATCTAATCTCGATCCTTCACTTCACCATTCGCCTATCACTCCTTGTTTGTAACACTGTTCACATCACTTTTCATCTTCATACTCTCTTCTTCATCTCATCATCATCATCATCACCATATGATCTAGATTAAAATCTTCTATATTTAAAGAGTTCCATAAAGAGTTTTCTAGATGCTTCCTTATTTTGCCTCTTCATCTGAATTGTTGATAAAAAAAATATAGGGATCTGTGATTCATGTCATAAATACATTAAAATATCTATAACAACCTCTGCATACATTAACTGTTCCTTCCATGTCAACTTGAAAATGATTCACCTCAAAATTTGTATAATTTTTGACTTTTATGCAAAATATGCATTGCTTGACCTTTACTATTTTCTAATACTCGACATTGCTATAGATGCCCATCATGTACTATGTAACTTGATACTTATATGCTTGAACTGATTGGTAGGTGTCGAGCTCAACTTGTATAGAAAATACTCGGTGACCATACACTTACTCGACTCCTATAGAGCTTAGTACATACATACTTATTGTAATGTCCCCCACTTAGCCAGTTTGGAGGTATGTTCTCGTTAGCCCATTCTTGTATGGTCCCGAGGGCTAACTGGGACTTCAAAAGGGATCCTGAGGTTATTTGGCCTAGTCAAATTTAATTACAGGCCAAACAGAGTTCGTTTGTTGGGTTGTCAGGAAGACTTACTATTTTTAGTAAGCCAATAGGGGGATGCAGTGCCTTCAATTTTCAGTGATAGGATGAGATGCGTTTTGTTGGGCTCTTTCTAATGAGCTATTATATGTGGGATTTTGAGTTTATTTGGTATATTATTTTAATGTTTGAGGTTACAATGGTAAAGTGACTATTTAAATTAAATATTATAATGTTTCATAAAGTCACTTTATAAAAATCAAGAGTCCCCCTTTTGAGTACATACATGGACTTTGTAAAAAGAAAAAAGAAGTAATATTAAAAGTCATGTATTATCCCACATTGGCAAGATGGAAGCGTGGAGCAAGTGAGGAAGGGATTAAAAGAAAGAGGATAACTCTCATTTATTCATGCTTGGAAATATCAAGAAATTTGGTTATATTAGAGAGATTATGTCTCAACAGTTTGAAGGACGAAATCCCTTCAAGCTAAAAATCTTGACGCCATTGAAAGATATGGTCTTGAGGTTCAAACATTGAAATAGCAAGTTCCTGTAGCAACGAGTCACTGTAGCGCGGCACTGTAGCAGCAAGTTACTGTAGCAGTATGGATCATTGTAGTTGCAAGTTACTGTAGCAACTTCAAAAACTATTAACACTACTGTAGCTGCAATTGGTATGGGCCATTATTGAACTCTATAATTGATATAATGTGTTGAATTTAATTAGATGATATGCTTGTTATGGTAGTTGTAACTTTCAAAAAATCCAGAAACAAGAAATAAATGAATGGCTAATGTTATTAGCTGCATTTGGTTTTATGTTGCCTCTTATTTGCATCTCATATGAAACACACACAATCTTGAGAAACCATTAATCAACATCAAGCTGAAAACTAAAAAAAATTAGTTGCAAGCCAATTGTTTGACAAAATTCCAGTGGAAGACAAAATTCCAGTGGAAGAAAATAGACATTAAAATAGCAGAACAAGGCAGGTTATTACAGTGGTATCAGAGCTTGTTTATCCTGCCATCCTAGTGGGTAGCAGAACAAGGCAGGTTATTACAGTGGTATCAGAGCTTGTTTATCCTGCCATCCTAGTGGGTACAAACACAATGAATAGGTGGCGATATGATAGATTGGAGTGTTCAACCTTTAACTCATCACTATAATTTAAGAAGAACTAGGGCTCATCTAAACATAGGACAAGAGGAACAGGGAAATCTAGAGGATCATATTGATACAGGTGAACAGGTTATTGGCAATATGGGAGACAGGAATGCTCGGGATCCTAGAGAGGAAAGATTCTTACAGTTATTAGAGACCTTGGAACAGGGACATCGATTAGCAGAATAGAGGGCATGGGAACAAAATCAGAGAATGGAGCTTATGATGTAGATGATGGCTCGTCAAATGGGGTTGAACAGTAACATAGGTGGAGGAAATCATCAGAATGGTAATAATTAGAATGGTAACAATCAGAATGGGAATAATCAGGATGGGACACATAATGGAGGTGAACAAGTTGGGAACAATTTTGGTCATGCACCCCAACAAGCTAGGACAGTGATTTCGAGGCCCATGATTCCCACATTTCCTCCTAGAGCTCCAGAGCAGCCCGTACCAAAGCCCCAGATCGCTGATATACAGGACCAATTGAGGAGAGATTGGGAAGTCAGAGGTCTAGATTTTACTACTGCAATTACCTTTAGGGAGTATATGGATGTGCGGATGAAACATGTGCCACATGAACATGACAAGAACCAAAGTTGTGAGCTACGAAAGAAAGTAGGGAAACTTCAGTTACCATATTATGATGGCTCGAGGAAGTCTACAGCAAGAGCTTGGGTTCAAAAGCTTGATACATACTTTCAATTGAACCCTATGCCTGAGGAAGAAGCTATTAAGTATGCAACAATTCATCTAGATGGGTTAGCATACGAGTGGTGACATCATGGTATGGTCACTATGGGTCATGCACACATTACCTCATATGTGGAGTTTACGGAGAGAATGATTGAACATTTTGATAGGAAGGATCCAGAACTACATTTCAAGGAGTTAGCTCAGCTTAAAAGATGGGGATCATTGGAAACATACATTTCAAAATTTCAGAAACTTGCAGTGTTAGTAACAGATGTATCTGAACGGAGGATACTAGTTTTATTTATGGATGGGTTAGCTGATCTGTTGAGAGGGTGGATTAAAGCTCTCAACCCTCCCACTTTGCAGGAAGCCATTAAGAAAGCTCATGACATGGATTCCTCTTCAGCTTCTAAAAATAAATTCTAGGCAAAGAGTTTCCCTTCGAGGAAAGATAAGGACAGTAAACGTTTTCGTAGAGAGGGTCAGCCAGCTAAGGAGGAAAGTAAGAGGTTGGACAATGAGACACTTAATGATCTCAGGAAGAAGAAGCTTTGTTTTCATTGTAGGGAGCCTTGGGATTTGTCACATAAGTGTCCATTGAAAGCAAAAGCCAAGCAAATGGAGTACTTTTCAGTCGAAGAGTCAATGGATGGAGATTCAGAGCAGTCATCAGAATCAGATGGAGATGATAATTCTTCACATGAGGAAGCACACAGTGATAGCACAATAGCTCAGTTGTCTAGTATATAGGAGGCCGTCACTTTCAGAGTTAGGGGAACTTTGGATGGACAAAGATTTGTGGCACTCATTGATACAGGGGCAACACATAACTTCATTGATGAAAAATTTGTGACACGTAGAGGGCTACATACAGAGGAGCATAGGGGATTTAAGGTGATGGTTGCCGACAGCTTCAAAATTGACTGTACCAAGAAAATCTCCAACTTGCAGCTTCATTTGGGAGATTATGACATGGTGGGAGATTTCTTTGTTGTCAACATTGGTGATCAGGATATGGTGCTTGGGATGAATTGGATGAAATCTTTGGAAGAGTTTACATTTAACCTCCAGAAAATGGAAATGAGGTTTGAGGCAAATGGTAAGAAGATAGTACTCAGAGGTTTGTCAAATGGGAGACTACGAGTGGTGTCACTCAAGCGGATGCAAAGTTTCTTCAGACACGACCAGGTGCAGTGGACAATAGAGTTCAGAGTAATGCCTGAGGTGATAAAGCAACATAAATAGGAGTATCCCCCTGATGTACAAAAAATAATAACCAAACATACTAAGGTGTTTGGTGAGATACCTCCAGGGAGATCCCCTGATAGGGGAATTGAGCATGTTATTGAGTTAGAGGAAGGGGCTAAGCTAGTCATCATCACACCCTATCACCATCCAAAGAGATATAAAGATGAAATAGAAAAGGCAATCAAGGAGTTGATTGACATGGGGCACATACGACCAAGCAAGAGTCCTTTCACTTCTTCAGTGGTATTGGTGAAGAAGAAGGATGGTACAATGAGGATGTGCATTGATTATAGGGAACTAAACAAGAAGACAATCAAGAGTTGATACCCTATTCCACGCATTGATGAGCTTATTGATGAATTGCACGGTGCTTGCTACTTCTCTAAGATTGATTTGAGATCCGGCTACCACCAAATACGGGTTAGAGAGGTGGATGTGGAGAAGACAACTTTTAGATGGCACTATGGACATTTTGAGTTCTTAGTCATGCCCTTTGGGTTGACTAATGCCCTCACCACTTTCCAGTCCTGTATGAATAGAGTATCCAGAGATTAGTTGAGGAAGTTTGTGTTGATTTTTTTTGATGATATACTGATATATAGCCGTACTTGGGAGGATCATTTAAAGCATATTGATGCGATGCTCATCATTCTAGAGAGGGAGTCATTATATGCCAAGATGAGTAAATGCGAGTTCAAGATGACAGAGTTGCTCTATCTAGGGCATATTATTAGTGCAGGAAGTGTTCGGGTTGACCCAAACAAGATCAGGCCATTCTGGATTGGCCACCGCCCAGGAACACTTCGCAACTCAAGGGATTTCTTGGGCTTTGCGGGTTCTACCACAGATTTGTGAAGGGATTTTCATAGATAGCAGCACCACTTACAGATTTGACATGGAGAGATAGTTTCAAGTGGTCAGAGAAGGCTCAAGATTATTTTGACAAGTTCAAGGAGCTGATAAGTACATGCCTTGTTTTAGCCATTCCAAATTTCACCAAGCCTTTTGAGCTGCAATGTGATGCCTCAGGAGAGGGCGTAGGAGCTGTCCTCATGCAGGACAAACATCCCATCGCATATGAGAGCAGGAAATTACGAGGTGTTGAGAGAACTTACAGCATCTATGACAAAGAAATGCTAGCAATCATGCACGCACTAGCTAAGTTCAGGAAATACTTAGCAGGGAGCCGATTCACAGTAAAAACAGATCATAACAGCTTGAAGCATTTCCTTGGACAGAAGGATCTCAATGACAGGCAACAGAAATGGGTGAGTAAGTTACAGGCTTATGATTTTGACATAGTCTATGTCAAAGGGAAGGAAAATATCATCGCAGATGCTTTCTCCAGAAGGCCTCATTTGCTTGTTGTTGGGATAGTCATGGACGATTGGAGAGAGTTGATCTTGGCAGAGTATGTCAAGGATAGTTGGGCATCTAGTGTTATTGAAGGAACTATTTAGGATAGTCGATACACTGTTGTAAATGATTTGATCATCTACAAGGAAAGGATTTATTTAGTACCCAGGTCTGCTATGAAGCAGAAGATTTTGAGGGCATTTCATGATTCACCATTGGTAGGACATCCCGGATTCTTTAAGAAATATCGGCAGGTGAGAGAGCGCTTCACTTGGAAAGGACTCAAAACAGAGGTGCTTCAGTTTGTTAGGGAGTGCCCAGTATGTCAGCAGAACAAACAGGAACATTCCTTTCCAGGTGGTTTACTACAACCCCTACCCATACCAGAGAAGAAGTGGGATAACATTTCCATGGATTTCATTACAGGCCTCCCCAAGGTACAGGGTCAGGATTGTATTTTTGTCGTGGTAGACAGATTGACAAAATTTGCACATTTCTTTGTGATTTCGTCCACATATTCAGCAGTACAGACAGCAGAGCTATTATTATGAGAGGTATTTAGATTACATGGGATGCCATGGAACATAGTCAGCGACAGCGATAGTAGGTTTATGAGCCACTTTTGGTAGGAGTTGTTCAGGTTGTGTGGAACAGAGCTAACTTCGAGTACCAGTTACCACTCCCAAACTAATGGGCAGACAGAGATAGTGAATAAATGGGTTGAGGGGTACCTTCGAAACTACATTGCAGGAGAGCAGAAGGCTTGGGTGAAGTGGCTGCATCTAGGGGAGTACTACTATAATACCTCTGTCCATATGTCTATTTAAATGTCCCCTTTCATGGCACTGTACGGGTATGATGCTCCTAATTTTTTGGATTTGTTATTTGGGGGTAGTAGGGTGCCTAAGGCCAAGGATATATTGCAGGAGTGTCAAGACATTATGCGATCCTTGAAGGAAAATTTGCAAAGGGCACAAAATCAGCAGAAGCAATATGCTGATCAGCACAGGGTTGAGAGATCTTTCGAGGTAGGAGACATGGTATACCTCATGTTACAGCCATATAGACTGTCCTCTCTCAAGAGGAGTGGAGCAAAGAAATTGAAACCACGCTACTATGGACCATTCAAAGTAATCAGGAGAGTGGGTGAGGTAGCTTATGAGTTGGAGCTACCTGCAGACAGTAAAGTACATAACGTGTTCCATGTGTCACGCCTTAAGAAGGCATTGGGACATAATGTGGTGCCTTCAGTAGTATTGCCACCTCTCAATGATTAGGGAAAGCTTATCTTGATTCCTGAGGCTATATTTGACTGCAGGGAGAGGGTGCTTCACAGGCAGACTATCAGGGAGTACCTAGTAAAGTGGAGGAACCTACTAGTTGAGGATGCGACATGGGAGGCAGAGGAGATTATTCAGCATCCTGAGTTGAGATTGCTTAGGGACAAGCAATTTCAAAAGGGGCGGACTGTAATGTCCCCCACTTAGCCAGTTTGGAGGTATGTTGTCGTTAGCCCATTCTTGTATGGTCCCGAGGGCTAACCAGGACTTCAAAAGGGATCCTGAGGTTATTTGACCTAGTCAAATTTAATTACAGGCCAAATGGAGTTCATTTGTTGGGTTGTCAGGAAGACTTACTATTTTTAGTAAGCCAATAGGGGGATGCAATGCCTTCAATTTTTAGTGACAGGATGAGATGCGTTTTGTTGGGCTCTTTCTAATGAGCTATTATATGTGGGATTTCGAGTTTATTTGGTATATTATTTTAACGTTTGAGGTTACAATGGTAAAGTGACTATTTAAATTAAATATTATAATGTTTCATAAAGTCGCTTTATAAAAATCAAGAGTCTCCCTTTTGAGTACATACATGGACTTTGTAAAAAGAAAAAAGAAGTAATATTAAAAGTCATGTATTATCCCACATTGGCAAGACGGAAGCGTGGAGCAAGTGAGGAAGGGATTAAAAGAAAGAGGATAGCTCTCATTTATTCATGCTTGGAAATATCAAGAAATTTGGTTGTATTCGGGAGATTATGTCTCAATAGTTTGAAGGACGAAATCCCTTCAAGCTGAAAATCTTAACGCCATTGAAAGATATGGTCTTGAGGTTCAAACATTGAAACAACAAGTTCCTGTAGTAGCGAGTCACTGTAGTGCGGCACTGTAGCAGTACGGATCATTGAAGCTGCAAGTTACTATAGCAACTTAAAAAACTATTAGCACTGCTGTAGCCGCAATTGGTATGGGCCATTATTGAACTCTATAATTGATATAATGTGTTGAGTTTAATTAGACGATATGCTTGTTATGGTAGTTGTAACTTTCAAAAAATCTGGAAATAAGAAATAAATGAATGGCCAATGTTATTAACTGCATTTGGTTTTATGTTGCCTCTTATTTGCATCTCATATGAAACACACACAATCTTGAGAAACCATTAATCAACATCAAACTGAAAACTAAAAAAAATTAGTTGCAAGCCAATTGTTTGACAAAATTCTAGTGGAAGAAAATAGACATTAAAATAGCAGAACAAGGCAGGTTATTACACTTATGTACATCACTTGGCCTATATAGAGTAGCTTGGTAGCAGTGATGACCATTTGACTTTGCCTAGTAAATGACTAAGTGTTTAACACTAATAGATAACAATAGTAAGAGATACCAACAATCCAGTCTACTCATAGTCCATACTTCAGCTTCAAATTCTAGTCTCTTTTATTCTCCTAAAGTATCCTCTTAATGATCTTGATAATATTCTTTTTGGTTGACTTAACAAACCCATTGTCCTAAGGGTAATAGTTTGAGGATGTATTAAGGTAGATACCACTCTTTAGAGCCCATTTAATAACTTCACCTCCCACAAATGCTAAGGCATTTTCAGAAATGGAGCCTCTTTACCCCTTGAGTATCTTTTAGACCAATTCCCCTCCCAGGGGTTCCAAAGTGTGGACTTAATGCTATATATATCATACATTTAATTTTAGCCATCTATCTTGGGATGTAGACAATGACCATTCTACACCTATTTGGGATGATTCATGTGGAGGCTCTCTCAATAATTATCTCCCCTAACATTTTGAATATATTGAAAGCCTTGTGGGGACAATCTCTTAACAACTACATATCCTTCCAAAACATTAGTCCTCATCTTGGTTGGAAATGGAAATCTCTTGATAATATCCCCTTGTCTCCAACATATCAACCTAATTTGATGAACATTTTCAATGACCACCAGATCTTTCACAAGCTCAAAGATTACTCCCTATTTTGGACAAGGGAAAAGTCTGGGAGGTATAGTGTTAAGGAAGGTTATAATTCTCTTTCTTCCCAAATGCACTGGGACCACTCCGATCTCCCCCTATATCTCTGTTGGAGTCAATCTTGCCTCCCTAAAGAAAGTATGTTTCTATGGGGTTGTAGTTCAGAAGAGAATTTTCAAAACTTAGCTTTGTAGGTTCTTCTTGCTATAGCCTCTGCAAAGCCCAAGAAGAAGCAATGGATCATATCCTCCTTCTTTGCCCCTATGCTTATCAATGTTGGACATGGATATGTAAAAAAATCCACCTTCAATCTTCCCACCACAACAACCTTCTTTATCATTGTCAAGCTTGGCCCTCAAAAATGTCCAAAATTACTTATGGATCACTTTGGACATCTTTCTCGACCATTCTAATCTGAGAGATTTTGAAGGAGCGCAATGATATTGTTTTTAGGATTTAGAAACAAGTTCCTTCTCTCTTTGCAACAAAATTGAAGTAAGCATTGTAGAAAATATTAATAATAAATTATCCTCTGGCCCTCATCATGAAGGTTTCTTCTCCGAATGGGATTCCCACATTAATTAAGAATAGTTTGGATTGATCACCCCTTAATGTGTTTTGTCAATGAATGGACTTGCCCCCTTCCTATATGACATAAACTAGACTTTGACAGTGTTTTTAGGAGAAACCCGGTACAAGTTGATATTGGATGCATTATTCATGATGGGAATGAGTTTGTATGTGGCAAGTTGGACAAACCTATAGGCACTTCATCCAACAATACGACAACAATAGAGGCTTTGGTTGAAGGATTATTGCTTTGAAAATAACTTAATAATTGAAGGTGACTCCCAAATTATTTAAAACACCCTTAAACAATAGTAATGGATTGGATAGGGCATTGACCCTCATCAACCACCTTTCCCTCTTCAAGATCACCCATATTTATAGGGAAGGAAACACCCTTGCTGACTCTTTAACAAATTTAGGGGCTAATGGCACCTACATGGTCCACCCTGCCAAGGACCTTGTGATATATATTTCTTAATTGAGATGTGAATAAGTCTTTATGATTCTAACTTCTGGTTATCTTCAATTTGACTACACTTGTATAAATGGGGTATTATAAAGATTTTTTTTGTTGTCTCACTTTATATGCTCATTCGTGCTCAACAAGATATACTCTGAATATAATCAATATGTCTCAATCCCTCAACCCATGGATACTTCAAGGGAGAGGCTTTATCCCTTGTTTTGAGGCCAGAATTGGATATGACCTATTTTTCTTCAGTTAATGTATATTTCCAAGTTTCTGGCTTATACTATATCATTTATTCTTTAGAGGGGATCTTAGCCTCATTTGGGCATCAAGGCTGAATAAGTTGTGTAAACTGTTGGGCTATGGTATTATTTCAACAATGGTCTAGGTTTTTATTTTTTGATACTAAATTAAGGTATTTTCATTAAAAATTTGAAATGCACCAATTGTTCTCTAGTCTATTAGGTATGAGACTATGGCTTCCCCTAGTCACCACATATACATCTATGTGATTACATTGGGACACATTAAATTTTCTCTTGCATTTTCCTATCACTACTAAATATTATACACTTTGGGTCCAATTTAATCAGATTTTCTCTACAACATGATTATTTATGAATACTTTATGGCCAACAAGGCATTTTCTATGAACCAACTTGGTTGATTGGTTCCAATTTAAACAACACACAACACCTAAGGTGCCTGAATAATAACTCTCTCTTAATTTTTTATTTTTTATTTTTAGCTGGGTTACTTGATAATGCCTCCATGGATCTCTAAAGACTCTCTTAAAGATCCCCAATTGCTTTCTTTGCACTTGGTAGATCCCAAATTTGTGATTTTTTGAAAGTCCTAGGTCCCTCTAATAAAGTGTTATATGTACCATCTTTTGTGTTTTCTATACTTGCGGAGTTATGATTGCAAATATTGGGATAGGATTATTTTTAGTATGACTATGTTTCCTTGAAGCAATGGATGATAGTAGGTAACATAATGATACTATACCCATATAAAGTCATTTACAATATGGGCTAGCCTTACATAATTATAGATTAAATTCCTCTAACTCAAGTAGCCCTATTGGCTATGTCCCTAATGGATCAAGGTTAAGGCCCCAAATTAGTAGCTTGATGATAGAGTGACTGATCTAAAATATGTGATTCTCTTTAAATTACATTTTGGATCTTTTACTCATGTTTAGATTATCTCTTTGCTCTTGACGTGACCCTCTATCATGGGGACTCCCTATGTTGGGTCACTTTGAATTGGGGACTCGTGTGAGTGAAAGGACAAATTTTTACCTGCTTAATTAGGTCTAGCATTCTTGGATGAATCTCCCTTAAGCTCTTCTCTATTCCTCACTTCAGACAACAAGTTGTTTGGAGGATGGCTGAAGCTTCTAGATAGATGACCTATTATTAGTATGACAAGGTCCCTTCTTGTTCACTTTGGAAATCCAATGATGTAGCATCTCTCTGATCCAAGGTGAAGGACCACTTTCCTCGATATGGGATCCCTGCAGGTGTTAACTCCCATAAACATTAGACTTAGAAGATTGGCTAGAAATTTGGGAGAGCAATTATTTTAATTCGAGTTATATATGGTTTTCAATTTATAGTTCATATTTGTTTGCAACTCCCAATTCAAATTGGGAAATTTTGAATCACTTAATTAAGTAGTAGGGGCTAAAAAGTCATGGTATTTTTTACATACGGGCCTTGATTAAATGGCTCCAAATGTTTTCCATTGGCTCTCATCCAAAGGCTTTCTTTGAATTTTCCTATGGCTTTCCCAGCTCATAGCTGTATGCAAACAAAGGAAATCAAGTGTAAGATAACATAATACTTGTGATCAACATGGCTCTAATATCTATCCCTGTTCTTGCTATTTTATAGGTTTAACATCAACGAGATTTCATCTTGATTTCTTTTTGGTTTTCTAACTAGGATTACTATAGGTGATTGGGTTGGTGTTTTTTTAACTAGTATTACTATAGTTGATTAGGCTGGTGTTTTTCTAACTGCTATTATTATTGCTAGCTTGTGTATTTTCCTCTTAGCTTTATTGATGTAGGTCTTTGGTCTTTAGGTCATTATTCCACCAACTCCACCTCCTCTTAAAGCTTTGCCATATGGTAAGTAAGGTCATTCATTTGTTTTCCTACAACAATTTAATGTAAGGGTAGGTATGCCTACCTAAGTCATCCTATCGAGGTAGTTGCAATAGGTGGGATGCCACCTTGGCCACCACTGTGGCATTTGTAAACATAGGGTATGCCCTCTAAATTTGTAATGAAGACTTGTCCTTCCCTCTCCCACAGAATGCAGGACTTTGGTCCTGGGCAATACCAAAGGGTTTCTTTCCCTGTTCTTTTTCTATTGGTGTGTGCACTTTGAACAAGGCAAAATTATAAAATCTTTTTCAAAACAATAAATAAAATTTGACTTATGCCTTTTACTCATAACTTTTTAAAATATAAAATATACTTTTCCATATTTCTTACTCCTTTTTTCCTCAATCTTTTTTCAATCTATTTTTAATTTTTTAAATTAAATGCATCTTTTTATTTATAATTTTCTTAAATTTAAATATTAAGTTCTTTTAAATTTGGGAACTATTAATTGACGAGGCATCAAAAAAAGAATTTTTTTTTCCCTTCCAAACTTATGATTTTGGAAAAAAGGATTCTAAATAACACTCTAGCCTCCAAAAGAAATTTCTTGTAAGACCTTAGAAATAAGTGTTGATTTAGTATAGGTTCACAATTTTATTTCTCTCCTTTCCTATCCATTTTTATTATTTTATTTAATAATATATTTAAATAAATAATATAAAATAAGTGCCACAATAGTATACTATTTGACATTGAATAAATTTAGTTAAATATAAATTAATTTAATATAATTAAACTAGGTATAATATATTACAAAATATGTTACTCATAGTTTAAATGAAATATAATTTAGTAAAACACTTTCATATACAAACTCAAATATTAAAAATTATATAGTAATAAAGTTCACTTTAAATCATCATTACAAAGACTATTTCTATAATTTATTTTATTAATTTTATTTTTATTAATTTTTTTAATTTAAGATCAAATTAAATTTTGTTATTCTTAATCAAAGTAATATTTTTTTAACATTTAAACCTTTAGATTTTTATAATGTTTAGACTATAGGTTTCAAATCATTAATCAAGTTTATGATTCAAGGAAAAATATTGAAAAATTATTTATATAACATAATCAGAGTTTTATAAAATTTAAAATTTAAAATATGAATAAATTATAATCATTCAAGATTTTTTTATAAAATTTAAAATTTAAAATATGAATAAATTTACTAATAAGACCCTAACATTTCACCAATTATCATAGGAATAAATTAAGAACTTTTTAATCAATAATTTTTGAGCAAAACTTTATTATAACACATAACTTGAGCTCCACAAATTTGTATAAAAAAAGAAACTGCTATCCCTAACCAAGATAAACTTAACAACCCAATAAAAATCTGCCATTAGAATTATAAATTTTAAACAAAATGAGACTAATAAAATCCATTGAAGAAGCTCTCTCCATCACGTGAAATGGGATAAAGATTTCTGTCCCATATTTTTGGAGTACTTCTAGCTGCCTTTTAAGATTTAGTGGTACTTATTAAATAAATGCTGATAATTTTATTGTCAAATTTGGATTCAATTTTCGTCGAACATCTATTTAGTGGGACCTTTGCTCGTCCAAACTTGGTAGGAGATGTTGCTAAATTTGATGGTGGTATGTTAGTATATTAAAGATTACAATAAAAAGGTTTGACAAAAGTTTGGCTGATTATTTCAAAAAATAAAAAAAAATAATTCAATATAATATATATATTTTTTGATGGAGGTTATCCACAAGCAAATTTTAAGTATCTAATAGGACTACCAAATTCGCCTCATCCTACTCTTTGTGAGCCATTCAACTTCACCAATAGGCCAATGGCTCATTGACAAAATTATTTATTTTTCATTAAAATAAAGTTTAATTTTTGAAAATTAAATTTGTTTAATTTCAAACACGGCATCCATTTTATTCTTGAAGTATCCATTTTTAAAGTATTCATTTATGATATGGCAATTGAATTAAAATTAAGATAGTTCTTTGAAATATTTGTATAATTTTATTTTGATAAATTATTGCATGAATATAAATTAAAAAGATTTAATATGATATGATGGATTGAATGCTATTATTAGAATTATTATTTTAATACAAAATTCTTCATAGACTCACAACTCAAATTTTCATTAAAATAGAATAAACCATAAAATCTAAACAATAAAAATAAATTAATAGAATCAACATTCGAGATTCCAGTCTCTCATTTTACACTCAAATTCATGGACACTTAGTAAACCTTTCTACACAATGGTAAAGAAGAAGGAACGAACCATCTCTTTATCATTAAATATTTATAGCAAACCTTTCTACATAATGTTCACAATGGTCAAGAAAAGGAATTATAGGTATGTTAATGATGTTTATAAACCCAATGCCAATGTTACTTACTATCAAATGCCTTAAACCTATTAATAAAACATATATTTAACAAAAAATTAAAAATATATATACAAGAAATTTTATGAATAAAAAATTGCAGCGAACGTTTAAAAATTATATATTGAAAAGTTTCTCAATATAAAATTACATTCAACGTTTAAATAATGAAACGAAACATATTTTGTAATCCACCTTGCGGACAAATGACATGTGTTAAGCTTGCTTGGTGGACTATACATCTTAGAATATAGCACGGGTGAAAAATCCCACAATTTTTTTGAAATCCGTCTTAATTTTCATGGGGGCTTATACCGAGTTTTAAACTCCGTGTCATTTCATGCATGTGCCAATTTGGCTGTAAATTTCTTGTCTTACTGAAATCCCATCCGTGATTGTTGCGAGTCCTTACTGTTACCCACGGAAACAAAAAATTATCTCATATGGAATGATTATTACACACAAGAACATTGACCAAAAGAAGACCAGAGTTTCTGCTGAAACCAGGGCTTACAAACCATTTTATTTCATTTCACTTTTTTTCGTAGGAAGATCCATCTGATATGAGAATGATAGAATAGTGAAGCCTGGAATTTGAACATGGCGAGCCGATCAAGGGTGGAAGCAGTAGTGTCTCTGTTTGTTACCGCGCATCCTCATGAATTGCCTTCTCTGCTTCATGCCTTCACGTGCTTTTTCTTCGTAATTCTCTTTCTCTTTTTCCTATTTATTACCAATTTCGTTATTTCCCGCCCTTTTTCTTAATTTTCGTATTTTGGCTGGATAGTGAAATTTCATATGTAAATTTATTTGTCAATGTTGTGTTTACTGTAGAGTTTTGCAATGTGAAAACTCAGGGTTATAAGTTCTGAACAATATGGATGGTAAATAAAAAGAATTGTGCATCTGGGGTTTGAACAAGAGAGGTTTCTTAATGCACATTAATGATGTTATGCATACTTACAGACCTTTGCAATTGTATTCTATTAGATGAAAATATATTAAAATTGGGAGTATTTACTGTTGGGCCTTTTTAAAGATATTTTTGATCATATTTTCATGGATGAAATCAATCAAATCAAGGCTATTTAACTACACTTTGGATAAAACCTTTTGTAACTGGACATTCATAGATACGACGTTATGAAAAACTAAACATACTGTTATAGTAGTTAGTCCGTAGGACTAATTTGGCATAAATGATCCTAAAAGTTACCTTATCATCTCTTCTATTTATATACTGTGTGTAGGCAAATTGATAACGCTTTGTTATGGGTATTTGGGTTGGATGTAATATTCAGGTTAAATTGACACATTTCTTAAATTTAAATGCGAATATATATACAGACAATGATGTGAACAAGTTAATGATTGTAAACAGCTAATTATAAATTATTAGTATTAGTCTTACAAACTAATTTGAGATAGAAGACGTTAAAAATTGTTTTAACATCTCTGTAATATTTTAAGTCTGGGTATGGGTAGATTGGGTTGCAAAGTGATGCAAGTAATGGGTGTCAATCACTAGGATATTCCTAATATCCTTCCTTGAACTTCTCCCAAGTTCAATCAACTCCTAATCCCTTCCTTAGGACCTACTCGAGACTAGAGTGGTGGTGAATGGCTTTCTCCACATTCCCACTTCACCTCCCAATACCATCTCTATCTTCAAAGTATTCCAAACCTTCCAAAAGGCAATCAAATCTTCTCCACACCTCACTCCCTTGCACCCTCCAGGATCTTAGACTCTACTACACCTCTTTGTACTCTTTTCCTTCATTTCACCAAGTTTCATAACCATCTGATAGGTTTTGGGCTTCCTCCCAAGCCAAAACTGCAAGTTGCTCTAGGAGGCCTAATAGGGGCTCTTTCCTAGTAGCCCTGTCCAACCAAAATACTCACCAAACTCCAAAAACTTCCAAAGAACTCACTAAACAAATTACAGAATCTCTAATGGTATGTGGAAACCTAACAAATTCCACAAGATGGGTTCTGGGTCGACTCCCCTTACCCCTTAACTCTCGAGCCCTAGTTTAAGGCTAATTAGGCTTAAAACCACAATTTTGACTAACAGACCTTCAAGACTGAAACCCACTTCAGAAATACCTCCATCAACACTTAGGGCATCCCCCCACATTGTCATCTATCAAATCTCAAGCACCCTTGACCATCCTTATGCGTTCTGCAGCATTAACTCTGACTGTCTGCACGCTAAGCACATAAGATGCTTAGCTCAAATGCTGTTAGAATACTCCAAGCAGGTGGGTGGTTTGAAAATAAGAAGTGAAACATGCATCTCCACTCTATACCCCTTCTTTACAACAAAAACTAGGGCTTTCCACTGTGGGGATTAGGAGGGAGACTTCATTTTAGTTAAAACCCTAACCACAGACTAGGTTAACCAGCGGACACAAATAAAATAAAATCAACTACAAAGTAATTCTATTCGACACAAGCTAATTAGTACTCTTACAAGGGATCAAAAACACAACTTTTCACCATAAACACATGTACATACTGCAATACTGCAAGGAGATCTTAAATTTGTACTTGCTGTCTGCACATATTTTTCCCACCAAAAGTTGCTTTATTGATTCAAAATCCGTACAACACAACACCAACCCTTTCCTAGGTTGAAGACATTCATTTTATAGGCCAAGCTTCTTGACCTTACACTCACCCTTACACGTTCGATCAAAACAACAATCTGACTGTTGACGTTCCATATTTGCAATAAAAGTTGCTCAACAACAATATTTGTTGCATGAGCAACTTTTTGTCAATTTTGGAATTTTTCCACATTTCTAATCAAATGCCTTCTAATGCCTACCAACACTTTATGAATCATGCAAGAACTCTAAAAAACATAAAATTGAAGATGTTTGGTCAACTCATAGCGTTGACCAATGTTGACTGACCTCTGACTTTTACAACATGCAAGAAATTTGCCTTAAAATGCATTCTAGGATGCTTGAGATTGACTTATTGTCTTGTGTCAACTTGGACACTTATTAGCCTCCTAATCTATCCAAAATTGGTGTTTGACCACCTTGTTTAGGACTTTGGGCCCCTGCACCACAAAGTCTGCTAAACGTTTGAGCTTAGCTGTAAGATTGAAATCTGACACTATGCAATGATTTGAGAAAGCTTGATTAGTTAAATTAGGCTGTGGTCCAAAAATTCTTTACTGTTCTCTCGCTATATATACTTAGTTACCGGATTTGTGCCCTAGAGGCCGGATCCGGATTCGGGTCCGATCCGGATCCAGATTCTTGCCTGGATTCGTGCAGATCCGGGCAGGATCCTTGTTTTACACAGTGGATTCGTCAGGATTCGTGGCCCACGAATCCTGACGAATCCACTGTGTAAAACAAGGATCCTGCCCGGATCTGCACGAATCCAGGCACGAATCCTCAAGGATCCAGCGTGAATCCTCAAGGATCGACAGGTTTAAGTGAGTCTAAGTTATTTAATATGACTTTTTTTAATATATTTTTTTGCTTTCTAGTACTAAAATGACCTTTTTATGCATTATATATACTAATAAATGAGAGAAACAAATAAATAAATAAATAAATATATATATATCTGTTACTAGTTGGGGCTTGGGCAAGATCAGTAATATATATATATATTCACGAATCCTCCACGAATCCTAATCGGGAAAAAAAAAAATCACGAATCCACGGATCCGATTCACGTGCCCGAATCGGATTCGTATCCCGAATCGGTAACTAAGTACATATATAGTGCACATCAGAAATAATGAGCAGTTAGGTCAAATCTGTCCTGTTTAATTAGATAGAAATTCTGCTACTGTCAATGCCACAAAATGAGAAAAACAATAAATGGGTTCATTTAGTTGAAATCAATCTTCTTCAATTGACAGAGTATCCTTAGATAGGAAAAGCTTCCGTTTTCTATGCATGAAATAAACAACACGAGCATATGAGCACAATTTAGTCAAAATATGTTTACTTCAATAGACATGGGAGCCTTAGATAGATGAGTCTGGTACTCTCTGTGCAAAAAATAAGAAAGGGAAAGAAAATGGATGACTCGGCCGAAATATTTTTCTTCAACAGAAAAAGTAATAGTTTAGTCAAAGAATGCAGGACAAGAAAATGGTTGTTGACGGTCATGCTCAAAATACAAATGGTTGTATGCAATATGCATGCACAAGAGGAAACAAAATTCAGTTATTAAACAGATGTTCAGTGAGGTGAAAACCTATTGACAAAGTAGCCCCATCATGCTACCTGTATGATTTTATAAAAAATAAGCAAGATGAGAAAGGACTTGTATTTTTTGAAATAGCATAATAAAGTATAGCGTGGATTTAATTGGAAGCTGTTGTGTGAAGCAGTTATCTCTAGTATAAGACTCACCTTGATTCTTTGAGCTTTGGAGTGGCCCCCGGGCCTTCCATAAAAGAAATATAAAAACCCTGTATTGAATTGCATAGGTGGCTACGTGTCCTTGTTGCATTGGGTTGCTTTTGAGGCTCCAGTGGATTTCTGAGATCTGATTACCTTTTGAGTACAAGGCTCTGAACGTACAATAAGCTTTGCATTTTTAAGAGTCCATTAATCCATGTGGTTTAGTGGCAACGTTGAGAACTTGGAGGGTAAAGCCCCCAGATTGAGTGGTCTCATTGTTGGTGTGCTACGATGATGTTGCTAGTGTGCAATGGGGGGTTGCTAGTGTGCTATGATGAGATTGCTAGTGTGGAATGGCATGGTTACACTAGGCTTCTTAGACATTGAGGAATATTTATTAGACAATAAAATGGTAAAAACTGTAATTGTAGCCAAACTCTCTCAACAATTGTTTACTGACCCTCTCCCCTCCCTTCCAAAAAGAGAACACTTTTTGTTAAAATGGTTGTATTTTGAGATCTCAACAATTTCCTCTCTATTTGTTAGAGTTTAGTAGATGAGGATGGTGACAATTGATTCAGCTGATTGGTGGTTGAAAGAAATGAAATCAACTTATTGTTCAAAGCGGCATGATTGAGTGATAAGGGGAGTGATTATTACGATGAAATCTCATGTTTAGATTCCAACTGGGAATTACTGGATTGAAGCCACCTAAGCTCCCAGTATGACTATGGGCAAAACTTTCTTGTGCTTGTGTGCACCTATATATAAGTGTGGGTGTATGTGTACATATACGTATTATATGGAATTATACAAAATTGTAAAACTAAATACATTTGATAGTATGATACTTCATCATTGATCAATGCCAAGTAATAGTTCAGAATTTCAATATTATTTCTTATCAATATAATATATATCATATATGTTCAAAATCACGATAATCATTACAATTACAAAATTGGCAATAAAAAATAATAATTGTCTTCTTCTTCATCGATCATCAAAAGGTTCTAAAACATCATTGTTTGCTTCAAGTTTAGCATCATTTGAACCCAAAACAGTGCCACTCCCACTAGGTGCATCCTGTGTATCTCATCATCATTACTCATAATAACTCTAGCAAGATCTTCAATTGTTAGATTCAATTTGGTATACTCAAACGTTACATCCCGATGCTTTGTTGACCCATCCTTGTATTGGTGTTTCTTATGTGATAGAAGAGGCAAATTGGCATGAACATAAACCTAGTCTTTTTCTTTTTTGTTAGCCAATGGCTTATGCTTCCGTGAGGGGATAAAGGAGTATGTACTCCATGTTCTTGCATGTCATGGCCCTCCACTTAGAACCCTAATTATGGTGTTCTCCACCTATGAGAGATAGATAGATGATATAAAATAATCTCATTTAAATACATTGCTATTAATTATTGATATAATGATAAATAAATATAATATATTCATTAAGTATCATATAAGTTATATATTACCATAATATAATGTAATGTATATATCAACATATTGATATAATAATGATATTATATTAATTTAATAATAAATATAATATAAAATAGAAATACATCAAATACTATGATTGAAATGTATAGTTATTAAATGATAAAGAATAAATAATATATATGATAATTAATAATCAAATAAAGAATAACAATTATGAAAATCTTAATAATAATAATAATATATTAACCATATAAATAATAATTATAATAGGGGCTTTAGAAGAGACACAACCCTTCAAACATGACAAATATATAAGGATGTCATTTTTTATGGAATGGGGATCATGACTGACAAAAAATTTATCTTATAAAACACGGATAGAGAAAGGGGCCATTATAATTGGTATCATAGCAGTGATCTTGCCATCCTGTAATTGTCTACAATATCAATATCGCTCATATTAGATATCTTTTTGCATGTCTGAATACAATATGTTACTTTGTGTAAAAAGATCGACACTTTACATGGATTCAACAAATACATAGATGAAGAATTGATATCATGGTGATGGAAGTAAGTTTTATATACGAAAATAGAAAGAATTATGGGTTGTAAAATAGTAGAGATGAGATTGGAAAGATTTCCTGAGCCGTCGGAGGCTCTACTCAATTGATGATAAAAGTATATATTATATAACTCTTTCCATGTTTAAAAACTGAGATTCCATCTCGACAATTTACTTTGCGGTCACCAACTGGCTGGGCCTAGCCCCACATGCGTTCAATGTGTCTCAAAAGAGCACAGCCTTTTAGAGATACATTTGCTTCTGGGTCTCCCAATCCAACTTCCACTTCAAGCATTGTACTCTTTACTGCACCACAACACTAAGGCACAGTGCACAGTTTGCAAATTGACTATATTGTACACAACAAAATTCGTTGATGATTGTGAATGTGTAGATCAGCGTGGAAAATCTTATGACTCCTTTAGACTTCTCTTGGTTGAACGCTGACCATCTTTGGTAACTAGGATACAATTATTGATAAGGAGCTATTGAGAAACTGATTGTAATTATTGAAGCATCCAATATTGTGTAAGGTTAGACTCGGGCTCTCAGTCAGTGATCATTGTAGAAAAGGCACATAAGGTCAGTAGAATCACGATTTGATGGGATCTAATATTATGCTGAAAAGAGAGATAAACAGAATTCTCCATTCCCCGATAGTTTTATTTCTATCACTCAAAAATTGAGACAGTCAAGTCCACGAACAATATAGGGGTGGTTGAAGGAGGATTCAAAAAAATGTCAATATATACTCGATCCAAAATTATATCATTTTATGAAGACTACCTATAGTCGACAATAGGTATGGTAACCTAAGCGATGACCAGGAGAAGGAATGGAATAGTCTGGGAAATATATGCATAGTGGGCCATATAACACTGGGAATATATTTAATAGGATTATCAACATTTCTATTTGATGTCATTATTAAAGAATAAGGAATAACAAATATAAATGGACCACATTGACCATGAGACAAGCATAGATGAATGTTCCATTGCAAGGAATGACATGATTCTCGAAAGTCATGGTACGGTAACCATTGCCAAAGATAGCTGACATGTCATAGTCAGCAAGGGCTCGTTTGCAGTCTAATAATAAATCGAAGGGGGCATACTACATATAAAGGACACATCAAATAAATGAACAAAATAGTACCTTCCTTCAGCTTGTAAAATTTATTCCACATGGACTATACAATAAGATCGAAGGCAGACAAAAATATATACAAAATCCATTAGAATTGAAGGGCATCGAAAAGGATGAGAAATTAATCATAAGTCACTGCATCCAATTGGTAAACCCAACAATGAAAGAGGAATGGATAAGAGAAAAGGAACACAATTCATATTTGGAATATACATATCATTGAAAGATCAGGTGAGGAAGCAATGAACGATAGAAGTCTAGCAGGTGACGTGGATTGCGTACAAAATAGAGGGTAAGAATATAGAAGAAGTGGCCCAATCACTGAAAGTTGTGTGGTATAGGCATCCCTCAAGGTAAGTATATATATATATATATGTTAAAGTATATAAAGGTTATAAATAATAGATATGGTTTAATGATTATGTTTATAAAAATATTTGATGATTATATATATTTTTGCATTAAAACAATATTGTTTTAATAATATGGCCATTCCAATTCAATGAATTAATTTTTTTTAATACAAAACAAATTCAACCACCATCCCCAAAAGGTAATTTTTTATACAATATTAATGGAAAGCACATGTGGGTGTGCTAGTTTGAATAATACTCTTGGTTCAATTGAAATAATATAATGGTATTTTATCATAAATTGAATAGTTGAATATGTAATGATATTAATTAATGGATTATAAATTAAATCACATTTAGTGATAGCTTGTTAATGGAAATTTAGAAGTATCACATAAAGGAAGGATTATATCTTCGTATATTTGTATCAGAGGTGGGTGGACTCCCACTTGTCAAATATGATGAAGTAAATGGTGTTGTCGATAAAGTTATAAAATAGTCGACAGGTAGATTAGCATGTTGTCGGTAAAGTTATAAAATAGCCGATGGGTAGATTAGCATCCGAAAGGACATGTGACAGTTGAGTTACCCCTTTGGAATGGTATATGTACGTTGTTCGGAATGGACTTTGGATCATTGTGGTAATCATCATTGGAAGCACTATGTAATCTCTTCGGCATATATGCGAATAATAAAAGGAGTACTGTTGTGTTACATGTTTTTCTCTATTTTCTATATGCATTAAACTATGTGTCCCATACAGTAACTAGAGAAAGTGGCACAGGTGGATATTTTGTAATTGTTGTCCGGAGACGACTTTTCTTTTTGGGAGGGATGATGTTGTCGGTAAAGTTATAAAATAGCCGATGGGTAGATTAGCACGTTGTCGGTAGCGTGACGGTTGAGTCACCCCTTTGGAATGGTATATGTACATTGTTTGGAATGGACTTTGGATCATTGTGGTAATCATCATTGGAAGCACTATGTAATCTCTTCGGCATATATGTGAATAATAAGAGGAGTACTATTGTGTTACATGTTCTTGTCTATTGTCTGTATGCATTAAACTATTTACCTCATATGGTAAACAAATGGCAATCTATTGATGTTAGTATCAAAGATAGGTATAGTTACCTGTTTGGTTGACACAATAGAGATGAATATAAAGGTTGGTATCAGAGATAGGTATTATACCTATTTGACCAATTATTAAGGAAGGATTTATGCATTGGTATTAGAGATAGGTAGTATACTTATTTGGCCAACTATTAAGGAATGGTTTATGTATTGGTATTAGAGATAGGTATTATACCTATTTGACCAATTATTAAGGAAGGATTTATGTGTTGGAATCAGAGATAGCTAGTATACTTATTTGGCCAACTATTAAGGAATGGTTTATGTATTGGTATCAGAGATAGGTATTATACCTATTTGACAAATTTTTTATAGAAAGATTTATGCGTTGGTATCAAAGATAGGTATCCCACCTATTTGGCCAACTTTTAAGGAAAGATATGTGTGTTGATTTCAAGACAGAAAAAAGAAGTGCGACATTCACGACCAAAGTGGTAAAACATTACCTTACCTTTTCTTTATTTCAAATTGTAACAATGTATACTATGTGTCTACATTGTGTCTTCCTGCATTCGTGTGTCTACCTCGTGTTTGCATTGTGTCTTCTTGCATTAATGTGTCTACTTTGTGTCTTCATTCATAGACCGTCATATACTAACATGTGTACTTTGCAAGTATTTTAACATGCAAGGAAAATAATTTGAGTTATAAATTGCTTGAGGACAAGCAAACTCGAGAGGGGCGGTCTGTCATGGCCCCCCACTTAGAACCCTAATTATAGTGTTCTCCACCTAAGAGAGATAGATAGATGATATAAAATAATCTCATTTAAATACATTACTATTAATTATTGATATAATGATAAATGATTATAATATATTCATTAAGTATCGTATAAGTTATATATTACCATAATATAATGTAATGTATATATCAACATATTGATAGAATAATGATATTAGATTAATATAGTAATAAATATAATATAAAATAGAAATACATCAAATACTATGATTGAAATGTATACTTATTAAATGATAAAGAATAAATAATATATATGATAATTAATAATCAAATAAAGAATAACAATTCTGAAAATCTTAATAATAATAATAATAATATATTAACCATATAAATAATAATTATAATAGGGGCTTTAGAAGAGACACAACCCTTCAGACATGATAAATATATATTAATTATAATAGGGGCTTTAGAAGAGATTCAACCTTCGTAGAGAAAACCAACAAAATTTAAGAAAAAAATGCAAAATAAATTAAAAAATTGAATTACCAAATTCTACAGTACAAATGTAAAAAAAAGGAAAAAAGAAAACTTACTTGTGATCAATATGTACACAAAATTTCTAATCGTTGAAATTAGTGTTTTGAGGGTAGATTTCCAAGGGACATCACATTTTAACCTCGAGAAAGTCCTGAAAATGCCTTGTGACATATGGTCGTTTTTGATCTTCTCCCCCTCTTCGTATATTCCTTTCACCCACTCTAGTTGAGTGCCAATTGCTTGCATCACCAAGTTAAGGGAGTGTATAGTGCATGGTCTCCAAAAATCGCGCTGATATCTTTGCTCAACCAAAGTGCCTACAGCCCTACAAATGTTTGTTTTGCCCATAATGACATGGACCGCATTTTAATGTCTCATCATCTCTATGGACTCAGTGAGGATTTTGGAAATGAACTGGGCATCTTTGATTTTCTCCTCACAATCAATTGCCCTAAAAAACATTGCTCCTTTGGGGAACAATGACCCTTATTACTTTGTTTTAGATTAATGCAAAAATAGGTTTTGAGGGGACCCGAAACCCCTTATTGCTCCGTTAGTGCAAGGTGATAAAGGGATTGAACCCATTGTGATATTCTTCTATTTGTATCTCATTTCCTCTATATGTCATATCGTGCTTGCACTAAAGTTATAAATGCCCCTTTGTGTTTTTGCCTAGGGACAATGCAAAGTAGTAGCTACCAACTTTCTTTTTGGTCTTCAAAATGTTGACTCAAAATGACCTTTGTTCTTATTTCGTATGCTCTCTTCTTTCATTGTGCTCGTAGTACTACTACTTTCGGGGGATGAGGTCAATTTATTGCAATAATTCTTGATATGCACGAGTTATTATATGATCACATTGACCCCAAAGTTAGTAGATCTCTTTTGTGCTTTCTTTCTCACATGATTTATTTCCCTTGGTTTGTTCTGGTTTGGGGGCAAGTCATGGTTATGGGACATAATAACCCGATCAAAATAACCTTGGACAAAATAACCCAAGGACAAAATAACCCATGGTCAAAATAACCCATGAACATAATATCCTCGTAAGAATATAGAGATAGGAAAATAAAATTTATAAATTACATATTGTTGCTAAAAAAATATATTCAAATTTTCAATTGAAGTGTCAAATTATAAGAAATGCCCCTTATATAATCCAAAATGTTATGGTTGTCATAACCATCAACCAATTTTTTTAGCCTTTCTGTGAGTTCAAGATTTTTTCCGGCTTGGTTGCCTAGTGTATCCGGCTATAATTTTTTCTATTTAATTCACTTGGTTACCTTGTTCTCTTTTTAATGCTTTGATAAATTTCTAGACTTAGCTATGCAATGATTGATGTAGTTCACTAAATCCTCTATGCCATCCCTCAATAGTATTATTGGTTTTTGGAAGATCATCTTGAATAGCTAATTAGCAATTCCACATTATGATTGGAAACTTGGGTGATCGTCTATTACCCCTTTTGGTAAGTTTGGCAATCCACGTGTCTTCAAAATAATCGATAATGGGTTGCAGAGTCTCCTCATGTTCTATAAAATAAGGAGATTGTAGAAGTGTTTTTAAAAATGCATCAATTACATCTATATGAGGCACAAAAGCTAATGCAACAAGTTTCTTGATCTCAAATGCAAATACTTTGTCAACACTGTAATGTGTTTGTAGACCTTCTTCTTGAATTCTCCTCCACAAGCACTAAGAGAAATGGAAAAAACATCCTCAAATAGTGACATTTGGAAAAAATTCAGAAATAGATCCCATGAAACTTGATTCAAAATCAATAAGTAAACTTTTTAGGTTTAGATTAGGTTGAAGTTGTTTTAATTTTACAAGTACTTGTGTATAAGTAGTTCTTGTTTTGTTAGTCACAACAATATAAATCAGTGGAAATATTGCATCATTTTTTAAGCCATGAATTGTACACACCTGTTGAAAAATGATTGGCACTGTTTTTGTAAGAATTTGGTATAGCTCTAATACCATGTAAGAATTTGCCTAAGGCAATAATTCAACACCAAGATCAAGAAGCTCAATAGATAACACAAGAGAGACTAATGATGATAAAATGAGAATGGATATTAGATGATTGGATATGAGATGATTTGATAATTGGATATCTGATGAATACACACTAGAAGTGCCTTGTATATAAAGGCAACTAGAATGACTAGGAGTCAGCAAAGAGATAAACATCACAACTAAGCACATGTCCACCGAGAGTGGATTATCCTCCATTGAGCACAGGAGTTTGTGCAATGAAGAGAGGATAAATTTACATAGGTGTATCTCATAAAGATATGTTGTAGACACTATGTGCTCTAATAAGTTGCTAACTCCTGTGTTGTCAATAAGACAACATATGTCCATGCATATTCCTAAGTAAACTTAAGTAAAGTGTAATAATAATAAATTATTTACACTAATAGTTTTAAATGTACCATCAGTAAACCAATTTTCAGATTCTTTCAGTAATTGCAAATTTTGTGTGGTGGTGAATATTAAAAAATGATTCACATCATTACTATCATGAAAAATAAACATTTCCCCTCTATTGGCAACTATATATATTTAATTGGCAAGATAAGATCTATTGATGTTTGAGGATTTGGTAGTGATGCTTCAAATCTTAATCTTTTTCTTTGAATCGTTTTGGATAATGCATTAGTTGATGGTATTTGCTCCGACACAAGTAATGAAATATTAGAACAGGAAGAGGCCTCTTTATTTTATTAGATAATTGTTTTTTTAGTAGTCTCTTTATTTTATTTTGTTTCTAGCTTACTAGCTTGATCTAAAATGACCATGGCTTGTTCTGTCCATGGGTTATTTTATCTGTGAATTATTATGACCCTAGGTTATATTGTCCTTGGGTTATTATGGCAGGATTATTGTGTCCATAGTTATTTTGGCAGGGTTATTGTGTCTGCATACCGCAAGTCATAGTGGAAATGTGCTTGTCTTTCAGGTGTAGCCTACCTTAAATCTATTGCGCCCATTAAGGCATACACAATTGCTTTAACATGGGGGCATATACTTCTTTCTTTGTTACCCATTATTCACACATCCTATTGATCAATGTTTTGCAGATTGCTTGGCAAATTCTACCTTTTGCTTAGTAATCTCCTTTGTCGTTTCCTTAGGAAACAATGCTTTCCTTAGGCCAACTCCTTTTCAGCTTCCTTTGGAGACAATGCTTTTGTAAAGTGTAATCCTCCTATGGCAGGTTTCCTCGTAGACAATGCTTTTCTTGGTTACCCCTTTAGATGGGTTGACTAGCATACTACAACTTACTAAACTATCAATCCCATCTTTTGCACGTCTCCTTCTTTTTGCTTGACCCATAGTAAGTTTTACCAAACTAGGCTGGTTTGGTCATGCAATCTCTCTCTCTTTTGGTGGATGTTGTTTTTGTCTCTTTTTAAATTTGTTGAGGACCTAAGTCACTTGGGGGCCTGATGTTTGTTAGTTTGTGGTGATTGATCAGGAAAGTATTGTACATACTTCATAAATTCTTTGGGGCTCAGAAATTTTTTTTTGGGCCCTATTTTATTGGGATCTTGGGCCAACATGTAATTATTAGTTATAACCCTAAAGCAGTAAAAATACTTGTATAAAAAGGGCTTAGGGTTAGGGATTGTTTCATAGTTGTGATGCGAAAATTAGTTCTTGCGGCGGTATTGAGCTGTAAGGGATTACGGATTGTAATTAGGTTGTAACCATTGGATCGTAATAATATTGGACTTGCTGTTTGGTGGACGTAGCCCAGGGATTGGGTGAACCACGTTAAATCTTGGTGTCTTTTGTTCTTTTCTGTGTGATCTATTATTTTCTGATATTGGTTATATTTGCATGTAATTGTTATTTCTATCTGTGGTTTAATCCTTACAATGTTTTCCTTGTCTCTTTTGTCCTGATGAGATTTTCTTCCTATGCTTTGATCTACTTAACCATAAGTATGCAGCAGGTTCATACTCCCAGTAAAGTTGCGGCTAAATATAATATCCTAAATTATAAACACTTATAATTTGATCCTTAGCTAGGCCCTATTTTAGTGTCCAGGACTTCCATGCTTGTTATGCTTGATCCCACCTTGATTTCCCACACAAATTCAGAGTCCTTAGATCAAAATTAACCCCTGATTCAAATTTGAGCCTTTTTTGCTTTGTAAAGGGTGATTCGGGACATAGGTATTAGGAGGCACGATTTACATGCTAACTTGGGCCCAATTTTGAATTAGAGTTCGGTATTCTAATTTTGGGCTGGATTTTAAATCCTTGTCAACCTCCTCCAACTTTTAAGCTCCAAAATGTTTAGGAAATGTATAAGTACAAGGCTACCTCCCTCATTTTGTGATCCATACACAAATGATCGATCCATCCATTAACAAAGCAATCCATCTAGCAATATTTGTAATATAATTCAAGCACTCAAGCATTCATGGAGCAGTCAAGGTTAATTCAAGCATCAAGCATCAAGCATGGAAGGTATGAAGTAAAATGTCTAGATCCTAGCATTGTGGGGAGGAACTCATGTTCTTTCTATCCCAAGTGCAAGGTCAAGACATCAAGACAACTTTAAACATCTTTTTGAGCAATTTGACACTTTTGAAGATATAACATCTTGCCAAGCCTTTGCTACTGACAACATGCTATTTCCTTTATATAATTTCAATTCAATGTTAAGTCCTACATAGGGGTTTGATTGAGGCAAACCCCTTTCTCCCAACATTTTTCCCCGTTTTCTGTCTGCAGGTGACAGATGATAAAGCTTCAAATCTGGTTAAGGCATAATAGTCTACTTCAGATCCTAGGCATCCTCATTAACTTTTTGCAGAGCAAGAGTGACTCCCACAAGCAGGTATAAGTACAAAATGTCTAGGAGAGGTATAAGTACAAGGCTACCTCCCTCATTTTGTGATCCATACACAAACGATCAATCCATCCATTAACAAAGCAATCCATCTAGCAATATATGTAATATAATTCAAGCACTCAAGCATTCATGGAGTAGTCAAGGTTAATTCAAGCATCAAGCATGGAAGGTATGAAGTAAAATGTCTAGATCCTAGCATTGTGGGGAGGCACTCATGTTCTTGCCATCCCAAGTGCAAGGTCAAGACATCAAGACATTTTTAAACATCTTTTTGAGCAATTTGACACTCTCGAAGGTATAACATCCTGCCAAGCCTTTGCTACCGACAAAATGCTATTTCCTTTATTAAATTTCAATTCAATGTTAAGGTAGTCCTACATAGGGGTTTGATTGAGGCAAACCCCTTTCTCCCAACATTTTCCCCCTTTTTCTGTCTGCAGGTGACAGATGATAAAGCTTCAAATCTGGTTGAGGCATAATAGTCTACTTCAGATCCTAGGCATCCTCATTAACTTTTGCAGAGCAAGAGTGACTCCCACAAGCAGGGGCTAGTCGGATTGCTCCCTACACTCTAGGTTGCCTTGGACAACAAATCAGACTAAAACCTAGTGTGTAGGTAATGGTTTTGTCTATTTCTCAGATCTGGTCCTAGAATTTGCATATCATTTTGTTTGCTGTCTGCATACATAGATTATCTCTAATGCATCCCATTTCAGCCTATTTACCTCATTTCTTCATTCCAAATTGCATCAATTGATCTAATCTTAGTGAAGGGTGAAAACTACTACACCCATTCAACGCTTGAGTTCTCTATCGAATGGCGTCTCTCCCCTTCCTAATGTAATGAAAGAAAGATGGAATTTGGGATGTTATGCTTCCTAGCTTGTTTGATCATCTTAGTGAACACTCATTACAATCCCTTCCTTTTTCACATGCCATATTTTTCTTTCTTACAACACTACACACATCTAAAACATCAATGACAACACCAATGACCTGAAAAGAAAGTAGTGCAACATCTACAAAACATACAATCTATGTTCCAAACTGCAAGTTCTTACCAATAAACACCTAGGAATACAAAGCATTCTTTTAGGTAACTGCTTGGTCAAATGATTGGTTTGGAAACTAAAGTTTTATATGCAAGGATTGGACATCCTAAGTAGCATCCAAATACTTAATTGAACTCAGTTAATTTATCAACCAGGGACGTAGACTTGAAATGATATCTGCAAAGTATATGCTGTAAACCTTTCTAATAGTCATTACTAACCTATGAGAACGAAAGTACCAAACTTAACAAAACTGGAAATACTGAATCTAAGGGCAGAATTTAAGCAACTAATCTAAAGTACAAGAATTGAATTATAAACAGGAATGTACACTGTTTGCTGTTACTGCAGGAACAACCAATAATTCTGTTACAGTGGCTGCAGGAGCAACAAAATTCTATCTATTCTAATGGTAATGAAAAGACTACTCCTAATAACTAGATTCACTCACCAAGTGGGCCCCCTTGGATGAGTGAATGATTACAACTCAAGATAAAGTGCTGAGAAACAACCGCGTCATCTTTATTGATATAAAGCCATTAAGAGTACAAACTGAAAGTAGCAAATTATATATTGAATGCTGTTATGAATTACAATTGCTCCTGAACTAACTCAGAGGCTCAAACTAATAGCTTATTTATAACATCCAAGGAAAACTAACTTTCCCAAAGTCTAGGATTCTACAACAAGTGAGGATTCAACAACATCATTAATCAACGTAGAGGACATTCTTCTCAATTGAACAAGTCTTCATCAAATGTAGCGTGCTATAACTTCTGGATTTGCGCACGAGTAGTTGGCAGTTACATTGACCCGTTCCAGCTGAACCGCTGGTATGGGCTGCATGAACTTGTCATTACTGCCTTTGATAGTGCTCCTTCTAGTCCATCTTGACTTATTCCTGCAAGAGATTAGTACGCATGCCATTTATCAAAACATATATCCATCTCAATAACTCATAGAAAGCATTCAATGCACAGATAGATTAGTCCTTGCTCACGACATATGGCTATAGGAATCTGCCCCATAAAAGTTTTAAAGGAAGAAAGTATTCAAAATATCAATATATACACACATGATTCCATTATTACATATAAGTTCTAACTTTAGCATTATATTTATGAAACCATATGATGTCTTCAAAACCATAGCAGAGCATGGTAATTATAGGTTTATACAGAGTATATAATAAAAAGTCTTTGAACTTAAAAAGGAAAAGACCTTTCAAATGACCATAAAACCCAATAAAACTATAATATTTTATAGCCCCATCAATAACTACCAGATCATTTCCTTCTACACATATCTTTCAATGATCAATACACCTTTATAATAGCAATCACTTATCAAAAGCAATTTGAGAGATACTCCAACCTGTAGCATCACACAATCATCAGAACCAGTGTAATACTTCTAATCCTTAACTCAATGTCATGCTTCTAATTCATCTTAATATGACATCATGACAATATCATGTCTCAGTCACCATCTTTCAATTCCAACCATGATCATCAGCTTAATAGCAGCATCTTTAACACAATGATGTGATAGTCCAGGTATGCTGGGCATAACATTTGAGGGTATCTCCAATATCTATAAGATCCCGTAGCTTCGATAGCCACCATATCTACCATTTTTCCTTGTATATCTGATATTTTTTGTTTAAGAGCATTCTGTTTTTTATGAATTTTTCTTGTTTCCTTGCTAGACTCTTGTGCACATCGGCTGAGTGATTCAATCGTAAAGGTGGATCTTTTCTTCTATCCCTTAGCACCTTATTTACCACTGTTTCTATGACTACGGTTACAATCTTGTTTCCTTTCCTTATCTTTTTAGTGATGTTTCTTTTGAATATCTTATTTCATATTTAATATTAATAATTGCTTTTCAGATTACATATTATTTTCTAAGTCATGAGCATTTAAACGATTACAAAAAGGCTAAGACTGGGATAGTTGTTTTCGGTGCTATTTCTGTTAAGATAAATGTGTTGAATATTCTTAAGGATGAGCTATTGGTGACAAATTCTAAATTTTGCAGTCTTCAGCAGTATAACCTTTTTAACAGTATGTTGTATTCCCATGTCATGTTTAATATATCTTCAAAAGATCAATTTTTTATTACATGTACAATGACAATCCTTCATTGCTCGCTGAATAGCTTTTTAGACGCACAAAACATAAAATGCAGCTCCATGGAAATTGATGCAAGCTCCCTAATTTTAGTATGTTAATCCACATGTGTTAATCGCTCGATTTGTTTTGTTCTATGTGCAGCTTTTAAGTGCATACTTTGTTGTTCTGCCTTTGAGAGACGAAGGTGCAATCTCTTTAGGTTTGGGTAGTTTACCTGGTCTTTTCATGGCATCTCTAGCACTCACTTTCATTGCTGCCCCGGCTTCAACATATATTTTTTCTTCACCTCATCTTTCAAAAGGCAAGGTATTTTTCTCAGCAAACTTTTCCAATTTTGATATTACAAGTATATGCTTGTAGAATAATCAATTGCAATAGATGGATGGAAATGTTTCCAAGAGGTATTCGTTTTCATTCTCTATGTGGTGTGCTTTCATAATTTTCATTTTATCCACTTTATATACTATTGGATTTTGATAAACAAAACCTTGTTTAATTTTTTAATTTTAAGGAATCGTCAATGTGCCATATAGAGGAATGTAATAAGACTTTGTGCCAGTTTCAATTGTATTTGCAATGCATATGCTTTTCCACTAAGTTTTGTAGTAAACAAACACAATCCCTGGAACTATTTACCTAATGACCACAGATATGCTGCTTTATGATTGAAGGCCATATGACATATTATTTAAACATATCTACACATACATATGCATTTAATGCTTTATCTATGCAGGCTATAATTGCTTTATTTTGTTTTGCCAGGAATATGAGGGTTGTCTCTTTCTATCATTTGTTCTGATAGTTTCTGTTAAATGGTTGTTGTGAAAGAATAAAATGTATTAATGTGGAATGCGAAAGTGCATCAATGTACATTAGCAAACAAGAGTATTAAAAGAACTCCAAAAATGCTAAAATGAACTTGAAGTGGTGAACCTGAAACTTGTAAGAGCTGCAGTCAGGTAAAAGAAGTAATTACGTGAAAGGAAAACCTCTCAATGAATTTCTTGATACAGCACTGGTAAGGCATACATTCCTGTAGTTACGGCTCTGAGTGATGGGAACTAAGTGGAACCCCGTGGAAACAAGAAGCTACCCTCTAACGTCTAATGTGTATATAAGAGGATTAGGGTACTTTGTTAGCACCTCGCAAAGAGGGGCTTTGTCTCATGGACTGAGCTCTTCACCCTATGTGATATTGTTGAGGGCTCTTTGACACTTCTGATGCCAAAACAGAAAATATTAGGGTGAGCATGTCTAAACTGTATGAAAGAGGATTGGGCTACTTTGTCAGCACCTCAAAAATAGGGGCATTGTTTCATGATTCATCAACCTATCTCCACTGTGACCAATTTTGTTGGTAATATTCAGGATAGATAATGGTGCCAGTACAATCTGCAAGCAATGCTTACAATAAAAATCCATCTAGGTCTAAATATATAGATTTTGGCATGGAAACCGCAACTGCAGAAATACTTAATGTCTGAATTTTTTCAATAGTAAGAAGTACAATTTAATACTTTGAGAAGAACCTGTCCAATTTAAGGTATATTCATTTTGCATTCGTAGACTGAAAAGCTATTGTTGATGAAACACAAACCTTGTAGAGGAGAATGTAATAGAATCATTTTAGAAAGGTATGACATATAGTATATATAGAGGGATCCAATTGTCTAGCTTGCTTAGATAATAATGCATGTTCCAACATATCTCTTGCATTAATTTTTCTTTATATACTTCTATTAGTGGAATATTTGTGGCTAAACCTTGCAATCATTGTGACCATGACTCAATATCTAACATATCTGTTGACATCCATTACTTTTAGGTTAGAATAAGTTGATACTGAAATCTAAGTAGGAAAAACTAATCTACAATTGATATAAGCTTCACAGAGGAGCGAAATAGGTCAATGGGGCCTTAAACTGCAATTGATTACAACAGGAATGTGAGCTAAAACTGAGGTCCAATGCATGAAAAATATATAGAGCTGTAACATCCATTTGTATAATTTTCTGAAACTAACACAGGTGGAATAGCAACAGAACTTGTAATATTAATGCTGATTACAACTACCAAGCTGGGAACCTCACAAAAATATATAATAACTCCAAGTTACTCAAATGTGATTCGGAAGCATTATGGAAGCAACAACACTACTGATTTTAACTATTTTTTGTGTGGAAAAATGATTAAAATACTGATATACAACCTGGAAACAAGTTTTTAGGGTCACAACTTTCCCAAATCAACTCACAAGTAATTAAATGATGAGATTATGCAATATGGCTGCTGGTTGGGTGTTCCAAATGATTTTCCAATGCTCCCAAAGTCAGGTTGAGCACTTATATGTCTGGACTCTGAATAACCTTTTGATGACTGGTCCAACACCTTACATGATTGATGTAACCCCCCAAAATGCTCATACAACAGTAGATGACTGCGGGAAGGCCAGAAATGAATGTTGGTGACTGGGAAACATTAACATAATCTTCACCATTAATCACCATTCAGCAATATTTTTCATTTATCTACTTCTACTTCTACTTAAAAGTTAAACATGAAATAAAATCTAATCTAAATGAGGAATTAAAGAAGTCATGCAATATTAAACATGAAATAAAATCTAAAGTAAGTGAGGAATTGAAGAAGCCATGCAATATTAAAGATGAAATAAAATCTAATCTAAGTGAGGAATTAAAGAAGCCATGCGATATTTCAAATCAACATTAAGTAATCCACCATGAAGAGCAACAATGTATCATCAATTATTTTGATAGCATAATGGCAACAATTTCATCAAGTCCCCTCTCCTACTCTACCTCCTTTCTAATGAATCTAAAATCTGACTCTTTACAAATGAAGGGGCCTTGGTTTTTTATAGTTGTACAATTACAATGAAGGGCCAAAATCAATTCAAGACCAAGGGCCAAGATTTACCCATCACAAACCCTAATTAAGGTTTCCACACTATTATCCAATTACATGAAGACACTGTCTTGTGGTCCAATAAGAAAATCACAATGCTTTTGAGAGCCAATGAGAAAATTGTACACTTGGCATAATACTATTGAGTGTGCTTGAACATGTGTAACTATAATTTTCTGATTTGTAGAAGACTAGTAGGTGCCATCTCAACCTTCGTATCTTGTAGACTTGATAAATCCTTTGGTGATGAGAAAAAATCTATTTATACTCAACATTATCAAGCCTTCGATTGTGATGGCATATTCCCAAATTGCTTCATCTTCTCAAATTTTCTTCATCCCTGTCCTTGGAAATTTTCTCTTTGCTATGATTTGTGCTTGCTTGTACTTAAATACTTGAATCATGAACTTCTTGAAGTGATGAAGTCCTTCATGTATCTTGGATCCTTCAAAGCGAACTTGGATTTTCGGAGGAAATTGAAATTGATAATTAATTTTCTCTGATTTTTCTAGTAGGCTTGCAAACTTTTTTTCCTCCATTATGATCTTCATCTTCGAATTTGCACTTTGGTAACCTGAACGTCCTTCTCGAAATCCTCGAGCTGGAGCTTGTAGCATCCACTTATTCTTTGAGCATCTCCTTGCTGGAAAATTTGAACTTGGTGTTGTCATCATCTCTTCACTCACCTAGCTTCTCCTTCTTAGGAGTTTACCTTGCAAACCAACAGATAAAAAGTGCATTAAGCTCACAAAATAATGCAAATGAAAGATATTCAAATGCCTTCATAAAAATCAACATTGAATTAAAGAGGCAAAATGGATCTTCTTAAGTTGAAGATTAAATTTCTCATCCTTGTTACAATCCTAGGCTCTGATTTTATTGGTAAAATGTTCTTAGCCTTGCAACTTGAAGTGGACTCACTAAAAATCTGGAAAATAAGTAAGTTCTTTAATGAACATCATGCCTAGATTTCACCGTTTTACTGCATCTATCTTTGATTTTTGGAATAATTTTTCCTTTGAATGCTCAAATTTGATGTCTTTTGAAGCTTTAAATTGTTGATAAGGATGTAGTTGTTGCCTCAACAGTATAATTTATCTTCTCTTCAATGTAAACATGTCTTAGGGGGATGATTCTCTGCCTTAAATGAGGAAATTGCTGCCTTAAAAAGATGAAGTCATTGCCTTATGGAAAGAAATCTTTGCCTTTTATCAGAGGTCATTTAATTTGCATCTAATGTTGAGAATGAACTTTTACGTCCCTCTTTTTGTAGGTGATTAGCCATTTGAAAGTTCATGTCTTGTTGAGAAGGCCGATTTGCTCCAATAACACTTTATTTAGTCACCTTTTCTCCATTGTAATGCAGGCCAAAATGGTAAGGATGCAATTGGTTGTTTTGTTGATTATCTCACACCTTTGCCCTTTCCCATCGCCACTCTTCACTTCTGGGTGGACTTTAAGCATCTTAGAGGATTATCAATCCTTGGGGGATGGTGGAATCTGCCATCTTTATTTTACTCAAACTCACTTCTTGTTCTTCATGTCAATACACTATCCTCCTCATCGTTTTCCTTCCTTATTTCATGTGAATATGGTGACAATAGGAAATTTTCAAGCTACATCTATCCAAGTTGCAATTTGACAATGTTATAGGATTTTGATTCCTTTTCTTTCCATTCTTTCCAACTTATAGACAAGGTGGAATTGAAGGGCCTTTGAGGATTTTCAATCATTCCTTTCACTTTCTCCAATTGGCCCTCAATCCTTTAATTCTTCATCCTTTCACTTATTCAAACTCAAAATTGTCCCGTCCCCTACAAGGCGAAAAGTAGAGGTATCCAAGGATTTTGAATCCCTTGTTTTTCATTTTCTCCAATTCAGTTTTATCCCTCCTCTGAGTTTGCCTAATTGTGATTGTGATTGTCATTTTTTAATCATGTTATTCTTTCATCCCTTTTGGTCATCATTTTGACTTCGATTATGGATCAGTTCTTGTATTTTCCTCTCCGCCTTGAATTATAGCTTGGATTGTTAATGATTTGGGATGGAAATTTTTCTATTTACTATTTAGAGGATTAGGAATCCGGAAGGGGTAGCAGATTTCGCCCACTCATGTGGGTTCCTATCCATTGCTTTTACTCACTCCCAAAATCACATTACCCCCTTCAACTAATATCCAATGTTTTCCATTCAGTTGGAATTGGGAGTGTTTATATTGGATTCATGCGTTGATTTTAATAATTTCTCTGTCAGATTTTCACTTTTCTCCTTGACATTAGACCTCCAAACTATGCCAAAATTTCCCCTAATCATCTTGAGGACTTTCTCATAGGCAGAATTGAGAGGTAGGCTAGGATTTTGAGTAGTAGAGTGAATGCGGAATTTTGGGGTGCTAGAGGGTTTTGGAATCCTCAACGGCAGGCAGATTCTGCCTTGTCTAGAGGATTATCTCTTATGCAACTCACTGCCCCATACTTAGCCATTTTGCACTTCAAATGTATCTCAAAGTGAATTGCAAAAAAGGGTGTTCATTTGTTGGTTGCACTTTGCTAACCAACACCTTCACCTATCCTTGCTTACTCAATCCTAAGAACATGACTGATTTCCCCGTTTTGCTTCATCCAACTTTTCCTAAGGCTATGAGACTTGAAATAGCCACCAAGAATACCTAGGACCACTACTCCTACCTCCAAAGCAGAGGGGGTCCCCATTTGCAATGGAGTGGTGGTGTGATAAGATAAGATAAGTTTATCAGTGTCCAACTAGAGACCAACCAGGGTCTAAGGGACTGGAAACAATACAAAAAGACAAAACGCTAGCAGGGGGGAAGCACCAAAAGGTGTTTGTAGAAAAAGCAAGAAAGCAAAAGAACATAAAATAAAAATGTTAAGTACTCCTCACAGACGAGAAGTAATCCAAAATTGAAGGGTACAATCTAGAGTGACGAGGTGCCCTATGTCGCCATCCATGAAGACTGTTGGAGGGAGGGTGTTGCTGTTGAATGTGACATTACAGGGTCTCACAGATCTGGTGTGACTCGAAGTAGTGTAGAGAGACCGCTTCGTCCCTTGAGCAAGGGCTACAAAAGTAAAGAATGAGGTGACAAGCTGCTCAAGAGTCTGTTCCAATGGGAACTGAAGCTGAAGAGTAGAGTCTCGAAGCCGCAAGGTCTGTTGAAGAAAAAGTGCTAGACACCGCTGGTCGGTGTAACCAAGGAATGAGGAAATGGAACTGCATTCCTTGAATAAGCAGTATAACCTCCCTCTGACCTTGTAATAGATGGGGCAATGGAAAGTAAAATGTTTCTCAGTCTCAACCTTGCCAAAGGGGAAAAGGCATCAGATCTTGTTATCTCTGTTGATTTGGTGGTCTGTCTATATATGTAGGTGGTTAGAGCCTACTCTAAAGGATCCTAAGGAAATGCGAAGGGCATGATTCCATCGATGGGTAAGATACCAAGGGTGACTAATGATCCCATCCCAGATATCAAGAAAGTGCTCAGCATAGAAGGCTATCCTCGGGTGGGGCCCTCCTAGAGGGTTGCTCCAAGTCATCAAAATATATTGTTTGTAGATGTTGAGTCAAACATGCCCATTCAGCTCCTGCTAAGATGGAAGTAGGTGAGCGGGGGCGTCCAACTAGAAATGGAAGGGGAGGCGTTCGATTGTGATACCGACCGAGCCAAGGAGGGCTGAGACCTGAGAGAACCAACAATGAGACATGCTGCTAGAATCAGACCCTGCAATCCTCTCTGATGAGCAATAAGCTAAGTAGGGATATCTGTGGTGACCCTCTACAGAGTCAGCAAAGCTTTGGAGGTGGTGAAGAAACCAAACCAAATAAAAAGTAGTTCCCAATTTGAAAGGGTGAGCCTCAAACTCCACCAAAACGATGCTATGGGGTGTGGACCGATGACATCTAAGAATACGACGAAGAAAGAGAGTCTAAACCCTCTCAATAGAAGCCCAGTTAGACTCCAAAAGGGAGGGACCCCACACAATAGAGCCATAGAGGATAGTCGGTCTGACCAAAGAGTCCAAAAGAAACATCTTGGTTGTGGTGTCTTGGAAATGGTGGCAGAAACATTGTCTCTCGAGCATAGCAAGGGAGCCAAGCCCTTTACTAACTCGAGGCTACATAGCAAGTCTCAAACTAAACCGAGGCCCAGAGAACTTGACCCCTAGATAAGTATATGAAGATGTGATCTCGATCTCACTACCCTGGAACTGAAAATGGAGATGTGAGGCCTTCAAACAATTGAAAACCATAACTCGGGTCTTCCCCAGGTTAACCACTAACTGTTGTGAGTTATAGAAGGAGGCAAGCCCGTCTAGAAGTCTTTGAAGCCCTTTGGGGGAAGAAAACTTCACAACAAGATGTATCTTAATGTCCAAGCAATAAGTGAAGTAAAGCTTATTAATCTTCCAGTTGACATCCAAGACAAACTTACAATCAACAAATCACTAGTGGTATAGATAATGCTTGTACTCTTGAAAGAGAGGTCACAAGTTCGAATCCCATGGGGGGTAGGGTATGTACGCCTCGTTTGTAGCGCCAAGCGCCTCTCGAAAAAGAGTACGAGGTAGTCCCATATCACTGTCACCATATGTAAACCCAAAAACTATGGCATAGTGTCGTGGACTATAAAACCCACTTACTCACTTACTTACTTACTTACAATGATTGATTCACAATTTCCTTCATTTAACTAAAAATATTCAAGGAAACCATTAAACTAATTGAAATAAATATTAAATTAAGTGAGAAATGGAGGAAACCATGCTATACTCCAAAAGTTAACAAGTACACACCATGCAAAGACAACAATGAATAGAGACTGGTTGTGGCAATATATTGGCAACAATTTCTCCCATAATCTCCCTTACAAATGAGAGGAACAAGCCTTATAGGGAGATCAATTACAATGAATGACCAAGATAGATTTGAAATCAATGACCTAGATAGATCAAATAAAGCTTTAATTGGGGTTATTATAACTACCACTAACAAGCATTAAATGCTGTCCAATCAAAATTTGGGCTTACAAAAATCTCCCTTTAGAAGATAATTTCTGTTGCCTTTTACTCTTTTTGCAAATTCAACGAACCTAGACACAATATCTTTATGCTCTTCCATTGGTGGCACTCAACACATTTTGGACCTTCCACTTAGCAACATCTAACTTAGTTGTACATGTCGCAAGAGTCTTCTCCCAATTAGGTGCATTGTCTTGACAGGTTATGATGAAGGAATGATGCAACACCTCTTATATGTTTCCTCTTGATGATGTTGGCATTCTTGAAATAGATGGTATGCATCTTTTCTTTTAGTATTTCCATGTCCATGTTTTTTCCTTTCCTTTCACCAAACTAAAATATAACCCTCACTACTCAGAGAATTTCATTTTGGATCATTTGGATTGTTTCCTTTAGCCATTGGCAAGTAGACTTCACCTTTTCAAGGGTGTCTCGCTTTAAAGGTGATGCACACAACCATGCATTGAGATCAATCATCTCATTTTCTTTTATCACCTTGCCCTTTTCCAACATAGTCCTAGGAACCTCCCTCATTGCTTGTGTTAATATATTCAAGGTCCTAGATTATGGGGGAGTTGAATCAATAATCACCAAATTTGAACTCAAATCACAACTTATCAAACTGGTTAACCAAGAGTGAACTTGTCATCTATTCATTCATGCACCCATTCATGTTAACTTGCAAAACTTAATCATTAAGCAATAGATAAAACTTCCACACAAGTAACATAGTAACACAAATTCTTATCGTGGAAACCCTTAGAGCATATTACCACAGTGGGAATCGATACCCACAAGTATTTTGCACTCTTCTGAAAGGCACCTGGTTAAGAGCTTAGCATTGTTAGGAGGTTGCAATAATGTTTGATGAAGAATAAGCCCTATTAGGAGTCACCAATCAAGGGATTTACCTCTAGCCCTATTAGGAGCTTTAGCTTGTTAGGTGTAACCTTATGAAAGGATTTTGTAAGTCAAATTAATGAGGCACCCGGTTAAAAGATTTAACTTTAGAACCTGCTAAAGATCCTTTTCACCCAGTTAAAAGTGACCTTGTTAGAGGCTTTTAACTTGTTAATTTGGTAGGATTAACCAAGAAAATTGATCTAGAAATAACACTTCACAATTGTTTGTATAGATCCTTTTTAGTTCACCATCTGCATCTCCTTGCAGACATTTAACTGCCAGCTTGATTGCACAACCCTTGTCAACCACAACTTTGCACCTACACTTGCAAATAATTCTCTGCCATATACATATACTTTTCATCATTAGGTAACCCTAACCCAAAATATGTTACCCAGGGAAATCCAACATTTGACCTAAATGTGTTACACAACCCTAATCCATCATTAGTTGTTACCACACTATCAACATCTTCCATCAAGCATGGATCTAACATCACACATTTGTCCTTTTCACTCTTTCCAATGAACAAACATAGTTCCAAGAAACTCTATTACAATCTTCAATATGCAACCAATCCACAAATGCTTTGCTTCCATCACATCATCAACCATCTCAACAACTTGAAAGATCTACTAGAATGACATATGTGTTGCTGGTTCAAGTTCAAACTTTAAACATTCAATCGATCTAAAACGTGCCTTCCCACAAACCAAAACAATCATAACCCTGACATGGATCTAATAACTTAGTAAACTTTATAAATCCTGGTTATCATCACTTGAAACAACATAAATATGATAAACCAATCAAATCATTCACTGATTGTCATAAACTGACCAACCCAATAAGATTGTTTCGTTTCAATCATTCATAACTCATTCAATACTTATGTGTAGTGCATGAAATCACAAACATAGCAACTAGAGATATCCCTGACTCTCCTATACCAATTACACACTTACTCACACAAATCAACCACACACTTGGTTTTTCAGCTGCAAAATAAAAACTTAACCCTTGATAAGCAGATCAACACAAAATATCAAGTTGATATCAATAAAAATACATTAACTGATTTAGTCAATATAAAAATTGTGCTGCAAGACATCATCAAACTCTCTTATCAACTCTTTAAGACATCTGCATTAGTTGTGCCAACAATCTCCCCCTTTGGCATTGATGGCAAAACCAAACAATACCAACAACAATAATAGATACAAAAATGATTGAATATTCCCCCTATGTTTGATTCATCTTCTGATCTGTTCTTCTTGACATTGTGCCCCCTGGGAATAAAGTCTTCTTGATCATCTGTTTTGTCCATTATGCTCTCTTTAGATCTAATATTTTGTACTTCTCCCCCTCTGACAATAATGCCAAAGGTGCTTCCCTCATTTTTGAGAACACCTTCATACTTTGAATCTCCAATAAACTTTTCGACAAACCATCAAACTACTTACTTCTACCGAAGAAGTAGTCTGCATTAAATCAATCCATAGAAAGATAAACATTATGTCCAGTGGATTGATGCAACCATTGCATCTTAGTTTGGACTTAGAAGGGGAATGACCCCTACCTTACCTCTCAGATACTCAAAAGCATCCTTAGGTAATGACTTAGTGAATATATTTGCCACTTGCTCCTTTGATGTCACATAATCCATTCTCACTTCCTTCTCCTGTACCTTTTCCCTTTGAATATGATATTTAACTGCATTATGCTTTGTCTTAGGATGTTGTACTAGATTCTTAGATATATTAATAGCACTTGTGTTATCACAATATGTGGTAGCTGGTTCAATAACCTTCTCATTTATACCTTCCAAGACATGCTTGATCCAAATAGCTTGTGAACAATTATTCGAGGCAACAACATACTCAACTTCAGCTATTGATAGAGAAATACAATTCAGTTTCAGATTGATCTGAGAAACTAACCTTCCTCCAAGAAAGAATGCACCACCACTTGTACTCTTCCCATCTTCAACATTTCTTGCCCAATCTTGGAGTATCTTCCTTAGACAATTTACAACGTGCGACCATAGGTGTACCAATTGGGTTTGAATCTTCCATGCCTAAAGTCTTCAACACTTCCTTGACATATTTGGACTGATAAATAAAAATTCCATCTTCCATTTGCATTACCTATAGTCCAATAAAGAATTTTATCTCTCCAATCATGGACTTCTTAACCTTTTTCATCTATTTAGCAAAATCTGTCCTCATGTCATCATCCCTCCAAATAAAATGCCATCTACAAACACTTCAACAATTAACAATCTGTTACCTTCCAACTTTAGATACACATCGTTATCTTTGTACCATCTTAAAATGCACACTTGCCTTTTAAGACCTTTTAACACCCGTTTCATAGTGACTTCTTGGACCATGGATGGATCTGTGCTCGATGCGCTCTTTCTCTAGTTTTCTTCCACCTTTTCCCGAATCTTTCTGCATTCCTCCCTAGCTTTCTATGGCCTACCCTTCCTTTCTCTAGGAACAGGCCGACCCCAACTGAACTAGAAGAGGTTGACCCCAGGGCGACCTCTTCCCTAGTGATTGCGAGGCTTGGGACCTGAAAGGTCTCAGGATTTCAAATTGTTAACTCTTGCTCTTGAGTCAGCCTATATTGTTTTCCTGCCCGAAAATTAGTATATAAGGAGACTTGGAGGCTTCATTTTACACATTACACTTTCATGATAGTAGCACTTAAACTTTGCATTCAAGGAGTTCAAGCATTCAAGGCATTCAATCATTTCAAGCAAAGGAGATTTCATCAACATTGAAAGATTCTTTGTGAACGTTTCCTCTTTAAGATCTAGCATATTGTTGGCCATTAAGGGAGGAGATCTACATTGAGACATTCATCATCTTCTTCATTGATGTACATTTACATCCATGGCTCTATGATTTGGTTACAGTGGATCTATTGCAACTTGTGGAGATATCCTACATTTACATACCCAATTCAACATCTACAACATACAGCAAGGCAAAATCTTCATAGACAAGGATTTTTACAAGCAAGTTGAAAATTTACATTTATCTTGTTTCAGTCATTTACATTTACATTTCTCAAGTCAAGGTTGATTCCTCAATCTATGGCTTTACCAAGGCAAGCCTTCATCCACCAAACAACAAAAATCTTTACTTTATGTAAGCGGGAGCAAGACAGCAAAATTATGATTGCAGATCTGAAAATAACTTTCCGAGAGCTTTTCGGAAAACCTGGGTGTACTATGTTATAGTGCCCTAGGAAAACAGTGAACTCGTGGGAATTGTTCTGAAATAGTTACAGCCAGGTCGATTTGTTCTCTGCTCCTCAAGCGAGAAATCAATTTCTGGGTTTTTTTGGATTTTTCATTCTGTTAATGGAGCTGTAGTCAGATTTTTAGGTGCAAATCCCGATCCACACTTTCAGAGCTAAAACACAAATTCTTCTACACATTTCAAGGTGAGTCTTCTATCTTTCATTTCGATTCACAATATCAGCTTAGAGCTGTATTTTAATTGTGCTGATTGTATACACTTTACATCTAGATTTACATTCCTTAATCAATTAGTGCAATTTTGCATACACATTATCACACACAAGCCAAGGAGCGTATTTCCTTATATTGTATTCCTTTTCACAATTCAAATTCAATATTGGCATCCCTTTCCTTTTGGGCCTTGCTATTCTAATTTGGATTCAGTGAGGAATTATATTTGGGGATTATCTCTTTCCCTATACACACATATTTGAATGACCTAGTGCCCGAAAAGTGGGGGCCTACATCCTATTAAAGCGCTTTCATTTTTCCACTAAACAATCTTCACTTGTCCTTTTAAAATCAATCTTCACTATGTATGAATGTAACCTTTCATATCATGCTGTCGGAGCTTTCTTCAAGCCATATAAAGCTTTCTTCAACTTGCAAACCATTTCTTCATCCTTTGATAGAGTAAACCCATCCAGTTGCTCTATGTAGATGTTTTCTTTCAATACACCATTTAGAAAAGCAGATTTCCTATCCATCTAGTAAACTTTGAATTTCTTGTAGCTAGCATATGCCATTAACATCCTTATACCTTCAACTCTAGCCACGGGTGCAAAAGTTTCACTATAATCCAAACATTTTTCTTGAGCATGACCTTTACACACCAATCTTGCTTTGTTTTTAACTACTTTGCCATCCATATTCAATTGTTTTTTTGAAGACCCATTTTGTACCAATCACATTCTTGTTCTCTAGTTTGGGCACCAAAGTCCAAGTATCATTATTGATGATCTGATCAAGCTCACCTTCCATAGATTTAACTCAAACATCACTCTTCAAGGCTTCATTCACTAATCAAGGTTCCATCCCAAAAATCAAACATTAATTTTTTTAATTTTCCTTGTTTGCACATTTTCATTCTCATCTCCAATAATCTAATTAGCAGAATGATTCAATGTCACATACCTGGGCAATACCGGTTCGGTAATTTGTTCTTCATTCACTGTTGTACCTCTACATTTTCATCATTGTTCTGCACAATAATTTCTTGCACTTCTGGTTGATTAAATATCATATGTTGATCTGTCTCTGTTTCCTGCTTGTTTTAATTGTCATTCACTTGTCATGTATTTGTAATGTTATCAACTTTTACATTGGCACTTTCAATCATCTTGTTAGTTCTCTTGTTTGAACATTTATATGCCTTACTTTTGGTAGAATAGCCTAGCAAAATTCCGTCATTACTTTTTGCATCAAACTTTCTAGCAAAATCATCTCTCTTGCTAGAACATTTGCTTCCAAAGACTTTGAAATAATTTACACTAGGAGTATGACCATACCACAATTCAAAAGGTTTCTTACCAGTTCTGATCTTGACTTGTACCAGGTTCAAAGTATAGTTGCAGTAGTTATAGCTTCTCTCCAAAAGTTATTTGCAACATTTCCTTGCAACATCAAGTAATTGCTTTATTTCCTCCTTTCTGCTATACAATTCTGTTGAGGAGTCCTCGGAGCTGACATTTGTCTATTGATTCTATTATTGTTACAATAGTCAACTAATTCCAAAGATGTGTACTCACCATCTCTATTAGATCTTAAGCATTTTAGGTTCTTTCCACTTTCCTTTTCAACTAAAACAATTTTGAACTTTTCCCTCAAGAAAGTAACCCACATCATTTTGGAATAGGCATCACAAAAGGCATGGAATACTTATCACCATAATGACTTCTAGTTCTCATTGAACCACAAAGATTTGTATGTAGCAAAGCTAAGATGTCCTCAAATGAAAAAGTTTTGCTATTGAAAGTAGTACTTGTCAAGTTACCCAATTGGCAATCTTTGCACATAACATTCTTTGTTTTATCTAAAGCAAGTATTTCTCTAACATTATTAGTCTTGCTTATCTTAATCGAATTGTCAAAGTTGACATGGCAACACCTTCTATGTCATAGCCAACTATCCTGAATGTTTGCAACCAAACAACAATTAACAATAGTAATCAAATGGAATTAGTTAGCTCTTGTTATCTCCCGGTAGCAATAAACTCTCCTGAGTTTCCTAGAATTCTGCACATACCTCCTTTTTACTCTAAACGGTATCCTTTGTCATCCAGTTGACCAGCAATGAGAAAATTATGCTAAGAACTTCAACAAAATTGGCATGATCAACATTACTCTTTGCATTCAAAGAAATAGATCTTTTACCTTTGACCATATAGGGAGTATTGTTGCCAAATTTCACAACACCACCATCAAACTCTTCAAGATTGATAAACTTGCTTCTATCACTAGTCGTGTGATGTGAACAATCACTTATCAATCACCCATTCATGACTAGGTTCTACGTGAGAAACAAGAGCTTTCTCACCATTAGTATTGTTTTTTTTCACTACAACAAAGACAACTTCTTCACCATCATTGCCATCAGATTCATCATCGTCAACTTCTTCCTCATCAACCGTGTAACCCCCCCTTTTCTCAGGCCTTAGCTAACAATTATCATAACATTGACATAGTTACTTTCCATATTCATGATCACGAGAAGGCAATTATAACAACTATTTTGCATGTTCATTTGAAAGAGATTAACGATTATAATCATTTTAACTGAAATATCTTAACTAACAACTGAAGATGTATTCAATCAACAAATATGATAAATATAATTGTCATCAGAACCAACCGTTACTTAATGATAAGAGAGACCTTTTCTACTAATAAAGAAACGTATCTTTCATAATCACATGAAGATAATTTTACAACTACTTTACATATTCAGATGGAAGACAATCAACAACTATAATTGAAATAACTGTTATTAGATGATATTTGAATGCAGATCATTGTTTTGTCTTGTGCAAGTCTTGGCACTGGTGGAGAGGAGAAGCTTTGCTACAGGCTTAACGTCCCAACCACGGACCCTAAAGTATCTCCACATAATCTCTGCTGAGAAGGGCCCTCCTTGTGTTGGGATTAGGCTTGGGACACCATTGTTCAACCACTGAGCATCCTGATGTTAAAGCTTCAACCCACCGCTCGACTAGACAACCAGGCCTATACAATGGGCTGCCATGAGCTGATACGGATTTTAAACATCTTTAAGAAAATAAGAGGCCGCTGTGCTAGTGACAATAAGATTGATGAGTGGCCGATGTTTGATATTGGTCCACCCATCCATGATGATGAAGCATCCACCACTCATCTATGTTTGTCTCATATCCTCCATTGAAATGCTTACTTTTGAATACTCTTTATCAAGAACAATGGCCCTTAGTTTTGTCTCCCCAAGTAATAGAAATGCGGGACCAACATCATGAATATCTTTGTACATGTTTTTACAATATGAGGAGTGCGACACATATAACAGTATACCATGAGCAAAAAGAAGCCTACCAATACACTCATTTTCTCTTTTGTTTTTATATAAAATAAATGATGTAGGAGAATCCTTAGTGTAAGGGAAATCTTGCATCACTCAATAATATTATCTGGTTTGTCTTGTCAATAAAGGCTATTTCGGTGTAGAGTTTCTATCTCTGGAAGTGTACAATTTTTAGTAAGTTAGTCGTTTGAGCTCAAAATGCTCTAATTTCTTCCTTGAATGTTCACTATGGATATATCAGTCTGCTAGTAAAGTTTTATTACCAGGTCAAGTCTAGTTTTTTCAGTATTGGTAGTAGGGTACAAAAACATTGAGCTCAGTTTTGAAGGCTTTAGAGGTGCCAAAAAGGGGTCAAACCTCGGCTGACTAGAGCTTTCATAAGTTAACCACTATAGAGGAATTTGTACCATTTCTGGAATAGAGTTGTAGTAGTCAATCAGAGCAATTGACAATGAGTTATGGTCTCCGGAAGTTGTGCTACCCGAAATTGAAGAAAAAAAATTTCATTTTTGAGTTCTGAAACTTGTTGGGGCCGATTCTAATGTAATAAAATATGATTAATGATGTTTTAGGGATAGTCCACCTTAAAGTTTAGTGTTAAAATTTCTAGAACCTTCTTAGGCTATAAAAAATTGCCTATATAAAGAAGGCCAGTATGGTTGTCTAGACAGTTCTGGGGATGTATATGGTGGCTCTGGTTTGCACAATATTGTAAAGAAAATGCCCATGTGGCTTTGCATGTCATAATTCTGAATATTATAATTCTATTTTATTGGTGATAATAAGAAGCCAATTTCTTGTTCTTGCAAATTGCTCTTATTTCTCTATTCTAGTTGTGTGTGTCTGTGTTAATAAAGGTAGTACCCTTGATAATAAATGAACAACATTTGTTTGTGTTGATATATGTAGCATTGGTCAGACTCAAGAATCACGTTAAGTGCATGCACATAATACGTGTGCCAAATCAGAATTATCATTCTCGGAACAATCCTTGCATCTAATCTAACCTCATATAAGTTGTGTTTACCAAATTTGTAATTCTGGATTATCTCTTAGATCAAGTATATGATCTGTCATTCAAACTGATCAAAGTTATGACTATTTACATCTTCAATATATAGGAAATGGATTGAGTATATAATCTTTCAGAATGAAGGTCTTAAATAGAATTTAGTTAGTGCATAATCTCACCTGGTTAGGATCGAGTCTATTAAGACATGTCATCGTGAACCATTGTGACTAATCATTAGGAGATATATTATGAACAGTCATGACCGCTCATGATCTTGCGCTTAATAACACTATAAATATAGAACGAGGAAGAGATAAGCATCAAAATACATAAATGCATTATTCTCTTCAGATCGGCAATTTCAGAGATCAAGTTAGATACATTCAGAATTAACATATAGTCTACAATATAATTGTAATTCAGAGCCACACTTATCTGATTATCATCTGCAAAGTAATCTAGATATTAGTATACCACAAATCTTCAAATAGCCATTACATTACTAGTCTGATCATAGGTTCGATTCACATTCATGTGGTATCAGAGCCTTGTTAAGGAAGATCCAAAATCAAACTTGAGAAATCGGATTACTTACCTTCATAGTATAGTCACATTCCGTTCTTCAAAAATGACAATCATGATCAGATTTGAGGATCACCTTGAAGATGCTAACAACTTCACAAGAAGGAAGCTAAGATTCAGGGTGATATTAAAGGAGAATAAATTGGATTTATATGTAAAAGACAAAAGGACAGAATCTGAGAATGAACCAGAAAAATCTAAATGGATTGAAAACAATGAAAAGGTCATGAAATTAATAGTAGATACAATTAGGGACCACATAGTACCTATATTGGCAAAACAAGAAACTGTATACCTTATGCTCAAATCCCTTGAGAGTACATTAACATAGGCAAAAATCTTGCACTAAAAAGAAAAATGAATCACATAAGCATGAATAAAGGAGAATCCATCATTGCATTCTTGATGAGAATAACTGAACTAAGGGACAATTGTCATCTGTTGGATATGAAATTGATAGCAAAGAATTATCCCTAATAGCTTTAGGTGGCCTACCAAAATCTTGGGAGTCATTTGTACAAGGTATAAGTGCAAGACCTAAACTTCCTAAATTGGATAGGGTAAGATTTGACTACCTTCAAGAAGAAGCTAGACAAATGTCAAAAGAAATAAACAAAAATATATGGATGAGGATATACATGTTAACACAAATTCACATAAGGAAGGAACGAAGAACTTCAAAACGAATAGAAATTTTCATGGAAAGGACAAGCAAAGAAGAGATGCTTCACAAATTCAATGCTTTAGATGTGATCAATATGGACACTATGCTGTCAAATGCCTTGGCTAGACAAAGAATCAAGCATCCTATGCCAAAGTTGGAAAATCAAGTTCGGAAAAGGATTATGAGAAGTTCTTATTCTATTCAACACTATCACATCATGTATCAAACAAATCTAACACTTGGGTGATTGAAAGTGGTTCATCTAGACACATCACTGGATTCCGAGAAAACATGGATACTATAGTGGAAGAGACTGAAAAAGAAGTAACCATTGGGGATGATTCTGCACATTCTATGAAAGGAGTAGGAACTTGTACCATTAAGATAGGATTAGGCATCACTATCAAACTTAAGGATGTACTATTTGTACTTGAAATTAAAAGAAACCTAGTATCAATATCCAACCTTCAAGATAATGGATACAGGGTCACATTCATGGATGGGAAAGTTCTGGCATGACCAAAGAACTCTACATATAAAAAAGCTAAAACTATAGGCATAAGACAAGGATACCTATACAAACTCTACATTGAATTTAAACAAACACTCATTCATGAAACTTTTGACTCTAATGAGATTTGGCATTGAAGATTGGGACATATACACTTTTGTGCCCTAACCTCCATGGATAAAATGGTAACAAGACTACCCAAGCTAAATCCAACTCATAGCGGGATATATTAAGGGTGTGCCTTAGTGAAAAACATTAAAGGATCCTTTGAAAACAGTTTGAGCTAAACTAAAAATATACTGGAATTAGTCCACTCTGATCTATGTGGACCTATGTCTACCCCCTCCAAGGGAGTTGCCCTATATTATGTAATTTTTGTAGATGACTTCTCCAAAAAGACATGGATGTACTTCATAAAGTGTAAAAAATTAGAAGAGCTCCTTAAAAGGTTTAAGGAATTCAAAGCCCTAACAAAAAAACTCCTTTGGAAAGAAAATTAAAACACAAAGAATTGACAATGGGAAAGAGTATACTTAAAAAATCTTTAAAGAATTTTGTGTTATTGTTAGGATTAAGAGGGAGTTTACTGTACCCTATAATCCTCGACAAAATGGGGTAGCTGAAAGGAAAAACATAATTGTTGTGGAGGTTGCAAAGTCAATGATGTATTATGAAAACAAACACCTCATTTTGGGTAGAAGGATCTAGAGCAACCACTTACATTTAAAATAGATGTCCCCATTCACATCTTGATAAGAAAACCCCTGAAGTGGCTTTTACTGGCCTAAAACTTGCTATAATCCATCTAAGGATATTTGCCCTGTGTATATTCATGTGCCCAAAGAGAAGAGTACAAAACTAGAACCTTCCGGGATGAAAGGAATGTTTGCAGGCTATAGTGAAACCTCAAAAGTGCACAAAATCTATATTCCTGGACAAAGATAAATAGAATTGAGTCGAGATGTAATTTTGAGGAAGACATTGTCTTCAAAAGGGCAAAGAACTCAAATGAGTTGGAAATTCATAACTCACCCTCAAAAATGGAGGAAAACCCTTCTCTTGAGATTCAGATGGAGTATCCAAAAGAAACCTGAAATGAAAATCAGCCTGATTGTGAGGATTAGAGGGAGCACCCAGAGGAAAATCAAAACATCAACACTAAGAAAAGACTACTATGGGCTAGGAAGATTGTTGAGGAAGCTGAAAAATTTGCAGCACCGAAAGGAGCTTTTAGAGAAAGTAAAGAGGTGTAACAAATTCTCAAGCTATGTGGCCTTAATGTGTGAATTATGGACTCAGAACCTACTAGTGTAAAAGAAGCTCTCCAACATCAAGTTTGGAAAGATGTCATGACAAAAGAGTACCAATCCATATTGGAAAATGATGTCTGGGTTACAATACCTAGGAAATTTGTTCTCTTCTAAATGGCTCTTCAAAATCAAAGATGCTGTAGACAACACTATAGAGAAACACAAAGCATGTTTTGTTGCCAGAAGGTTCTCTCAAAAGGAAGGAATTGATTCAGAAGAAACATTTGCACCTGTTGCTAGCTATACTTTTGTTAGAGAAATCATAGCTATTGTAGTCACTTAAGGCTGGAAGATACACCAAATGGATGTAAAAAGTACAACTTGAACAAGACTATCGAAGAAGAAGTCTACTTAGAACAACTTGAAGGGTTTGTGATTCATAATGCAACATCTTATGTATGCAAATTAAAGAAAACCCTATACGAACTGAAGCAGGCTCCTCAAGCTTGGTATGAAAGGATCGACAACTATCTCATGGGTCTAGGGTTTACAAAGAATGTTGTGGATCCAAACCTTTATATAAATCATCAAAGGTTACATGCTAATACTAATCCTTTATGCTGATGACCTACTAATTAGAGGGGATCATCTTATTGTTCAATGCAAAAGGAATTTGGCTTCAAAATTCAATATGAAGGACTTGGGTATTTACACTACTTTCTAGGTTTGGAAGTTTGATAGAAACTTGATGATATTCTTCTAAATCAAGGTAAATACATTGTTGATATGCTAAAAAGATTTGGCATGTTGAATTGTAGACTAATGTCCATAGCCATGGAAACCAACTTACTTAAGTTAAGATAGGCAGCAACAAAATCTAGAATTGCAGATCTTATACTTTATAGACAGATTATGGGATCATTGATGTACTTGGTTAACACTCGACTAGACATTTGTTATGCAGTGAATGCTTTGAGTCACTTTATGTGTGAACCAAGGGACATACACCTTGTTGCTGCAAAACATATACAGAGGTACCTATAGGGTGCCATTGGATATGGTTTCAAATCTAAGGAAGTTGATCTAGATGTACATGGATACTCCGATTCAGATTGGGTTGGAAGTGTGACTGATCGGAAGAGCACGTTAGGATGCTGCTTCGGTTTGGGATCGGTCATGATTTCTTGGATAAGCAGGAAACAGTCTTCTGTAGCACAAAGTTCTACAGAAGTAGAATATATTGCAGCCGCTATGGGGAGCTAGAGAAGCAGAATGGCTTCAAAAGTTGATTGTGGGATTATTTGGTGAGCTCCTAAAACCTATTACTATGCACCGCGACAATCAAAGTTGCATCAAGCTCTTAGTGAATCCCGTGTTACATGATCGATCTAAGCACATAGAGATTCCTTATTACCATGTGTGAGATATTGTGGAAATGAATGTTATCAGTTGGAGTATATTAATACAAAGCGATTAAACAACTGACATTCTCACAAAGCCTCTCTCTAGAGTCAAAGTTGAACACTTTAGAAAGAAACTTGGTATGGTTGAAATGTAATTTATTGAGACTTAGTCTCAAAATTGTTTTATTTGTACTAATATATATTTTAAAGATGTTTTATATATAAACTCTGTTGTCATTTGTGTAACTTTATGGGCCCATGTGTATATAATTGAAAGGTGACGATCTTTCTGATAATATATACTTCTATTCAACATTGTAAGGTGACGACCTTACCATTTCCACTAGCATGATGAATATCATGTGACTTGATATTCATATGCATGTCTTGATAGTTAGCATCTCTTGAACATTTTGATGGATATCATGAGACGTGATATCTGTTGCATGTCATTATGTTCTTTATGAGATAGTCATGGTGGATATTAGGTCGTGTAATATCTATGGACATGCCATGATATGTTAAGGCAGAATGTCATGTGATTTGATGTTATATATATTCCTTGATATCACGAGTTAGGTGGTATCTAAGCTGATGTATACTTAACTATCTTCCCTAGCTAAGAGGGAGTGTTGATATTTGTAGCATCGGTCAGACTCAAGGATCATGTGAAATGCATGTACATAATACCTGTGCCAAATCAGAATTATCATTCTTCGAAGAATCCTTGCATCTAATCGAACCTCATATAAGTAGAGCTAACCAAATCTGTAATTCCAGATTATCTCTTGGATTGAGTATATGATCTATTGTTTTAACTGATCAAATTGATGATTATTTACATCTTCAATATATTGGAAATGGATTGAGTACATAATCCTTAAGATTGGAGGTCTTGAATAGAATTTATTTAGTACATAATCTCACCCAATTAGGATGAGGTCTATTAAAATATGCCATCATGAACCATTGTGACTAATCGCTAGGAGATATATTATGAAGAGTCATGACCGCTCATGATCTTGCCCTTAATAGCACTATAAATATAGACCAAGGAGAAAGAGATAAGCATTAAAATACATAAATGCATTATTCTCTTCAGATTGGCAATTTCAGAGATCAAGTTATACACATTCAGAATTAACATACAGTCTACAATATAATTGTAATTCAGAGCCACATTTGTCTGATTATCATCTGCAAAGCAATCTAAATATTCGTATAGATCAAATCTGCAAATAGCCATTTCTATACCATTCTGATCAATAGGTTTGCTTCACATTCACAGTCTCTCTTTTCGTCTTCTTTTTATTTCATTTACTAGTAGTGGGAGCGGCTGTGCTACTCATAGTCATTTTAGCTTGTACATTCTCTGTTGGAGTCCTCTTTTTCAATGCCTTCCCCTCCATGTGTAATCTAGTTGCCTCAAGTTTTTCTTCTTGTGTTATTTTTTTACAATCTTTGACCCCTTGCCCACCTATCCATAAAAGATGAGAACACACTCAACATAGCTCCCAAGATAATGTTAATGGCACACATGACATTCCCATTCGCTACCACCTCCTGAATATTTGTGTTATTCTTGTCTAATCTTGTGGCAAATTGGAGGAGAGTTTTCTTAGGGTTGAATGGGTCTTTGGCATATTGTTGTAAGATTTGGGAAGGATACTCAAATGGATTAGAGGTTGCTGCATCTTCTACATCAGTTGAAAATGAAGACTCCCCTATGGCTGCCCTAGAACTAGGTCTTTTTCTTTGTGATGTTTGAGTTTCTTGCATAGCAGTGTCCATGCTATGGCTATCACTACTTCCCTCACTCTCACTGCTGCTCGTGTTTTCAAATTTTGTAATGTAACATAGTGCGGCAAGTTATAAAAACAGCAATTTTTTTTTCAGTGTTTCATTCAAAATGGCCTCCCTATGCGATGAAAAAAATAAAAAATGGAAACGAATGGCAACCAAGTTAAAATAGACAAAAGGAAAATGAAATACATACCTGGAATGAAGAAAATATGATGGCAAAACCTCCTCTTGCAACTCCAAAATGCAATCTTAACACACTGCTGCTGCTGCTCTATGTTTTTTTCTCTTCCTGTAAGCAAGTATGGTAAATCACAAACGAGAAGAAGAGTTACTCTTTTTGTGTTTAAACGGACCAAATATGGTTTAGAGTATTTTAATGTGTTTGAGAAGCCATGTAGGGCCTTCACAGTCAGCTAAAACACTCTTTTTTCATGTTGAAATGTCCATTGTGTTGGTAAATAAGGGATGGGAATCTGTCCTGGGGACGCACGAGGGATGGCCACGCTGCCCCCTATACGATTTTTTTTCGTCCTGTTCTGTTTCAGCTTTTTTGGCCTTTTCAGGGCTGGTCCCCATTTTTGCAAAAAAGAAATGGTTTGAGGGATGGCAAAAACCATTCCTGCATTGCCGATCCGTCCCTAGGACTGGAACAGGTCAAAAATGATAGGGGACTTTGCAAAAAGGAAATGGCTTGGGGGACAGCAAAAACCATCCCTGCGTCCCCATTCCGTCCTCAGGGCGGGAACAGGTGAAAAAAGATAGGTAGGGGATGTGTTCCTGTGGAGCATCGGTTATATATGCACACTGATAATGGAAGCAATTAAATTTGTTAATTTTGTGCTTCAATTCTTGCGAATTCTCAATGTAGCTCTAAATTTATGTAATATGCTTCTAGAATGTATATGATAATGTCTTATATATGAATAATTTAAATTTCCTTTATTTTTAAAGTTTTCACCATTTTTTAGTTGCTGTCCTGGAAAAACATTTTGTGCCATCCTGACTTGTCTGTGGAACATAGGCAAAATACAAACTACTACTCACGTAAAAAAATATAAATATTGCAAGAAGGGTTGTTGGCCATTACGATACCTGAGGAAGAGGCCAGCAAAATCTCCAGTTCAAAATTAAGAGAAATAATATGATTAAATAGAAGTTAACACAAGTGGGAATTCACCTTTTAATAAACAAGGAAATTAAAGTGAAAGTAAAAAGAAAGAGTTTTTTTTGACAGTCATAAATAAGTGAGAAGCTTTTTATAGATATCTCTGATCTTGTATGTCCAACATCTTTGAATGCCTTTAATTGTAATTTTACTTGCTTGGCTTGGATCATCGACTAAGGCATTCATTTTGGGCGGCTGAATAAGAATGCAGAGCTATTTTCTACCAAATGAAGTAAGTTACTTCTTGATTTTCAGAGCTATCTGCTACCAAATGATGTAAGTTGCCTCTTGGTTTTCTCTTCTAATAGTTTTAGTGATATACTTATTTGGAGAAATTATGGAATTTTTCACAACCATTTAATAGGACAGAATTGTAGGATATTGTGGAAGACTCTTGAAACATTTCTTACTTAAAGATGTATCCTCTGTTATTGTAATGAGTTCGGATTTTTGATTCAGATACATGTTCTTTTTGTTTTATTTTTCATGCATTATCATTCACTAAGTTGACATTGACAGTAGACTATAATTGGACTTTTTTCTTCCACACTAAAAAGAACAATTTTTTTAAATTATTTCACGCTTTTACGATGATGATGTTTACAACTCAGTGAGCCAAAAATTAAACATTTATGTAACAGGCTTTGGTGTTGATGCATAGATTCTTTGGTGCCTCCCTCATTTTTTTCTTTATCCTGTACTCCGCATCATCAATGACACCATCACATTACTTTCCTAAGGTAAGATAGAATGTCAGTATGCAACAACAAATTTCGTGTTTTTTTGGCTTATCACTATTGTGAATGAACCGCTTTTGTAAGGAATTTTAATATATAACCCAGTCTTAATAAGTAATAACAATTTAATTGCTATCCAGGGCATATCACGATGGCCATTATCACATGATACAAAGCAAAAGGCCAGTGAAGAAAACAAAATTATTCTCCATTCTAAAAGTTTGGACAGCCAGGGGTGGTGTTATATATCGCTAAGAATCAGTTTCTACCTCTGGGTAAATTTCTCTATTTTCAGCATTATTATGCATGAAAGTTAGACTATTATGGGCGTGTTGGATTGGCCAGAAAATATCCCGTAGACAGTAAATATCTCATGGTTGGCTTGGCATATAGATTATATTACGATCATAGTCATCAACAAACCCTAGTAGAGGGATGAGGACCCAATACTTAAAGCCATATTGATGCATATATAGGCACACCCTTGTTCGTTTAGTCTGGTAGCCTTATTTGAAGTGGTGTCCTCCTACCCTATCCCAATGTTCCAAGGTGACTATGATTGCAATACATCAAATACTTATTTGTGTGATGGCCTTATATTTGTAATTTCAGGTTGCACTTTTGAATCTAGTCTCTATCTCAGCCACATGGGCTCGTGTAATAGATTCAATGAGCAGTGAGGTATATATTGCATATCTTTTAGTTTTCAATTTTCAAAATTTCCTTTTATCAATGGTACTAATGACATTTTTTATTTCTAATATACTCGCTTGTTATGTTCAATATACATTCAGTCAGGTTCTAGATTGATAGGATTTGTGGGTGCTGGTGCTACTCTGGGGCAACTCTGTGGATCATTGCTTGCAGTTGCAATGGCTCAATTAGGACCTTGTATATATCCATCCCTCTTTTATGTGCACATTTTGACCCAAAGTATAGGATATTTGTCCATTTTAAGGTTAATATCGCTTCATTAACAGTGCAATATCCTCTATTTTTGCAGTTCTGCTCCTGTTTTCTGCTTTATTGATGGAGTTGGCTGCTCGATATTCAATTGGTATTGGTCAAGATGAAATCCACAAACCTCAAGAATTATCTTCAACAAGGTTAGTATCATTTTTTCCTGAGCTTTGTGTGCCCTCCCTGAACACCATTTTTTTGAGCTCTTTTCTAATGCTGCCATTTTCTGAAATTAAGGCAGTAACTTAAGTCAATAATTATGGTAATTAAGACCTGGCTTCTACAATTTTAGATTTCTATAGTTTCACATCAGATGCAATGTCTACTTTACTATAATTGTTTGTAAAAGCCTAAAGGTGAAATAATAATTGATTATTCAATTAAACAAGAAGAGGAATGCTCCTTATATAGAAGATTACAGAAGATCTTTTCATAACAGAGATGAATGAGAACTAAGATATAAATGGAAGTTACTCAAACTGACTAACTTACAAAACAGAAAGTTACTAACCAAAGTAATTAAAAAATTTAATAACCATTATACATTAATATTACAATATTTTTTTAATACCCTTCCTTAATGGTCATTCTTCTAACTACATTAAGTTTGTCCTGAAATTGCACAAATTTGTGTCTTATTTTATTGATTGATGAGCTCTTTGCAGCCATTACAAGATCCTGAGACATGAAAAAGTTGTGCATGTGCTGGTTGCCTTCCAACCTAATGTTTGGTAATGAAGCCATCCTTCCTGCTATTTAGAGTAGTGTTAACTCGGAGAGTCCTGAGGCGAGCCAGGCAAAACAAGGCAAACTGCCTCTGGACTTGGACTAGGCCGAGTCCTGGCCGAGTCTTGGCTGACTCGCCAAGTCCTGTCAACTTGACTTGGCCGGCGGGCAGCGTCTAGAAAAGACAGCTTTTTTTTAAAACGTTTTTTTTCTTTTTTTGGGTATGTTAAGCATGAGTTAGACCTAAAAAGGTCATTCTATCACTTGCAAACACAAAGAATAGAGAAAGAAGAGTTGAGGGAAGAGTATTGGGGTTTTGGGATCTGATAGTGGCAATGGCAGTGGAGTAGGCTAGAGCATGAGGAGACCTAGTGCAGTACCCTAGGGCCGAGATTGATGGATTCGATGATGATCATGATCATTGTGTATTTGATGTTAATTGGCTAAATGATGCATGAAAAATCTTAAGATCCTTAATCTTTGAATTTCATGGGTTTTTTAATTTGCTGAGTCCTCGTCGAGTTCTTGCCAAGTCCAGCTACTGAGACCGAGTTAGAGGCCAATTTTTGCCTGAACGAGTACGAGTCAAGTCTGAGGCTGGTAACACTGATTTAGAGACACAGAAAATCAGATCAGCTTCGCAAATATATTTGATTTTTGTTCATAAACAAACAGAAAAAAACTGAAACCCATGATTTGTTTTGATAAGATTGTGCAAAATGTCTTAATACTCACAATTTTGTGGAAAGTCGCTCGAAACCCTCATGATTTGGGAAAGCTACAATTTTGTCAAAAGCCATCAAAAGAACCCAGGAAAAAATCCTCTACTGTGGGAAAAATCTAAGTATCCATGATTTTGTGGAAAATGGCTTGAAACCTTTACAATTCATAAAAGCTATGATTTTGCCAAAAACATCAAAAGAACCAGGGAATTTAGAAAAACATAAATACCCACGATTTTGTAAAAAATGGTACAAACACTCCTATACTTTTGTAGGTATGCTGTACGTGTGAAAAATCTAACTATTGCAGTCACTGATTATTAATCTGCTATCATAAACGATTATTAAACTGCTGAAAATAAATTCCCAGCTAATATCGAAAGATAACACAACTGCAACTTCACTTATAAAATACGGAAAGAAATGTGCAACACAATGAACACAATATTTTCGAACAAATTGTCCCTGGAAAAACCCCTAAGGGAAAACCAGTTCTACAGATGAGAAATTATATTAAACTTCAGCAAATCAAGAGATACAAAATCCCTTGCCTCTTACTGGCAGAACTCCGACAACCTCCTAATTTCTCCCGTTGATATTCCCCACTGCTATCCCCACGCTAACACTGCGCCCTTGCTAACACTGCAAGACAATTTGCTATCACTGCAAAATGCTTCTCCAAAACTTATTTCTCCAAATGACCCAATGACCCCTTTTTATACTACCCTATTGGAAAAACCAACGACCGAGATTAAATCAAACCAACGGCTGAGATTAAGACAACTCGACAGCCAATAATAGAATTGGTTGTGAGGTGTCCAAAAGGGAATCACTAAAATTAGTAAATAATTATCTTTGCAATGACCATTTAGTAATTCTTGGCAAGTGGACAAACAGCTGTCCAAACTACCCATAACTAATGCTGCTATACATAGATAAAGACGAACAGCTGTCCAAGCTACCCATAAATACTACTGCTATTTCCGGGTCAGAAATAACAGCTGTCCAACTAACAATAGTTAACACTCCCTCTTAGCGAGGAAGCTGTTCTGCAGGACACCTAACTTATCTCTGAAGAAGATAAATTTTGCCTTCCCCAATGCCTTAGTCAGAATGTCTGCTACCTGCTCCTCAGTAGGTATGTACTGTAGCTGAACAACTCCCCTTTGTACACAATCTCTGATGAAGTGATATCTGATATCTATATGTTTAGACCTATCATGAAACATTGGATTCTCAGACAACTTGATGCAACTCTGATTGTCACAATGTATCACAGTAGTCTCAACTTTCTGACCAAATAAGGCTACTAACAACTTCCGAAGCCATATAGCTTCACATGTCGCCATGCTAGCTGCTATGTATTCTGCTTCTGCTGAACTTAGAGCCACAAACTTCTGCTTCTTGCTGAACCAAGATACAACTCCTGATCCCAAGCTGAAACAACACCTTGAAGTGCTCCTTTTGTCTGTTGTACTTCCTGCCCAATCTGCGTCAGTATAGCCTATCAACTTGATACCTTCACCTCGAACATATCTGATCCCATACTCGACTGTACCACGCAAGTAACGTAGCACATGCTTAGCCGCTATCCAATGCATTCTCTTTGGTTCAACCATGAACTGACTAAGAGAGTTTACTGCAAATGCTATATCTGGTCTAGTGTTGACCAAATACATAAGCGAACCAATCAACTGTCTATATAAAGTGGGATCTACATCTTTCTCCTTAGTTGTATCTACTTTCCTCCAATTCGTGATCATGGGTGTAGACATGGCTTTGGAATCCTCCATCCCAAATTTCTTCAAGATTTCAATGCAATATTTCCCTTGACCAAGAAAAATCTCCCCATTTGTCTGCCACACTTCTATGCCTAGAAAGTAGTGCATAAGTCCTAAATCCTTCATCTTGAACTCTTTTGAAAGGTTCCTCTTGCAATCCACTATGAGCCCTAGTGAACCTGTAAGAAATAGGTCATCCACATAAAGAACAAGAATGAGAATTTCACCCCCAACCATCAAGTAGTAGAGGTTAGCATCTGCTTCACTCTTCACAAAGTCCATTTTCTTCAAGTATGTATCAATGCGCTCATACCACGCTCTAGGAGCCTGCTTGAGTCCGTACAATGCTTTCTTCAATCTGCACACGTGGGTCTTTTTGCTGTGTGCTACAAAGCCTTCTGGTTGTTCTATGTATACCTCCTCCTTCAACTCACCATTAAGGAATGCTGTCTTTACATCCATTTGATGGATTTGCCATCCCATCTGTGCTGCAAGTGAGATTACAGCTCGTATAGAAGTATACCTGGCAACAGGAGCAAATGTCTCCTCATAGTCTATTCCCTCTTTTTGAGAGAACCCCTTTGCCACGAACCTTGCCTTGTATTTCTCGATGCTACCATTTGCACCGTGCTTTATCTTATAGATCCAGCGTGATCCAACTACAACCCTATCTGTTGGTCTAGGTACTACCTCCCACACATCATTCTGCATTATTGAAGAATATTCCTCAACCATAGCATCTCGCCATACTTGATGTTCTGTAGCTTCCTGATAGCTAGAAGGCTCACTATCTACCAACTGACTAACTAATGCCACATAGTCATTGAACTTGGCTGGTTGTCTTCGCTGTCTATTACTCTTCCTAGGAGCTCCCACAAACTCCTGAGTATCCCTTTGTGTATCTGGAACCTCATGGTTCTTGCTGCCAACTGTAGAGGACGAAATGTCAACCTCTAAGTCTTCTAGATGCATTTCCTGTTGCACCTGTTGCTCCATACTTTGTGAATCTTCACTAATTGAGTCTACACTCGTACTGGTAATTGTACTTGAGCTTTGTTGCTCTTGACTTGGTCTTGGAGCTTCTGTTGGCTGCTCACTCTGATCATTTGCTGGCAAATCTCTGGATCTCCTGAATGCCTTGTCCTCCATGAACTTGACATCTCGTATGACAATAATTCTTTTAGTCCCCGGAATGAAAATCCTGTATGAATTTGAGGTCTCACTGTACCCAATAAAGTACCCCCTCTCTGCAGTTTGATCTAACTTTGTACGTGTATCTCCAGGAATATGGCAATATGCCAAACTCCCGAATATCCTGAAGTGACTAACTTCTGGCTTCTTCCCTGTGAAAGCCTCCTCTGGTGTCATCTTCCCTAGCACCTTGTGTGGAACTCTATTCTGAATGTAGACTTTTGTATTGCACGCCTCTGCCCATAAGTAACGGGGCATGTCCTGGTCATGTAGCATAGCTCTTGCTGCCTCCGATATAGAACGGTTCTTCCTCTCAGCAACTCCATTCTGCTGTGGATTGTAAGGAACAGTCCATTCTCTCTTGATTCCTTCTCTGGTGCAGAACTCCTGGAAGACATTTCCTTTGTACTCGCCTCCATTGTCTGACCGAAGAACCTTTATCTTCTTTCCTGTCGAGTTCTCCACAAGAGCCATGAACTCTTGGAATCGATTGAAAACCTCATCCTTAGTCTTCAAGAAGTATATCCAGGTCTTTCTAGAGAAATCATTAATAAAAGTAACATAGTACTCATATCCTCTGAGAGATTTCGTTGACATTGGTCCACAAACATCTGAATGTACTAGATCAAGAACACCCTTAGATTTGGTGTCACTTCTTGGAAAAGATGCTTTCGCAAACTTCCCCAACACACATCCCTTACATACATCGTCATGCTCTGTGCTCACCTCTGGAACACTTGTCACCGTCTCACGAAGCAATCTAAGTGCTCCATGATGAATATGGCCCATCCTCCTATGCCATAGCTCTCCAAGATCTCTAGGATTATTGTTGCTCATAAGTGCCTTAGGAGTATCAAACTGCAATCTATAAAGGCGACCACTCCTAACTCCAATAGTTATGGGTGATTTCCAATCCTTGTGCTTAATCAACACATTTGTCCCTCTAAAGAGTACATTATACCCCCTATCCTGAAGAACAGATACAGAAATCAAATTCATACCTAAGCCTGGCACATATAACACATCATGAAGTGGAATTATCTTTCCATTCTCCCTTTGAAACTGAACAGTCCCTTTCCCAACAGGGTTGAGTTTGGACAAGTTTCCCATAGAACTCTGGATGTTGGTGTCCTCCTTCTTGTAATTGGAGAAGTACTCTCTAACTCCTGTCATATGAAATGACGCCCCACTATCTATATACCAAACACACTGTGAGGTTGAGCTAACCATACAAGCTATGAGTGCAAACTCATCTTCCATTCTACTGGAGAGTTCTTCTGCACTTGCTGAAGCTGCCACTTGCTTCTTACCCTTCTTCCTCTCTGGGCAATCACTGACATAGTGGCCAAACTCGTGACATCCAAAGCACTTGACCTTAGAAAGGTCCCTCTTCTTCTTCTCACTTTGTGAATTTGATCCTTTGCTAGATCCCTTCTTTTCTTTCCCTTTACCCGCTAGGGCAACGTTCTCTTGTTCCACCTCATTTTTCTGACTCTTGTTGGCCCCATTGACAAGACTTAGTCTAAACTCCTCCTAAGTGAAATCAGTCCATAGTCGATCCCAACTCGATAAAGTATCTCGTCCACTGACAACTTGAACAAAGACACTCCATTGTTTAGTAAACCCATTTAGGGCTATTCTCACTAGCTCGTCATCACTAGGGCTATCTCCAACAGCTGCTAACTCATCCTTGACAAGTCTGAGCCTGGTGAGGTAACTTGTGATGTCTTCTCCCTGATTCATCCGGGTATTCTTTAGCTTCTCTCTGAGAATCAACTTCCTATTGGTGGTAGCATTCTGGTACAGATTCAGAATGGCGTCCCACATCTTCTTCGCTGTATCTAGCTCCGAGATATGTGGAACAATATGATCCTTCCTATATGTTGCAAGCTGTGTTGCATCCATTGGTACAGGTACAACACTAGTAGCATAATCCTTGATACCATTCTCTTTCAACAATAAAGAAATTCTGGCCTTCCAAACACCAAAATTTGAGGCACCATCCAATCTATCCTGATCTCTCAAACCAGCTGAAGCCATCTCAAGGGTTTAAAGCAATAATAAATCTAAAGAGATCAAAATTTCTTTCCTAGGGCAAAACTCTTCTACCCTTAACAAAGCTCTGATACCATGTGAAAAATCTAATTATTGCAGTCACTGAAATCTCCTATCGTAAACGATTATTAAACTGCTGAAAATAAATTCCCAGCTAATATCGAAAAATAACACAACTGCAACTTCACTTATAAAATACGGAAAGAAATGTGCAACACAATGAACACAATATTTTCGGACAAATTGTCCTTGGAAAAACCCCTAAGGGAAAACCAGTTCTACAGATGAGAAATTATATTAAACTTCAGCAAATCAAGAGATACAAAATGCCTTGCCTCTTATTGGCAGAACTCCGACAACCTCCTAATTTCTCCCGCTGATATTCTCCACTGCTATCCCCACGCTAACACTGCGCCCTTGCTAACACTGCAAGACAATTTGCTATCACTGCAAAATGCTTCTCCAAAACTTATTTCTCCAAATGACCCAATGACCCCTTTTTATACTACCCTATTGGAAAAACCAATGACCGAGATTAAATCAAACCAACGGCTGAGATTAAGACAACTCGACAGCCAATAATAGAATTGGTTGCAAGGTGTCCAAAAAGGAATCACTAAAATTAGTAAATAATTGTCCTTGCAATAACCATTTACTAATTCTTGGCAAGTGGACAAATAGCTGTCCAAACTACCCATAACTAATGCTGCTATACATAGATAAAGACGAACAGCTGTCCAAGCTACCTATAAATACTACTGCTATTTCCGGGTCAGAAATAACAGCTGTCCAACTAACAATAGTTAACAGTATGGTGTAGAATTCCTAGGTGCGATCCAAAAACCACTGCAAGAAACCACGATTTTCTTCAAAAATCTGCTGCAAAACAACATAATTTTGTGAAAAAATTGTCAATAACCCTCAGTTTGTTTAAGAAAATGGTAAAAGCCCACAACAAAGAAAACTGCCATATTTGGAAAAAGTTGAAAACATTTTGCAAAATCCTCTTTGATCAGAAAACCAATATTTTTAGGGAAAAAGGCCTTGCAGAACCCTCCATTGGTTAGTAAACCTCTACTCTAAAATGAATTCAATTTTCTTTGGAGCACAAAAACTGATAAAAAAGTCTTCTAAAAAGGTTTCAGAATTTCAAACAAAAGATCCATGACTTTTATAAAAATATTGGTCAAAAACTTATGGAAAGGAGAATTCAGGTAAAACAACGAGCTTTATTTAACAAAAAATGCACCTAAAAAATCTCACAAAGTTTGTTTTTAAAAAACTGTGAAAAAAACTTGTAGGATTTTTTTTGAAATTTCTAGTTAATCAAAGCGCTAATTTTATTGAATAGAGAAAACAGAAAAAAGTTAGTCTACTGTTTAAAGCTGAACTTACATATTTGTGAGATTTCCAAGTATATATATGGAGATAATAGAATGAAGTCTTTGGAAAACAAGGGTAGCCAAGGATGGGATTCTACACATATGGGGGTGCACCATAAATCACAAAAAGCAAAATAAAAAGAACAATTTGTTTTGGGTGTGTCCATAGACTGAAATAGTAGGAAATGGAAACCTGCACTGCCGCCATCCTATACTGTTGACAGGCCAGAAATTAAAGGGGGGTCTCTGGGCATACTCCCTCCTATTAGAAACCTGGAACTGACAACTAAGAAAACAAATATCACAAATAATAGTTGCTATCAGTGAGCCTTTCCTTTAAACTATCATTGCAATATTGTTCCTCAATTTCCATGAACTGCTACTCTAATCTCTACCAGTAGTCACTGTCCTGACTCCAGTAATAAATGCTCCATTTAGAAGTAGGTGGCATGGTGAAGGTAAATAGTGTGTAGCATCTTTAACATGTGGTCTTCAGCTGTTTAGATTTTAAGGATAGAGGGCCCTAAACATAGGGCAATGGTGGTAACCACATCCTTAAAATATTAAAATTTTGGAGTTGCCTTAATGAGATAGAATCTAGAGGATCTGATTTGGAAGGGTCGACCACCACAAAAGGAGAATTTTTCGTTTCTTCCTTCAACTGCATACTCGTTAACTTCCAACTCAGCCTCCTTTTTGAGATTGTTAGTGTTATCGAGCTAAGGTCATTCAACTCATACATGAGGGGTTGGCTGGGGCAGGGCATTTGCCTTTAAACCTCAAGGAGTTATCTTTACCTGGTCAATTCTACACTATAGGTTTGATGGCATCCTGTCGTGCCATTTGTCAAACATTGTGCATTTGTTACGGGACCTCCTATCTTTTTGGTTTTCTTGGTCGTTTTGGTTTTTCCAGTAGCTCTAGCTCCACGTCTTGAACTTGCCAAGTTTAGGTGAGAATCACTAAGTACGGAGGCATGTCTGCATGGAATAGAAGGGCATCTAGATTTCGGTTTTGGTTGAGCATAAATTTAGGAATCCGACATTAAGTTTCTTTTGTATCCAAAGTTATAAACTCAAATAGAGCAGGAAAATCCAAAGTGGATGGAGTTTTTGATAAAGCCCCTACTTTGACATTCTGATTTAAAAAAAAAATCTTATACAAGAGTTTGATGGTTTTTTTTTTCAAATATGCACTTATTGTGTTTGAGAAGGAGACAACTTCAACCTACGTAAGGATTTGGCAGGTCACCAAGGTTATCACCATTGCAGAGAGAGAACTCACACCTGCCGAGAGCCCTGTCATCTGTACAATCTGTCATTAAATTGTAATGGGTTTTGCTCTCAAGAGCCTAAACACGAGGGGCCACACAGTTGCAACTCCCTACGATAAATGTGTAAGGTGAAATGTTCACCTGCAAGCTGCAACAATATATGTATTGTGCCCTTTGAAACTGTTTTATGGAAGACACCAAAGTCATGAAAGTTATTGCCAAATCAAGTACATCATGAAAGGCTGCACAAGGACATGTGGAATGGAATGTCATTTCCATGAATGAGAGCATTTTTTGTGGGAATGAACACACATGCCCTGAGAACTGTGAAATGCCTGGAATATGTGAAGTATTCACACAGCTGGTAAGAAAAAGGTGTAATTTCCAAGGACTAAGGGGTTCGTTTGACTATGAACACTCTTCCGAACAAAATGGGCAACACAAAGACTGTTGCATTCTTATTCAACCTTTTCAAAGGACTCATTAATGTCCACACGTTCATACCAATAATGCATCTGCTGTACATTACTGTGACAATAGATGTGAAGCTTGGGGTTATTCCTTTCGCCTTCCACTAGATCACCCTGGTTTGCACCATAAAATGCACGGAAATATGAGGAATGCTAGATTCATTTCAGATGAGGAAGATATCAATATTGAGAATTGAAAGTATATATGGGGAGAAAAAGGGGGAGGTAGAGAAGTGTAACATGTTCTGCAGGAAACAGGACTGAGGTCATATCCATTTGGTTACTTGCCCAAGGGGCAGCAAATAGAGATACATGATGTGCATTGGCAATCTCCATGATGGTCCTAGGCACACAATGATCAAATACGGGCCTGACATTATTATTCCAAAGGAGGACATGACTCGTGACAGCTATTGGAAATATGTTAGAATTGTTGATCCTTGCACAGAGGAGTGCCAAGTGTTTAACAGATACAATCACCAGTGTAAATCCGAGTAAAATAATGCAGACTCAAAGGTGAAGTGTTATTCTAGTTGTCGTCTTTCTTAGTGATGAAGGAAACATTGCAAATGATACCTGATTGTGTGTGAAAGAATTAAGCGCCTTGGTTGCTGATTTTAATAAGATCGTGTGGATGCTAATCCAACTCCCTAATTCCCATCTCCATTCTGTCAAAACTACTTGTGCGGATACTCACACTTCAGCCAAGCTCCTCAAAATCCACAACAATGCAATATGTCAAAGGGACTCACTTAAATCAGGTTTCAAATGTCTCTACATACATGGTGCAAGTTTTTGTCTTGATGGTCTGCGAATGCAAAAGTATTATGCACAATTTCTCTAAAGCAATGAGAAATGAAACAAACTTCATGACAAGTAACCCAAAACTTGGCTGCTAGCGTGTATACCTAGAATTAGATGGAGCTAATATCAATGCAATCAAAGGATAGAAATCCTTGACCCATCCAAAATCTCACCCTTCCTTATCCATGGGCGCATATGGCGATGGATTTTCTCGCCCTGGATAAAATCATGACTTCCTCAAAATCCTGCCAAAGAAGCTTCTCAAGCACATTTTAATATGGTCAAGGAAAGTTGGAAGAGTGAAAAGTCTGTGAGGGGGCTAAAATGTCATCAAGCACAAAATGCACATAGCTGTGGATTTTCTTTGCCTTGGATAAAAGTCCTTGACCCATCCAAATCTGTGCTTGAATAAAAATTATAATGGGATCATAGAATAATTAAAAGTGTAGATTCCTTAACAAGCTCAACCCGAACTTGGTTTTGATATAATCATGGAGTTTGCAAGAATAAAGTAAAGTGGGGCGCATGTTATGCTTCCAACAAAACACTAGGCTCAAGATGAGAAAGCTTGGAATCCTGGGGTGCTCGGATATTGGAGGTCATGCTGATGAAATATGGGAAGATTTTTTTAATTAAAAAAAAAATCTCTTTCACTTAGGTTGTTTTCTGACAATTTACATAGACTCCAATATTGGTGGAGAAAGAAATTGCAAGATGAAAGTTAAATGTTGAGATCCTAATTCAAGGATGTTGACTTTGAATTTTAGAAATATTGGATTTCTTTAAGAAGGAAGTTGAAATTTACACATGAGAATTTTGAGTGATAAATTTGAATTCAAGTTAGAATAAAACAAATTGAATTTGTTTGGATTAAAGCCAATATTCTGAATAGGGGAGGGTGGGGGGAGGCAAAATTCTTCTAGATTGTTTTTCACAAAAAGTGAAATGATACATTTTGTGAATTTTTCTAAAATTTTGGGATCTGATGAAAAGATTGAAGCTTCGGAAATGTAGAAAATCTCAAAAATTCGAGAAGGTTGAAACTGCTTGAAAATTTCAAGATTTTTGATAAATTTGGGAAAAATAAAAAAATTGGACTCCCAAAATTTGTAAAAGTTGAGATTTTGAAGTGTGAAAAATCATGAATTCTCAAAGGACAAACATTCGAAAAAGTTGAAAAATCCCGAAATTTTGGAAAAGGTTGAAAGTTTGGTGGGACTTACTATTTATAGTAAGTCAAAGCATTGTTTTGACGATCTCAAATAAGTTAAGAGGAGTTGAATGATGCTCTCAACTTTTATTTTTGGCTTCTAGTTTGCGATCCAAGAATCTTGGAGGGAGTGTCTACTTCGTAAGTCACCTTGTTAGGTTCATTCATTGTATATCTTCATCAGGATCACTCATGTGTTGTTAGATTTAGATTTTGATGTTTATTCAATAATTTTTGCAAGACAGGTGATTATGATTATTATTTAATTAAATACACCGGGGTTGATATTTTTGTTGGTATTGTATATTGTCCACCTTAGTGTCATAACTCGTTGGAATCGGGTTGAATTATTTTATAACTTGCGCACAAGAAACAATTTACCTTGTTTTTTGAAATATCATGATATTGATGAAAATGTTGTTTTTGGATGCAAAGGGAGTTAATAATTTTTTTAATTCAATTATGTGCCTATTTATAGTGAAAAGTGCATTTAAGTGAAAAGTGTGCTCATGAAGCTATTAGGCCTTGGGTGTAATGAGAAGCCACGTTGCATTTTATATTTTAAAAAGGTCTTCTTGTGGAAATTGAGCCATCTTTTATCTGTTGCATTTTTTATGAATTTGGGAGGTCTTGAAGGTTTCGAAGTTAGCTTTTGGAGAGGACTGATTCATCCATTCATTTAGCACTTCAAGTTGTTGAAAATATATTGTGAAATGTGCTCTGATTCTGAGAATTCGAAGTTAGCTTTTGGAGAGGACTGATTCATCCATTCATTTAGCACTTCAAGTTGTTGAAAATATATTGTGAAATGTGCTCTGATTCTGAGAATTATTTTTGCATTTGGGGTTTGATGAATTGGTGTTGATGTACACCAATTTGATCTCATTATTTGCTGCAATTTATATCCGAAGGGTTTATTGGTTGGATGCCATTATTTCAGCCTTCATTTTTGTTACAAGACTGTTGCTTGAAGGTGGTTTAAATCTGCAATTGCATATTTCCTTGGGCGACTAGTTTGGGAAGGTGATGTGAGGGATTGCTGTAGCAGCATCTGCATTACTAGAGCTGCATTTGGGTTTCCTATGCCAGCAAAGTTGCATCTGCTAGCAATGTTATTATCTTGGCTGCCATATACAGGGTTGGCATGGAGTTTCTTGAGACATGGCAGCAATATATTTAACGCCAACAATAATTATAGGTGCCTTGCTAGTTATTTGTCAAAAAATATTGTTTGAAAAAATTTGCAAATGTTATAATTGCAATTCATAGAATTGTGTTGGAATAATCAGTTGTTTCATTTCATGTTATTTGTTCAAGCATTTATATATATTTTCAAATTCACAAAGAAAGCATATATTTCAAAAAACAAAAAAACAGAAAACTTCAAAGAAAAATGGAACACTCTCCATCATTGCTATAGTATGAGCCAACATGGCTCTTTCAATGGTAAAGCTTGCATGATAAGTGTTTGACAAAATGTCCAACCACTAGAAATAAAGGTAGAACTGCTTGAGGTTCATTACAGTGGTGTAATGTCTCCTCGTCTAGATTAAATTTGAATGTTGTATCTTGCAACCATTTGTCAATAAATATAGAAAAATTGTTAACTCTCGATTAGTTAAAAATTTGAATGTTGTATCTTGCAACCTAACCCTCTGGTGAGAATTATATCTCGATTAGGTAATTATCATATAAAGAACGTCTTCCTTAGGCCTCTTTGGGATTTCTGGTAACACTACTTGGTAGAGATCTCACCTCTAATCAAGTCTCTTATCTATGACATATGCATATGTTTGACCACTACAATATATATTGTCTCTAAGAGATTCTCTACAAATCTCTCTTTGGGTTCCAATTTGGAATTCCAACATTCAATCAAGAATGCCCTCTAATATTCGAAATGACCTCTACCAAGTTTTTACTTGATCTCTATGAGAACTATAAAGTTCTCATCGCAATCCTTGATCTTGATAATTTTATCTACTAAATGATTCATATTTATTTATGAAATAAACATATCAAATGAACACACCTCTAGTTCGCTTTAATTTTTCATTTTATAATCCTTCATAGAATATATATTACCTCAATTCCCAACATTCAATATCTATTAGTTTAGTTTCTTTACTTTCTCTACTCTGATGGTTTTGTAATTCAACTCTCTTAGGTATAATTGTTTGTTAATCCTCTCATATTTTATTTATCATCCATGTCCTTTTCAAAGAGTTGCAAACCTTCATAATCACAATCCTTTGGAAAAGTCATAACACTTCATAATCAAAATCCTTTGAAAAGTCACACCACTTCATAATCACAATACTACAAAAATGTCAAAACCTTTCATAATCATAATCCTTGTGAAAAGTCACAACTCTTCATAGTTAAATATTTTTGAAGAGTCACAACCATTTATAATCACAACCCTTTCTAAGAGTCAAATCCTTTCATCATTGAAAATATTTGTAAAAAGTCACTTGTTTTCTTCTCATTCCTCTTCTAATATTCCTTCTTTAACTCTTCTCTTCTTCTCCTCTTCATCTTTAAAATGAACTCTCCTCCCTTTTATACCTTAAATTTAAAGGGACACATCTTTTTATTACATCTCTTTACTTTTTATTAGATTTACTGAATTTATATTATATTATTTATTAACTTATCTATTTTATATTTATTATTAAATCTTATTTAGAAAGATAACATACTTTCTACAATATTCTCTTGTATTTAATTTAATTTATTTCTTTATTCATTGTAAATTTATTATTATTTAATTATTTTAAAATTATACTAAATATTAATTTATTGATAACATATTATATATGTAATTTTTATTTCTTATTTCTATACTTGAATATGATTTTATTATTATTAAAATTATATCTTAAAATGGGGACATGACCGTCCACACTTCCTCAAATTGCTTGTCCTCATGCAATTAGATAATTTCTTCTGTTGAGTTGAAATATATATTTCTTTTAGTCCAAATTCATCGGTTGCTATCATTGATATGTTTGAATCCTTTCTAATAGTCATTAACTTTCTACATTAGTCTTTTCCATAATTTATTTTTCTAGATCTTCTTTAACCCTACAGGATGGAAAGATCATGCTCTGAGACCACTGCAATGTCTCCTCTTCCAGACTAAATTTGAATGTTGTAACTTGTAACCATTTGTTAGTAAAGATAGAAAAATTATAGGTGAAACACATTAAATATTGGATTAAGTAAATATTAATCTAAAAACTACACATACTACCCTTCTTAATCCTTCGAAAGAGATCCTTCTCAAACCCCCTAACCCTCTGGTGAGAATTATATCTTGATTAGGTAATTATCATATAAAGAGCGTTTCCTTAGGTCTCTTTGGGATCTTTGGTAACACTACTTGGTAGAGATCCCACCTCTAACCAAGTCTTTTATCTCTGACATATGCATATGTTGGACCACTACAATATATATTGTCTCTAAGAGTTTTTCTACAAATCTCTCTCTAGGTTCCAATTGGGAATCCCAACATTCAATCAAGAATGCCCTCTAATCTTTGAGTTTTCTTACAAGAAACTCGACATTCTAATGAATGACCTCTACCAAGTTCTTACTTGATCTCAATGAGAACTATAAAGTTCTCATCTCAATCCTTGATCTTGATAATTTTATCTACCAAATGATTTTCATTTATTTATGAAATAAACATATCAAATGAACACACCTCTAGTTCCCTTTAGTTTTTCATTTTATAATCCTTCATAGAATATATATTACTTCAATTCCCAACATTCAATATCTATTAGTTTAGTTTCTTTACTTTCTCTACTCTGATGGTTTTGTAGTTCAACTCTTTTAGGTATAATTTGTTTTTAATCCTCCCTTATTTTATCATTCATATCCGTTTCAAAGAGTTGCAAACCTTCATAATCACAATCCTTTTTAAAATTCACAACCCTTTATAGTCACAATCCTTTGGAAAAGTCATAACACTTCATAATCAGAATCCTTTGAAAAGTCACAACACTTAATAATCAAAATACTGCCAAAAAGTCACAACCTTTCATAATCAAAATGAAAATCCTTTTGAAAAGTCACAACTCTTCATAATTAAAATATTTTCGAAGAGTCAACTATTCATAATCACAACCCTTTTTAAGAGTCACATCTTTTCATCATTGAAAATATTTGAGAAAAGTCACTTTTTTTCTTCTCATTCCACTTTTAATAATCCTTCTTTAACTCTTCTCTTCTTCTCCTCTTCCTTCCTCTTTAAAATGAACTCTCCTCCCTTTTATGCCTTAAATTTAAAGAGACATCTTTTTATTACATCTCTTGACTTTTTATTAGATTTAGTTACTTTATATTATATTATTTATTTGCTTATCTATTTTATATATATTATCATTTATTTTTAAATCTAATTTAGAAAGATAACATGCTTTCTACAATATTCTCTTGTATTTAATTTAATTAATTAATTTATTCATTGTAAATTTATTATTATTTAATTGTTTGAAAAAATATTTTAGTGATAATATATTATGTATGTAATTTTTTATTTTTTATTTCTATACTTGAATATGATTTTATTATCATTATTTATTTAATTATTATTAAAATTATATCGTGAAATGGGGACATGACAAGTCATATCAAAGTGGTTTCCTGCCATCCTATGTGGTAGGGAAAAATTTATTATTTTGGTTTTGTTATTATTTGACTGATGTACACTATTGCAGTAATTTCAGTTATGGACATACATGAAATCTAGTAAATATGGAAACAGGTTGAATAGTTGGGGTAATCCTAGGGAGAAAACAAATGCCCTAGTGGAAAGTATGGAAATGCTTGGGCAAAATCAGAAAAAGATGGATACAAGACTTTCAAATTTGTCTATAGCTGACAGGACAACTAGGTATATGGTTTTTATTTCTAAAAAGTCTCTCTCAACAGGAATTCAAGAAGAGAAACTAGAGTTTTTCACAGATGAGACGTCCAAAAGTCTTTGCCATGTGTTCTTAGCAGCTGGTGATCATGGTGAAGGTGATCTTGTGCTTAGTGGGGTAGCCACTAGTCCATCTTTCATACATGATGTTGGCGACTCTTTACAGGGACACATAGATATGAGCAATGTGCCGCAGGACAGTCACACTATGCCTGAACATCTTGATGGAACTAGAGTTAGTGAGCAGAAAATAGTGATGACATGTTCACTACCATTGATGGTGACCTCACTCCAGTTAGTAGTTATGAAAATGTCAATAACACAAGGTCTAATTCTCAAGACAACGAACTCTTATGTGATCATGTTGATAGTATTGTTAATAGGGCGAGTGTGGAAGAGGCAGGTGATACCACCATAAGTTTAGACTCTCTTGATGAGATTGTTGTTTTTGAAGACTATGAGGACAATATGAGCACTGACAGCTTCGATTTTATGGCAGTTGTCATAGTGCTGAGTTAGTGCACGAGACAACATTCTTCTTAGGTGGGAAGAATGAGGTCATGGAGCTACTTAGTGATGACACTCATGATTTGAATGTTATAGAGGAATTAGGTGATTTAGAGTAATGCCTTGGTGTTGTTAATTCACATGATGCCATTGAGTCATGTATGCCACAACAGGTCAGGACAAAGGGGTATCAGGTGGACGGTGTTGATACTAGTGATGTGGGGACCTCTGACGTTTCACATAATGATGATTCATGCTGTAGTGAGTTTGGTTTATCATATCAAATAGATGTTGGGTGATAACTTAGAGTGGTTATTGGTTGATGATAGGTCCCGAGATTGTGATTTACAGCGACATACAAAAGATGGTGAAGTAGAGACATGCAAGTCGTTTGATACACCAATGGCTTCCACTTCTTCAGAGGTATTGACAGTGGTACCCAGTGGCAGTACATTGTTGGTAGACATGTGAGGTTGTTAGTGCACACGAGGAGAGTAATCATGAGGTGAGTAGTGAGGATACCGTTTCCTATCACAGTGCAGTTAGTGAATTAGAGAGCTTGTGTAGGAGCCAGGGTATGCAAAGACATCATGTGACCAGAAGGCTGAAGGTGAGCGATAGTGATTTCTTTTTAGCTCTTGAGCATTATGATGCTATTTGATAGATGTTAATTGTATTTGGTTGGGATGCTCCTATGTCAAATGAGCACGATGGTAGTCGCTTTTCCCTAGTAGAGATTCATTCCATTTGAAAGGCTCTTAGGATCTTGAAGCGTAACTATTTACAATTGGTAGTTAACAAGGATTACTTTCTTGAGTGTGGTAGCACTTGTTATCAGGCATTATTAGAGAAAGAGGAGAAGGTGGTTGAGCTCACCCATGAGGTTAAGGCAACTTTTGAGGTGTTGGAGAACACCCAGTTGGCTCTCCAGGAGTTGCAACTGCAGTTGAGAGAGGTGGTTGTGGAGTTGGAGCGTCTATAGTCTACACCAACCCCAAATCTAGTTCAACTACATATAGTGGTGGTTGCTAGTGAGTTGACTTCCATGGATTATAGTGACGGATGTGATGAGGATGTAGTTACATCCATCCTTGATATGATTGTCGTAGTTACAGATGAGATGAGTGCATCAGTACAGGACTGCAAAGAGCTTCTTGTTGTACCAAGTCCTCTAGTAGTTATCACATTGACAGATGATGTGGAATTGGTTATTGAGAGTTTTGTTGTGATAGTAGTGGATTCTTCAGAGTTGTGTGCCAGCTCTTGACACAACTGCTTCTTCACAAAACTTGGGTAGGGTATAATCTAATTTGGAGACTAGCTCTCATGGGGATTTGTTTCCTTTTGTTAGAAGTAAATCTATTACTTCATCTTATAGATGGTAGCGATAGATATATGTAGTGCCACAGTTTCAGAGGGATCAATTGTGAATTGCAGGGTCGCAAATTAATGCTTTTTCACATAATCTCTATTGCACCGAGTCATTTATGAAGTGTTTGCTTGAGAGTCCAAAATTGCAGGATGGACCATATAGAGCTTTTGAGGGTACTCTCATCTGGGGTTCTTGCTATATTCATGGGAAATTCTTGTTGTATTCGTGGGAAAGATTGTAGAGACCTTGGCTACAATGCTTCCCCACAAGGATTTTGTGGTTGGGTTTGTTGAGAGGGTTACCCAGAATCCTACCCAACCAATAGTGTGAAATCAGAGATTGGAGCTATCTCTTGATTCCCATTTTGGTATTGATGAGCCTCATACAAAGATTGTATCATTTTACTACAATTACAAAAGTAAAGGACTTGGCTCATACCATTGTGGGTTGGCTCGAGTTTCTTACTATCCTTTATGGGACGAGCTTGCACCATCTACTGTTGATGGTGTTAGTTACTACAAGTTTGCGGAGGGCGCTTGTAGGGTCAATATGTTCATGATGATTTTGTAGAGGATGGATATTTGGGTTATGGTTCATATGCTTTTGGGAGCACTAGTTCGTGTTGCACAAATAGACTTCATAGTCGTGGCAAATTGGTAGGGCGTGTAGGGAGTTTGGATCTAGCAGATGATATAAGATATCCATTTTTCGTTGTTATGGATGGATGTGAGTTTCATCTATACTGGATCTAGGTGGAGATGGGATTGGCACGATAGATTGGGAAAGTCACCATTGTTGATATGGTGACAAAATATTCAGTATAGCTTTGTGGATAGTGTTATCATCACAGGAGTTTGTAGGTGATGCTAGGGACATTATACGTTTATATCCTTGGGATCCAGGTGGATCATTGTGTTTCTTGGATTCTTGTAATTATTTTTGGACAAACAATCATGGGGAGAGAGGACTATAATGTTCCTTTTTTAGCATGACCATGATAGTGGATGGATTTACCCTATTATTGGGTCCTTATAGACTAATACTGGTGATTAGAGGATCTTGTTGTTTCATGGATTCTTGTAATGATTTGAGGACAAACAATCATAGGGAAGGAGGACTACAATGTTCCTTTTTTAGCATGACCATGATAGTGGATGGATTTAGCCTATTTTTGGGTCCTTATAGACTAATACTAGTGATTAGAGGACCTTGTTGAGGGTTTTGGCTCAATTTGGTTTGACTTACTATTTGTAGTAAGTTAAATAATGGTTCTGATGAGCTTTGACGAGTTAGAGGAGTTGAATGATTGCTCTTAGTTTTAATTTTTAGCTTCTTGTTTGGGCCCCAAGAATCTCGGAGGGAGTGTCTATTTTTAGTCACGCCATTAGGCTCGTTCATTGTCTTTCTTCATCAAGATCAATCATGTGGTGTCAAATTTTGATTCTGATGTTTCTTCAGTCATTTTTGCAAGACGTATGAATTATGATTATCATTTAATTTAATAAGCTGAGGTTGCTAGTTTTGTTGGTATTGTATTTTGGCCACCTTAGTGTCATAAGTTGTTGGAACTAGGTTGAAAAGTTTTAAAGCTTGGGCAAAAGAAATTGATGAAAAGGTTATTTTTGATGGCAAGGGGAGTTAATAAATTTAGTTATTCAATTATGTGCCTATGTATAATGCAAAGTGCATTCAAGTGAAAAATGTACTTATGAAGCTGTTTTGGTGTGAATGAGAAGCCAAGTTTCATTTATATTATAAAAAGGCCTTCATGAGGAAATCAAAGGTAGAACCGGTTGAGGTTCATTACAATTATGAAGGGTTCCCAAGACTTTGTGAAATTCCATTAGAAAGAAGTTTTTAATTAAGTTAGAGAACTTTTTGAAAGGCATAGATTTCTTGAGAAAACCATAGAAGTCACATTCTGGAGAAAAAAGGAAAAATTCTTGACAATTCTTCTTCTTTTGGAAAAAGTAACTCTGCTGTTTTTGGCAGACTCTCATGTATGATTGTTTTGTATTTTACATGAAGGAGAAATGGCGAAACCTAGGGGAGTGAGCGAAACTACAGTACAACTGGTAAAAAATGAGAAGAGAGGCTCCTATCTTGAATCAAAGCTTATCTCAAAATGGGCAGAAATTGTAGATACTAACATCGGTGGCCTTGATATGAATGAGTTTGATCAAAGTATCTTCAGCCAACACATTTGGCTACTCTGGTTGTAAATAGTGAGATTGTTGCTGCAGCTAGTTTTCCCCGAGCCTTTCAACATCCTGAACTAGTTGTGGGTCATGTAAAATATTATGTCCCTAGAGATAGGATGATCAAGGGTTCAAATGGAAACACCCTTGTAGATTTTATATTGCCAAGACTTAGTTTTGTGTGGAAGTCAATATTAAAAAAATGTTGAAGAAGAACAAGTCTCACCTTTCTAAGATTCTTTATGAATTTGTATGGCTTGACTTGCAGCGAGAGTACAATGTCTTGGTCATGCTGCTTAGCTGGATTTTTGGGATACCCCAGTCCTATAAATTTGAAGCATGGATATGGTACTTCATTGAGCAAGTGGTTAGAGAAGTCAACAAGATAGATTGGGCTGGACTTATCAGCGACAGCTTGAATGAACAATTGACAAATTTGGAGCAGACAAGAAAATTCTATATTAGCTCCTATGTAATCTATCTGCTAGCTTGAATTGTGAAATATGATGGACTAAGATGCAAAGGGCCAACTGGGAGTGGAACTCAACATTTGAAAGTTCATGAATGCTACCCACTTTTGAATCTATAATTCAAAGATGACTATGTTAGAGTTAATGACACCTGCGCTATGTGTATTGTTAGAACCCTGTAGAAAAGGTTGCATACGATATTGTCATTTGGATTAATGAAGTTGGTGGAAGAGTATGGAGCTTGGTTCATTCAGTTTCATAACTCTTCATACATCCGTGTCCAAGGATTTTGTTTATAGCCATACAAGCTTATGAGGCACCTATTTTGGCTTCACAACACATGCCCCATTCTAAATTCTAAAATGGGGACACACTCTTTTCTTTTAGGGCAAGGGATCCCATTTTCCAAAATAGGGCACCTAGTTGGGTGCCTCGGTGAATGGGTTATCCCTCTGGGTCTAGGTTAGTCTAAGTTCCCCAATTGGTTGATCCAGAATAGAGCCAACATGCCAGAAAGTCAAATTTGTACAAATCAAACAAACAAGTGCACAAATGCGTACATAGTGCACATGCGCACCACTAGAAGGTGCGTAATATGCGCTCAAAAGTATCAAGTCCTGAAGATGCGTATAAGGTAAACAACTCAGATACTTGTCCTAATTTTCTAGGACAAATGGCTTAAAAGTTTAGGATTTGGACTTAGGAATTTATCTCCCCTCTCTTATCATTGAGATAATGCGATAGGGTATGCTCATCCTGGCAATTCAGGGAAGTCGATACTCGGTATTTGCAATCTGCATAAAATCCACACATGTACAAACACATATTCTAAACTAAACAGACAATGGCAGGAAGTGGTGCATCGTGTAGATCTTGACTAGCAGGTGACTATGACTCCCTTCCTTAACCACATCAGAAATGCCATACATAAAGAAAACATACACGCACAACATACACATGCAGTATGGGGTAAGTATCCATAAGAAAACACGTGATAATCCATCTAACTAATCATCATTAATAACTGAAAACACTGTAATAATCATCATGCATACATGAGGTATAGAGTACCAAGTAATCTCATCATAAAATCAACTGAATATGAAATAATATTTGATAATCTTAAAATACTGCTACTAATCATAAAGCATAAAACTGGCCTAAAAGAGTTTGGCAATAATAACAAAATGCGAACTAGGGGTAGGCACTACATCCACCCCCCAGACTTAGGCTTACTCCTGGAAGTCTACAAGAAAGGTATAACTAAAGAACTTATTGTGCGGGTCCCATTGGACCCTTTCCCCCTATAGGAGGATATGACTCTACTGAGAACACTCTCTGGGATCTGCCAATGTCTCTAATTGTAGGTTCTGAAGCTGCGGGTCTCTGGCTTGAGAATTGGGATTTCCCTTGAGGGCAATGGGACGACTTGTGTTCGCGTTGTCTGCATGAGAAACACTCCCCGTTGAAACTACCCTGCACTCCAGGTGCATTAGATTGCTGAACGCTACCACCACTAGCATAAGACTGGTTACTTTGTGCAGGCTGAGTGTATTGATTTCGCTTGTTGTGTTGAGCATTATGATAGCTCCTAGCCTTGGAACCACCGCCACCACTCTATGTTGGAGGATGAGTTTTTGCTGCTGATTACCTCCTGAAGGAGGTTTCCTACTATCACCTGCTCCCTGATTACTCTTCGATCCTGATACTATAGGTGCTCCCACAAAACCTCCATGTCTTAGGTTGACACTTTGCTCTACAAGGATGGCTTGATGTATCGCATCTTTGAGGGTTTTAGGTTCAAAGACCTTAACACCCCCAACTAAATGGTTGTTTAAGTCTCTAATGAAATGCTGTGCCAATTGTGCTGGGTTATCACTAATTCCTGAATAGGGCATGAGCTCATAGAATTTGCGCTCATACTCTACTACGGTCATAGTGAACTGTCTTAGGTTGTGGAATTCATCTGGCCTATGTTGTTTCCATTCCTCTGGTAGGAATCACTCACAGAAGTTTTCCAAGAACAACTCCCATGTGACATTGTTCATGTCTATGCCCAGCTTCTCTTTGATAGCCCACCAAGTGGCCCCAAAGAGTTCTAGGTTGGTGATAGCAAACCTCGGTTTAATAGCAAATACCCTGTCAAGAACAATAAGCCACTGCTCGGCTACATAACTTGAAACATGCCCATTAAAGGGTTTGACCTTGGACCTCTGAAGGTCCTTCATCTGAGCAGATACAATGGATCTCTATTGATCCCTCCGAGGGCTCCTAGACCTAGGTCTATGCTCATGTCTTGCTTGATGAGCCCCATCCTGACCAACACCTTGAAGAGGAGGTAGGTGATCAATGATGGTTTTCATTAATTGCCTCAGGTCAACTTCCTTTGAGTCAGCCTGCTGCTCTCTATGGTTCTGTTCCTGATGCTCACTAACATGCTCTTCCCTACCCCTCTTCCTGATTAAGGTCTTCGTGGACAGACTCATGTACCCTGATGTTTTTGCCTCATCCACAGCCTCTATCACGGCCTAGGCTACGATCTCTAATTGAAGATCTCGTCCCAGATACCATCCTACAATAATATCCAAGATACAAGATGCTATAATAACCATAAAACATACTACAATAAAGCATAGCTAAAAGACACATGTTTTGAAAGCAGTATAAGTTCAATTTTCAGTTTTGCCTATTTTTAGATTTAAGTATATTACAGTTTTGAAGTCTAAATGTTCAAGTTTGAGAATATACAACTAAAAGTTCAAGTTCTGTTTCAGTTCAACTAGTGCAAGTTTCAGTTTGATATAGAAATACACAACAGTTTAAATTTTGTTTTAGTTTCAACTATTTAACAACTAGTGACATTCCAATATATGTAGAGCTCCCAATGTAGAAATTTGGGCTTTGATACTAGATGTAATGCCCTGCCAAGGGATCCAAAAGAATTAACCTTAAGTTTTAACTAAGTTTGCCAAACATTTTTTTTAAAAGAAAGAATAACATACACGTCAAACATAAAGTAGCGGAAGCAATAACGTACAATCATAATTAAGCAAACATCATAGATTACATTCCTTAAGGATCCCAAGACGTTGAGTCACATTTAAATTTAATTAATACTAAGTCTAACAAATACCACATCCACATGAAAGAATAATTAAAAGTTCAAAGTCCATTTAAATAATATACATTTGTTCCGAATGCCACTTGGCAATAAAATTCAGAATGCTCAATCATCCACTGTACATGTCATAGGGTATGAAAGGCTAAAAGAATATATATTTATAAAAATAGATCACATCATCCCTTTCGAATCCATTATACAAAGTACAATACAATAAACGATACCATCTATCATAAAAGATATGACCATCCATCATAAGATATAGCCATCCATCATAAGATATAACCATCCATCATAACGATACAAAGATATAATGAAAGGAAATGCAGACAAGGGAACTCCAGCCACGGTATCAACGGACGGATCTCAATGGTAAGAGTAAGCATTACCACCTGATCGCGTGGAACCTAAATGGCCCACTCCAACCACACTGAGGAGATATTCTCAAGTCCCAAACAGGGTATCAATCCAAATGTCAAAAGTACTCTCTAAGTCCAGGAAATCCTAAACGTAATCTAACTCAAAGGTACCAAAATAAATTGACATCTAGACCCAGAGGCATACAAAAATGCATAGGAAACCTACTATGTAAGCTGGCAAGTGTCATCGCACGAATCACGCTAGAGTTACCTTGGCAGTCTCTCAAGACCCCATCCCCTTACTGATCCCTATGCGGCACTAGTATCCTCTCGTACTGACAAGGCATACTAACGATGCATGGTCGCAACCAAGCGTTCTCTCTACTCCCATCCTAGTCTATACTAGCACTCGTGGCATGGGTGAGAACATACAAAGACTTTTATTAGGTTCATTTTACTCTCATTTAGTGTAGTGTTTTCACTTATTAAACAACTTACAATGGGTTACCCTGGCAGCCACTTAGGGCCCTGGCCTCCATTGCAAGCCACTTCTCGACATTACATATACATAACCTATGCTAAGCTCATGTAATCACAAATCAAAGACTCATAAAAATCACCTCAATCTTATACAAGTGACTTGAAAGCATCAAAAGATAAATCACAATAACACATCAGTTCTCTACGAGCAACTGGAAAGCATCTCAAAAATAACTGATCGAAGACTCAAAATGGATAAGTAAAATATATCATAACATTCATCTCGCTATCCCACAATGACAATGAAAACAATAACCAACAATAGAATCACACTCATGATAGAGCATACCAACACATTACCGTGGTTGAGTTAAAAAGATCAAGATCAGTTCAGTATAATACCACATTCACAGAACTCCCAAGCCTCTGGTAGATGTCCTAAAACTGGTCAACACTCTAGTCAACCTAAACCCAAAACATAGACAACATATAGACAAACAAAGTGTAGGTTTCATAGTTTGGTTTGATTTTGAAAACATATTGTTGAGTTAAATGTAAGGTTTTCAGTTTTCGTTTCAATGTACGTTTCAAGTAAAAAAGATTCTTAGTTTACCCCACAAGTTAACCCATTCATTTGTTCGAATCAAATGTAGAATTAACCCCATTATATTTTAAGTCAATTTCCCTAAAAAATTCTAAGGATAATCATTTATTTAGTTAAATTATTAAAATAATATCTACTAATCTTCTAATAAAACTTATTCTCAATTTTTATTAAAGTTAGTATTATCATTTAATAAAATAAATCCAATTCACCAAATACTCTCGTATATTAATTAAACTTAATTAAATTTTATTTAATTAAATTAATTAATAACTATAGAAAATATTAATCTTAATCTTTTTAAAAATAAATTATTAATAATAATAAATATTTAAATAAGAATAAAAATACTTTAATAAATAGGCAAAAGCCTACAATGCAACGGTAACTTGCGAGCCTCTCATGTGGGAGGTCTTGAGTTCGAATTTACCGTCACTTAACATATGATAATAATTAATTCCAACAAATAATAATAATTAATCTAGGCCTCGACCGTTTATCGATAAAAAAAACTAAAAATTTAATAAATAAATTATTATTAACTTTTAATAAACTATTTATAACAATTAAAATAAATTATATTATATTAATTAATTTTTTTTTTTTTTGGGTGTTTATTGTAAAGGCCTGTCGACCTTGGCCGTGGCCTCTCTGTGACTGTCACAGGGCCTGTAGCCGCGACAGTACTGTGTACTGTTACTATCGCAGGCCCTGCGTCAGCGGTAGAGCCGCCATGACTAAGAAGGGAAGGGGGAGGTGGGGTAACCCCCTCCCTCAAACTTATATTTTTTTAATTTTATAATTATTTTATTATAACAACACAATATCATCAACCCCCCCCCCCCAAAAAAATTTATTTAAAATATAAAATTTTAATACAAAATTCCAGCCTTAATCTGATAGGAGAAATACGACCAATTGGTTGAATTCTTTATTTAAATTTTCTTTTTTAATACAAAACTCTTCCCCATTCAATTTCCACTTTTAAATCTACCGAAGAAGGAATATATTGATCTTTTAATCTTTCTGTGTACAGAAGATTTAACATACATGCTAGAAATTCACAATACTGAAACATTCGTCACAAGAATTATTTAGATAACCATTCGACAGTCACGATGAAGACAGCAAAAGAAAAAGCATAATAAATTGTGTGAATAATCACAAGCATCTACCTAGAATCTGATGCTAATTGCTACGCCCAAGAAGATTGTGAGAGAAATTTCTCCTCTCAAAATCTTCTCTTCTGAAATTCTTTCTTCTTCCAAAATTCGCTGTCCTTTGAAAATGAACCCTCAATTAGTGATAAGGAGTTCTCTCCTAGAATTGAGGCACTAATTGTGCGTTCACCTGAGAGGACTCCTTGCTCACCAGACTTTAACTCTTATTATTTTTTCTTTATCTTTTTCATGCACGTTTAATGAATTATAAAATAACTTTATTTAATTTCACTTGACTTCTCTTTTCAATTAATTTATTAAATTTAATCTCATGCAGACATTATACAATCTTAAAACTTTTAATAAATTAATATCTTTTCGACTTTTAATTTATTTTCGAAACGTTTAATTGATAAGATATTTATTAACTTAAATAATAATAGTATTTAACATTTTTTAAAAAATGACTCTAAATATATTATTATTAAATTAAATAAATATTATCACGTTCTAAAATTAAACTTATAACTTTTATTTTTAAATTTAATTCTTTTTATTTAATTAATTTCCATGGAATCATGGGACAGAAGAAGATCTAGACCTTCTTCTTCCGTCTGCTATAGAAAAAACTCACATGATGTTATTGTAAGGGCTGTATGGTGGCCTGGTTAGTGGTACGAACCTGAGAAGTTACTGTACGGGAATAGAAGCCATATGGTATGTACGTTGGCGCAAGAGGAGGGATGTCCATATGGTAGTATGGATTGGTAGTACGATGCTTACGGTCGGACGGAGTCTAGAAAGGGCTGTATGGTTAGCAAGGAAGACCGTATAAATGATATAGGGAGGCCATACAGATGGGGGATGGGAGGACGTACAGTGGGGGATGGAAGATGTAAACAAACAAGGCCGTACGGTGGAGGGAAACAAAGGTTGATAAGGATGAAGTAAGTTGCTAGAGATGTGAATGGATGGAAGTACGGATTTAGATAGAAGGTTGTACGGACAATGGAGGGAGGTAGGAAGATGTTTGTGATGCCAGAGGGAGATGAAACCAACACATAGATACTGCCAACTTGAAGTAACTAGAACACAGAAAATATATGTATATATCAGATAATAAATAGCTTGCAACAAGAATGAAGCTCCGATTTGCTAGATCTGAGCAAAGTGCTAGAGGCGACGGAATAGGGTGAGGGTTGAATCCCCACCGAAATCGGAAATAGCCAATTAGGGAAGATCTTTCACTTCCGAAATGACAAATTACAAAGAATCCCAACTGGAATTCGTAGTACAAAGAAATAATCCAAATTGCATACCCAGTGACTATGTACAAGCCGTGCTTAAATAGTTGTCGCGGAAAACTTTCCAAGGGTGTATAAAGATAGCTAACAGCAACACAAATTACACAAACAAAACAAAAATGGGTCCGAGATATATTAAATCAATCGGCCCATTAACAATAGTTTGATTAATAATCTATTTTATGATGGGGACATTACAATCCTCCCGTCCCAAAATTTGCTTGTCCTTGAGCAAACACAATGCCAGATGCTGTAGAATGTGCTTGCCTTCCCAGGTTGCCTCGTCCAACAACAAGTGTTTCTAGCGTACGAAATATTCCTTCATTGGTCGGTTCTGCAGGGTGTTGTCACATACTTCAATAATCTCTGTTGGTTCCAATATGAGCTTTCCTTCTTCATTGTGCGGCGAAAGGTCTGTAGCTACTGTGACATTTTGACCTACAACTTTCTTCTGGCAGGAAATGTTCAAAACATATGAATACAATTCCCCTCTGGAAGTTCCAGCTCATAAGTGACTTCACAGATGAGGCACACTACGCGATAAGGGCTATAAAATCGTGGCTTCAGTATTTCTTTTCCCTTTTCTTTCAATGAGGAAATGGCTTCGTATCTGTATAGTGCTTTGAATGGTGCCATCTCGATGGACATGTGGTACATGGTATTGTAACAATATTCCCCTAGGTGTATCCATTTGACCCACGCCCGTTGTTGTGTTGAAACGTAGTTCCGAAAGTAACCTTCAAGCCACTTGTTCAAAATCTCCGTTTGTCCGTCTGTCTGAGGGTGGTAACTAGTACTTGGTGACAATTCTGTCCCTACCAACCAAAACAGTTTTGTCCAGAAGATACTGATGGATTATCCATCCCAATTATTGACAATGTTTCGTGGTAACCCGTGCAGACAAAAGACTTATCTAAAAAATAGATCGACAACTTGTGCGGCTTGAAAATCTGAGGGGATGACGAAAAAATGTACGTACTTTATCAGTTTGTCAACAACCATGAAGATACAATCCTTTTTGTTCACCTTCAGAAGTCTGGTTATGAAATCCATCGAGATACTTTCCCAGTTATGTTTTGGAATTGGCAGAGGTTGTAGTAACCCGATAGGTAGAGTATGTCTGGATTTGTTCTGCTGGCAGACCGTACACTCTCTTACATATTGCAATATGTCTCCTTTAAGTCCTTTCCATGAAAATCTCTCCCTGAGGTGTCTGTAAGTTTTGAGGAAGCTCGGGTGTCTTGCCAAGGTTGAGTCATGTACCTCGTTCAAGATTTTTTGCTTCAATTTGGATTCCGGCACTAAAAATATCCTATTCTCATAGGAAATGATGTCATCTACCGCTTTGTACAGATCCTCCTGGGTGTTGCCATCCATTAGCTCATAGGTAAATGTGTTTTTGGAATATTCTATCAACAAATGTGCTTTCCAGTTAGCTAAAATCTGGGTTAGTAAGCTGATGGGTGGTTTCTTGGACAAAGTATCTGCAACTACATTGTTCTTTCCTTTCACATATTCAATGTCAAAATTAAAAGCCTGAACCTTGCTTACCCATTTTTGTTGCCTCTAGTTCAAGTCCCATTACTCCAGAAAATATCTCAAACTATTGTGATTCGTACGAACGACAAACTTGGCACCCACCAGATATTGTCGGAACTTGGTTAGTGCATGTAAGATGGCCAACATTTCTTTGTCATAGATGGAATATAAACATTTTGTTTGTGTAAGCTTCCTGCTCCCATAGGCTATGGTCTTTCTATCTTGAATTAGTACTGTGCCAATGCCTTCTCCGGATGTGTCGTACTCCATAATGAACGGTTGAGTGAAATTAGGTAAAACAAAAAACAGTACAGGTGCTCATTGCTTCCTTCAGCTTATCAAAAAGTGAGTTGTGCCTTTTGATTCCACTGGAAGGACCCCTTTCTTGTCAGATCTGTTAATGGTGCGTTGAGCTGAGAGAACCCTTTTTCAAACCTTTGGTAATAACTGCACAGTCCAAAAAATCCTCGCAACTCCGTGAGTGATTTTGGGGGAGGCCAATCAAGGATAGCCTGAATCTTCTCCTAATGAATTTGAACTCCATATTTACTGATATCATGTTCCAGGTACAATATTTTTGTCAAACCAAATTCACACTTTGATTGCTTGGCAAATAAGGATTGATCCTTCATGATACTTAGGACTTCATCCAAATGCTTTAGGTGCTCTTCCCATGTCCTACTATAAATAAAAATATCATAAAAAAATACCAGTAAGTACTTACACAATTGTTTGTTGAGGATGTTATTCATGCATGATTAGAATGTATTTGGTGCATTTGTTATTCCTAACGACATGACAAGGAACTCATAATGCCTGTAGTGACAACAGAAGGCCATCTTTTCCACGTCTTCCTCATGCGGATCTGATGGTATCTAGAACGAAGATCTATTTTTGAAAAATAGAGTGTGCCATATAATTCATCCAACAACTCATCTATCCTTGGAATGGAATATCTATTCTTTTTTCCTTTTTTGTTCAATGCACGGTAGTCCACACGCATGCGCATTGTCCTGTCATTTTTGACCAAAACCATTGATGACACGAAGGGGCTAGAACTAGGACGAATCCATCCTTTCTCTACCAGTTCTTGAATCGTCTTTTTGATCTCGTCTTGAATTTCTTGGGATGGTGGTAGGGTGTGGTTATGATCGGCTTGGCTCTTGCTTCCAACTCGATAGTGTATTCAAACCCTCGATGAGGTGGTATGCCAGAAGGAAAACTCTATAAAATCTTTACCATGTCCATTCAAAATATTCTGGAGACCATCTTGGGCAGGTGTCCATTGCCCTTTTATAGGTTTTGCCGAGAGAAAACAATGTGCAACTCAAGCAATGTCATCACGTCAAAAAATCGCCTCCATCCGATGTGCGGAAACTTCCTTAGGACCCTCATTTTCCATTCCGCGGAGAATAACCTTCTTTCCATCGACAACAAAAGTGAAGTCCATTCATTTGAAGCTCTAAGTGTATTCATCAAGTGTCTCCATCCACTGTATGCCCAAAATAACTTCCATGTCATCAAGGTCCACTATGAAGAAATCCTCGGTCACCGTGTGATTCACCATTGTGATACTTGGCAGAGGAACAAGGTGTGTGCAAGGCAGAAGAGTCCCTCCGGTGACCTTGACCTATAATCCTACGTGCGTCTCTGTAGGTAGATCTTCGCTTCACCATAGATGAGTTTATGAAGTTTAGAGTAGCCCTGCTATCAATCATCTTCATAACCCTTTGTTTTTGAAGGGATCCCTGTACATGCCACACTGTACCAATGCTGCAATTCTTTTAGTACGGTTCAAAGTAACCATTTTGGTGTCCTTGTGGGGTTGGTTGTCTTCGGAGTGTGTATCTTCTTGTTCGTCCTCATCATTGGATATGACCTCAATGTAGTGGATTTTTCTTTTCTCGAGGCATCTGTGCCCAGGTTCCCATGGTCCTTTGCAGTTAAAACACAGTTTCTTCTTTCGGAGCTCATGTCTGGTAGCTTCGTCCATGTATGGCTTTCTTGGTGGATGTTTGTTATCTTTGTCCGTCAGAAACATCTGCGGTTTGAAATGTGAATAACTTCATGAGGATGATGTTGTTGATGATGCCATACTCCTTACCTTCTTAATGGCCTCTGACAGAGTGGTAGGATCGAACCCTTCTACCCAACCCTTTAGTGGTTCTGTTAGTCCATTCATGAAGAGCACTATCCGTATTCTTTCAGAAATGTCTGTGACCAAAACATGGAGTTTTTGAAATTCTGCAATGTACAGGTCAACCAATCCGGTTTGCCTCAGCTGTGCCAAATCTTTGAAATTGAGTTCCGGATCTTTACCGTCAAATCGATCTATCAATCTCTTAGTGAATTCCAGTTATTTGATCATGCCCCAGTGTGATGGTGCCGTGATGCCACCATTCATGGGCAATTCCCTCCAAGTGTAAGGCCGCAAATTTAATTGCCTCTTTTGGCATGGGATTAAGTTGGAAGTATGTATCCTGCCTTCATTACCCACACTTGCGCAGATATGAATCCAAATCCATCAAATAGTGACAAATTTACTTAACTTCCTTTTGAGATCATCGTTAAAATATCCTTGGTTTTCACCTCCCGAATATCTCATTCTTAGATATGGGTAATGTTTGTAGGATATATCTTCCTCTAGATTCACATTCTTCCAGTCTTCTCTCAGTTGTTCGCATTTCTTCAAATGCTTGTTGCTTCCCTCCGAGTGGTGCCTTCCTTCGTGGGGGAAAAGATGGCATGGAAGGTCGAGAGCGTGCTGCATGAGGCTTTGCTTTACCCAACACCGAGTCCGGGTTGTGACCATTTTGTTCTTCGGATATTTTATTGTCTGCCAACTTCTTGAGGGTCTCTTCCATGAGTTGCTGAGTATCATTGATCTGTGCCTGATTCCTTGCTAGCTTTCTCAATAGTGCCACGAGTTTGGCGGCTGTGGGTTCCGGTTCGGCAACCATTCTATCAACGGAATGGGTTCTTCTTCTCTTCCGGCTATAAACTCTCATTCAATGTCCATAGCTGGCAAGATCGAAGCTCTGATACCACTGTAATGACCTCGTGTCCCACGTCTACTATGATAGATCTTCTTCCGTCTGCTATAGGAAAAACTCATATGATGGTGTTATTGCAGGTTCGTACGATGGGCTGGTTAGTGGTACGGATTTGAAAAGATACTATAGGGGAATAGAAGCTGTACGGTATGTACGATGGAGCAAGAGGAAGGATGTCCGTATAGTAGTATGGATTGGTTGTACGATGCTTAGGAATGGCCGTACAGAGTCTAGGAAGGGTCGTATGGTTAGCAAGGAAGAATGTATTGATGATATAGGGAGGCCGTATGGATGGGAGATGAGGATGTATGGTGGGGGATGGAAGTTGTAAACAAACAAGGGCATATGGTGGAGGGAAACAGAGGTTGACAAGGATGAAGTAAGTTGTCGGAGATGTGAATGGATGGAAGTACGGATTGAGATAGAAGGCTGTATGGACAATGGAGGGAGGTACTGAGATGGTTGTGATGCGAGAGGGAGATGAAACCAACACAGAGATACGGCCAACTTGAAGTAACCAATACACATAAAATATATATATCAGATAATAAATAGCTTGCAACAAGAATGAAGCTTCGACTTGCCAGATTCGAGCAAAGTGTTACAGGTGACGGTATAGGGTGAGGGTTGAATCCCACTGAAACTGGAAATAGCCAAATAGGGAAGATTTTTCACTTTCGAAATGACGAACTACGGAGAATCCCAACTGGAATTCACAGTTCAAATAAATAATCCAAATTGCATACCCAATGACTACCTACAAGCCATGCTTAAATACCCGTTGAGGAAAACTTTCTGAGGGTGTACAAAGATAGCCGATGACAACACAAAATATGGAAACAAAACAAAAATGGGTCCAAGATATATTAAATCAATCGGCCCATTAACAATAGTTTGATTAATAATCTATTTTATGACAGGGATATTACAATGCATTTCATCACGAACTCGGGTTCTCAGACAACCATTGGAAAAATGGAGACTGGAAGAATTTTCGCTTCTTTGATTTGAAGCACGCCTTCCTTATTGGATGTCTTCATTCTTTATAAAAATCCAAGCATATCTTGACGTGTTGCAACATGAAAGTTTCAATGGGATTGAATCCATGAAAGCTTTGAGATTTGAGTTACAACGATGAATTCATAAGGGATGAGTGTTTGAAGTATGGATTAGATATTTATGAAACACATGTGATGGTTATAAATGAATCGGAAAGCATATGTATTTGGATGGAAAGGGTCAAAGAAGGATGGATATGCTTTGAAACATGAAAGTGGAATGCATAGGAATGCGTGTAAATGAAAACTCTTGACTTTTAAAAAGTGACTTGGGCTTTCAAGATGTTATTGGATGAAAAATTATTACATGTATGTGCAACATGCAACGGGGGATGGAAAGTGAGATGAGATGCGAATGCGGATGAAGGATGCACTTTACATGTAAATGCGAATGATGGATGAGATGCACATAATGGAATGATGCGGAAACATATGTTTTCTTAGGAAGGTGTGAATGCATATGGAGAGATGGAAAATGGAAAATTGAAGAGGGACAATGAACTTTATAGTCATCTTTGTTGAAAAGGTGAAGTCAAAGTACATGGAACATGAAAATGACATCTTTTTGACTTTTCTAAAATTGACTTTAAGTCAAAATTGGGGTTTTGAGATGGAATTACATGTAAGGCTTTTCGTGTAATCGTGCTGTGCGAGGGGATGCAGAAAGTGAGATGAGTGAAAATGGAAGTGGAAAATGGGATTACATGCATGTGCGGATGGTGAATGAGATGGAAAACATGTAATCACATTTGTCAGATGAGATGTAAAGTGTTGTGACATGGAAGATGGAAGTGAAACGATGATGCTTTCGCATGAAGTGAAACAAGTTCTTGGAAAAGAACTTGGAACTTCTCCAAAGTGGCGATAACCGGAAAGCAAACACAAAAAACACAAAAAACTTAAAAGAAAAACATACCTTTGGAAAGTGACTCAAACATGTAAATATACAAAGCACTTCAAGTGCAAATTCGAATTTGGAATTTGGGGAAATTCCAAAAGTGTGAAAATGAGAGTTTTCATCATTTTAAAAGGCAAAATGCACTTTTCATGGCATATATATTGACAAGTGTGCAATAACAAGTCATAATATGCATAGAAATAGCAAGATAAGCATGAATTGATGAGTACGTTTGAAAAAGTCCATTTTCTTGGAGATCAAAGAGCCAAAATAACAAGAATCATAGACTTTGAAGACCAATTCTCCTCAAAATTCAGATTCTCAACAATAATTTGACTTTTTCTGCACTTGCATTCAATAAATATTAATGAGCAATGAAGAGTCGAATTTGACATGAAAAAGCCAAATACACAGTCTCCAAAGACAATAGCATGTATTAAAAATAAAAAAGACCCCTCTTGATCCAAATGTATGGGCTGAAATGCCATTTTTTGAGTATTTTGAACAAAAACATGAGTTTTTAATGCAAAAATCTGAGCCTTTTTTGCAGAAACGTGGCCAAAAAATGCATGTTTTTGAGTCATTTTTGATCTGTGAATGCAAAAATGACTTCCCCAAATGCATATAAATGGATCCAAATACAAAAAAGTGACTTTAAAATGAATAAAAGTGGGTAAAAACCTCAATTTTCTGGGTGTTTTTAGCAAAAACGTGATTCAAAAAAAGCATGTAACAAAATCGCTTTTGCTTCTAAAGTTGAAAATGTGTATCACATTGCAATGACAAACACTTAAAATGCCAAATTGATTCCTTTTTGTGCAAAAATTTGAGCCAAAAATGACATTTCTTGAAGATTTTTCCAAAAACGTGCCCTAGGATAGAGCTTAGAAAAATGTCTTTTAGCAAGATGAATTCATTTTTGATGTTAGAAAATCCATTGCCAAGCAAAAACGATCCTATTGGAGAAGATCTAATGCAAAACCATCAAGTAAATCTCTCACAATCTCCAAAATCGGGTTCTTGGAGGCCCATTACATGTGTTTTTCCAAAATCGGACTTTTTATGAAGCATAACATGTTTTAAAATATGCAAAAGGTGAAAATCGAACCTTTTAGGATGGAATGCATATTTTAAAAACTCCCCATAAGGCAAATCGCACCTTTTGGGAGGTATTACACATTTTAAAATATGCACTTGATAACAATCGAAACTTTTGGGATGGATTGCATATTTTAAGTGAAACCTCACATTTTGGATGCAATAGCACATAAAACTCTCCTTTAGATGCAATAGCACATAAAACTCTCCTTTAGATGCAATGGCATCAAAAAGGTCCACCTTTGATGACTTTATGCTTTTAAGTTGAACTTTATATGCAGTGACATGTAAAAGGTCCACTTTTGATGGATTTTACATGTAATAGCATATAAAATGTCCACTTTTGATAACTTAAAGTCATTAAATAAACATATATGAATTTAATTTCATTAAAATGTTACTTTAATGGGACATAAACCATATTTATATATCATATTAAAAATATAACACAAATATCGTTTAAAAAGTAACATTTAAGTGAGCATTTGATTTAAATATAAAAAATTAAATTGAAACTATTTAGTTTATATAGTCACTTTAAGTGACAAATGAAAAGGTAACTCAACTTAAAATTATAATATAAAGTGCACTATAGTTACTTTAAGTGAAAATTTAAATGATAAAGTAAGTTAAAAACATAACATAAAGTGAATTAAAGCTTTATTTTTCAAAAACCGAAAGTCAAATTAAAAATATAACATGATACTTTTAATTCGTGCTGTTACATCAAAAAGGTCCACTTTTGAGGCACTAAAATGACCATAACGCTTGACCGACAACTCTGATTACGCTCTAGGTTAGAGAAAATTAAAGGGGAAACCGAAAGCCATGACTTGAGCAAGACCAAAGAACTAAAAACCAACAAATGCAAACTCAAAAGCAAAGAAAAGGATGATGGAGGCTTCAAAAATCATGCCAAGGCTTGACAGAAAATAAAACAAAAAAGACTTGACAAAAGCCTTTAGTAAAACAATTTGATATACGAATTGGAGTTGATTGAACAATCAACATTAAGCAATTGAATATCAAATTCAACTTAGAGAGATGCAAAACTAGCTTGCAAAAATTTTGTGCTGTTACCAACATTTTGTGGTGATAAAATGCAGGCCAAACCCTCATGGGAACTGCTCTGGCATGGTTATGAAAGGAAGTCTTAACTCACCAAAGGAGATATATGGAACACATGGAGGAGGAGGGTATGATGGAGTTGATAAAGGCAGTTAAAGTATCGAAACCTATTAAAGGTGATGCTAAGAGATTGGCCTTTATCACGAGGATCCATAATGAAGATCTATTGGCACACATTGCCATCTCGCCTTCCCATACCGATACTGAAGATATTACTCCAAAAGACTATCAGATGAAAGATGTAGTGCTTAAAAGACCCACAGTGGATGTGGCCAAGGTTCTGATCACCACGGGCCTCAAGCAAGTGTTTATCTAAAAATATTTATCTTCACACCGATGGTCAATGTAACTGAAGAAAGCTGAAAGAGAAAAACATCCTCGAAACAGACAATGAAATCTCTGTTTGATCTCATAAAAGATAGGGCAATGGAAAATAAAATGAGTCTTTGTCTCAACCTCCGCTAAAGTACATAGCTGACAAATATGTTCTCTACTATCCAAATGATGGTCGGTCTAAGCTCGAAGACGGTGAGAACCAACCCTGAACCACCCCAGAGAGATGCGCAGGGCATAACACCAACGTCGAGATAGGTAGCTAGGATGAACAATAATCCCAAAATAGATCTTCAGAAAATGCTCAGCATAAAAGGCCATCCTTGAACGTAATCCTCCAGGAAGGTTACTCCAAGTGGTGATAATGTAATGTCTATATATATCTAGTCTGACATGTTCACTTATCTCTTGACATGAGGGGAGGAGATGAGCAAGGGCATTCAATGAGAATTGATAAGGAGGGAGACGGTCAATATCAATCCCAATTGAGCTCAACAAAGAATATACTTGAGCATACTAGCAGCATGTTCCAAAGCTAGTGTTAGAACTCGCAATCGCAACAGAAGTGCAGTACACCAGGTAGGGGTATCTATCACATTCTACAACTGAATCCACAAAACAAGGAGAGGGTTTCTTATAAATACATGGATGTAATATGTACTCTGGGCCGATATTTTGATGCAATACTAAATTCTATTGGTGCTCTCATTCTGAGTGTAGTAAATCTTGCCGGAGTGTTATTTTTTTGTTTTCATGTTCATTAATAGTAATGGGGCTAATGTTTTTATTGCGTTGAGATAATTGGGCCCTCTTATAATTCTAGTGTTTGCTTTATGTTAACAAATCCCGCTGTTGTGACGAATTGGAGAAAGGTTTACTAGTGTTCTTACATAGCGTTTTGTCTCATCTGCTTGCACTTTTCATGGCTGCACGATTTGATGAATCATAAAAGATCTTTTGGTTTTCATTAAAGTTCCCATCGATGACTGCATCAGTGGAGTTGAGAATTGAGTTACCCAGTAGGTTGAAAAACAACCATCCGAAACCTTGAAGTTGGTCATTAATTAGCTTTTCAAGAGAGAGATTCATTAGAATTTCTACCATTAGTATCATGCCAAATGACCGCTCAATGGTACCCAAGAGATAAGTTGGTCATGTTGGAGCTTATATGGCAACTCACTGTTTATGACAAGATTCAGAAAGGGAAGAAGAAATCAGGATTGGATTTCCCATTTTTCATAGGAGAGAGAACAAATGAGGTATGCCTGTGTCTAAAGGCAGCGGAAAGATCATCAGATGAATTGCACTTGTTCCATCGGCCACTTTATTTGGGAAGGACTGCCTTTGATCCCTATAACAACATCAAATCACTAGCAAGATCAAAGTACCAACATAAAGTGCACCTTTAATATTTTTGGGCAAGTGTCATAGATGAGAGTGAAATTAGAAATAGAATGTATTCATGATTGCCTTTGGATATGATCAAAACATGAACATATTCCACATGCTTGATTAGATGAATACCCAAATGTAGTACTATTACCTTGATATTTTTACTGAAGAAGTTGGAAGAAGGTTAATTTAGGAATGGGAGTAAAATTGAAATGTGAAAACTTCTCTCTTCCCGAACTAAAACCTTCTCTCTGCCAACTTTTTTCTCTCCACGTACTAAATTTTTCTCTTTATGTACTAAAATTTACTCTGTTTCTATCAACCTTAACTTTTTGAAAGTTAGGTTAGAAAGTTAAGAGTTTGAGAGTTAGAGTCAAGCTCAATTTTCCTCACTCTCTTTCCCCGAACCTTTTTCTTTCTCTCTCCCCAAACCTTAACTTTTTAGAAGGTTAAGGATAAGAGGTTTGAGTTTGGGTTTGAACTTTATCTAAATATATTTTCCCTAATCTAAACCCTCACCCCAAAGTTGTATAACTGCCTTTGGAATACAAAGTGAAGATACTCAAAACTATGACAGGAACACTCAATGTCAGGAAATGAAATGCAAATTCCATTTGTAGAGCTCGGATATCAGAATGCAAAACCATTTTCTTAGTACAATAAATTTGAGTGCATGTGTATAAAGATTGATGTCATTGATGAAATGAGTTCTCTCCGAATTGGAATGTGGAATGTGAAATCATAGGTACCTGCGATATGATTGAACAAATCCCTCAAGAGACGTCAGTGCTGGAATGAATTTGTGGGATAATAGAGTCTATGCATAGTATGGAGAAAACATTCAAATATTTTGACCAAAGGCCACTATAACACATTCTCCATATTAAGGAAAAGACAAAAGATTTAAAACACATGGTGAAAACCCAGAACATTTCGTATTCAAAAATTCCTCAAATTCGCATGGTTTTATGATGTGCAGTTTGCACAAGAAAAGCAAAGGGTAATCCGATGATCAATCTAGGAACATGTAGGCGTTTCAGCTGAAGAATATCCAAACTGTGATGTGGCAAATGAAATGAACAGCAGGCCTGGATTACAGAGAGACTTGACCTATCTTCCTATTCAAGAAAGATGTGTAGCTGATGTCTTGTTATGGCAGGCATAACCATGATACAAGGGGGCCCGAACCAAGAATAAAGCACTATTGAATGCCTTTAATGCACGTGAGCAGAATGATGCGGGTCATCAATGGATATCTTCTCAAATGCATGTGATTTGTTTGACATAATTACTGTATCATCTCTCCACCCCAACGCACCTTTCCAAGATGTAATCTGACATGACTAAATCTGAGTTATGATGCGTATGAAAGGAAAGAATACAAGCATAAAGAACCAGTTCAATGGAATGTTGTTTTGCTTCATCCTGAGCATGTGTGTGTGGGAACATATTCAAGAATGTGCAGGCCGTGTTTGAGGAACTGAGCATCGCAGACAATAAATGATTTCCAAGTGACAATTCAAGCTGCTGGTGTGCGATCATTGACCAAGTTGATATGCATTGTATTTTGTTGGAGATAAACCGTTGGAGTTAACAAGCTGCCGTGTAGGTGCAGATATCATGATATATGTGTGTGTGTGTGTGTGTGTGTGTGTGTGTGTTTGAGGTTCCCACGAAGACCATCGGGTATGCGGGGATGTAGTTCTAAAAGCTCCCCTACTTGTGTAGTGATCTGATGAATGATTAATACTCCATGAATATTCCCATATGGAGACATCAAATTTCATTAAAGTGCTGAAACTGTATAATTGAAGTAGGGCATAGGTACCAAATGAAAGGCTTCGAGTAACATTGGATAGAAAGTTTGATGAGACCGGATGAAGTTGAGAGAAAGAAGTCCAATTATTATCTTCCAAAAGTTCAAAGACAAGAAGAATTTTGATGCCTTAAGTCAATTAGATCGGAATGTTCTTATGATGAGAAGTTGTAAGTAAAGGATGGGGTTTAGGCAGTTCTAGATAATCATCAAAGTAATTGAAGCACAATGATCAGAGTTTTAGAACAACATTTCAACATTTGTTATAACCAATGAGCAAAGAGGATAGATCACTTTTGGCACAATAGACATTAGACAACGAGTTGGCTCATGTAGGACGACAACCACTCGCAGTTCAGTGTACCGAAGTAGTTTTGGAATGTATCAAGGCATATGATTGGAATTCTAGAGACATTAAGACCTCAGGAGGTAATGTCGCGGGGAGGCTAGATCCGATATCTATCTCCATTTCATTCAAATAGCTAGTGAGGGAAGAATTCACAAAATTCTCTAAAGAAGGTGCTCAAGGGTATTTCCATTAGAATGAAAGGAAGTGTTGATTGTTATTGCTAAAAGTTGGCTGGATCAACCTAGGAGAGGACAGTCATAGTTACCAAGAGCTCTGCGTAGAATACTTTTTAATGAAGACATTTCAGATATGATCATCCTTCTCAGTAGAATAGTGGGGAATTCGATAACTGAGGATTTCAGGATTGGATGTTCTTGTACATCAATACCATCAGCACTGGAAAACAATTTATCGAGTGGGGAGAAATGATTATCGATGCCCTTCATTGTTAGTTGATTGAATTCAATATGAAGTAGGGATTCTAAATCTCCTCATACGTTATGTATGCAATTGCTAGTATGAAGTAATGGCCTGGTCTCAATTCATATGGGGAACACAATGTGGCTACGCAAATCTATAATTACTATCCCTAGTTGCAATTGAAACAACAATGTACTCTTCCACAACAATGTACACTTCCACAGGGTAAAGTATGCTTTTTCTATGCTCACAGCCAGAGAGCTAGAGGTAGATATAGGACTCCAAATTTCTCCTCAAGCAACCAGTCTCATCAGTACTTATGGTAGCTTCTTCATACAATATCCCTGGTTCACCTACATTCACATTGGAGGTTTTGAAGATTGTCCTCTTATGTTGCCTCACTTTGTGGATGACAAGTTGGTGCTTTTGGAGGTTTGCAGGCAGATTGGTCAAGTATACAAGAAGTGTAGGAACAAAAGTTCCATTCTTCAAATGCCCAAAATATTGAAAGATCTATGGTGAAGATAACTTTGAACTCTTTTCAAAGTCATTTCCCATTTGATAGCAATGGGTATGTTAAAAACAACCGAATACTAGGACCTGGCTATCTTCATTCTCCTATGATGGAAGATTATTGGGCAAATTGTGAGAATGACTTTGAGGTGAGAAAAAGAGATTGGATGAGATTTACAGTGCAGCAAATCTTTGATTATAAGATGGGGTGGGATGTGACAAGCATAAAGGAAGATGGATTGAATTTAATTTGATCCTTTCTTATTTGAATGAATACAGTTGTGGGAATTGCCATATATCAATTGGTGTTTACCAGAATTGAAAGATCTCAAGGAGAGAACCTTCTTTGTGATTCAACGAATAGAGAATTGGTTAAGAAGTAAAACGAAAAAAGCCACAACGACCAGGTCTAAAGGGAGAAATAGTGCGAAGAAAAATAATAGCTCGCAAGAAGGTACATCCAATTCAGTCATTCCATTTTCTCCGCCTACTTCTTCTAGTTCTTTAAATGACAAACAAGGTGGAGATGATGGTGAAGGTTCGGATAGAAGAATTGATCTAGCTTTAACATGTGAGCTCAACGAAGTCACTAGGAAGAAAAGGTCAAAACCCAAAGAGAAAGCATTAAATCCAGTCCAAATAATGATAGATGAAGCTCCCGAGATGAATGCTCTACCATCATCATTCGTAGATGAAATGATTCAATCCATAGCATCTCCTATGCGCTCTTCATCTCTTGAAAGTGTGGAAGGGACTCAAGAGGTGCTAGCTGTGGAGAATACAAATAACTGAGATTTCTCACGTACAATCCTATAGGTTCCTTCTGTGATTGATTCATCTACTACTATCTCGGCATCTTGGTTGGAACAAAGTTTGGAGAGAAAGAAGAAAAGATTGATCCAATTGGAAGCACCGAATGTGGATGCCATTGCTGATATGGTGCATAAAGGTACAAAAGTAAAGAAAACTAGAATAGATTCTAGACCGGCGGTAAATCCTACCTTAGGAAACCTATTTATTGAGATTGCACAACCGGTCATAGAGAAGAACATAGTCGAGGTGGATGAAGCTGATTTTAACATAATTCAAGTGGATTTGGGTCGAACTACTCGTGAAGGTAGAGAACATAATTTCCAAGTGTCAATTGCTGTCCTAATCGAACTGTCAAAAAGAGATAAGAAAGCTAAGAATCAGCTCAAGCATCAGGTTTGAGCCCTTTCTTCATGCATACAATCAATGGTAGGTGATTCACTCCCAAATACTAGTGCTTCTACGAAAATAATGGAAGATCCCAAGAAGATGTTTGATGAAGATACTATTCAAAACATAGGAGAGTGCTAGGCATACAACAAGATGGTGAAGGCATGGATAAAATACATGAAGGAACAAGCCTCAAGCCTATTTCCGGAGGTAAAGGCTGCATATGCTAAGACAAATCACATACAACAAAGCATTCAAAAAGAGTTGGCAACTCTTAAGGAACAACAATCATGCTGGAGAGAAATTGATGGTAATTTAATAGAGATTAAAGGAATGGACAACCATATAGTTAGATCTTTAAAATTGATCACAAGTGGAGAAGAAGAGCAAATTGACATATGGCTGGAGAACATCAAATGGAAGCATGATAGCATGGATCAGCAATTGAATGAAGAAGATAAGTTCCTAAACGCTTGCAAACTATTGAAAAGGAAGGCCTTGGGAAATATACCAATAATTGTGGAAGGCATTCTTATCAGCGAACATACATAGGATCCAGAGATACCTTCTATTTTGGAATGCATAGAATAGAAAATTAGCACTGAACTTGGTAGTAAGCAATGTTCGGATGTTGACATCATGATGAGGTTGAGCTCTCTCGGTGGCATTGGACTCTTGTATTCAAAACTTGCCAGGCTACACCCTAGAGTTGGATGGAATTAGGAAGAGCCATGATTTATGCAAGTTGAAAATGCGGAGTGTGGTCATCTTAAAAAAAAAGAAGCTTTGGCACAGGTAATCAAATCATTCAGATCATACAAGGCAAATTTAAGTCAGCTACTGACAGCTCCCCTAGATCAAAGGGTAGGCGCAAGAGATATTAGTGATCACAATTGAAAGTTAAAAGTAGTAGTGTCTAAAGTTGAATGTTTTGCTTGTATATTGTGTAAAGAGGTAAACTTTAGGAACTATTTTGGTTTGGTCAATGCCTTAACTTTTTTCTAGTTATGGTTAAGGATTAATGTTAGAATTGTAGAAGTTAGAATTGGTTATAAACCATCTTCGGATTAGTCCAAAATCTAACTTTTTGATTAGTTATGAACCCAAAAAGGTGGTTATGCTAGAATAGATTATAAATTCATGAATAGCACATGTAATGAGGGACTCTTTGGATTTGGAAATAAGGGGACAGTTATGTTGAAGTTTGATAGCAAAGCAATTTTTGGAAAGTGCGTACAATTCTTGCTCTTGTAATCAGCAAATTTTCCTACGTTCTTGGTGCAAAGAAATAAAAGGAAGTGCATTTTGTGTTCTCTTTTCTACAATATCTGAACTGTTTGGGTGTTGATTCTTGTTTTAATTAATGTTTTCACTAGGTTGTAAGGGGAGAATTAGGATCCAGGTTTTTGCAAATTGCAAGTTCGATAGTCAATAAGACCAAGGATTTGTTAACTCGAGATGAGTATCATGTTACAGTAATCAATCTTGGTCATGCCTCTTGTGAACAAATAACAGAGAACTTTGATGATTCCACTCAGGCTTGAAAGAAAGGATGAAGAAGCTGGAAGATGGGTACCAAAAACAGAAGAGGGAAATCAAGTCCTTGTGCAAGTTCATAATCAACTTGCCTTTTCCAGTGGGGGAGGAAGGCTGGTCTTTTGTTCCTCCTACGGGTGTTTCCCCTGAAGCAATAGATGATATTTGTAGGATCAAGCAGATTGCTCAAGGTGTAAAGATTTGGGTAAGAGGAATTCAGGAAGAAGCAGTCAAGCATGTAGAAGAATTGGTGCAAGTTCATTGTAGGGCGGTAGCTATACTCTCCAACATCCAATGCATGGATGAATCATGGGAGGATGAGCACATTTAGTAGGATGAGGTGATTTCTAATATACAATATCTGATGGAGACTCCCAAGAAGGGTTTGATTGATGGTAGAGTTGTTGGTGAAGGGGATGTCTATGATTTCCTCCAGTCGTACATTGCAGTGATCACAACCAAGGAAACATTTGAGAGCTTCACAAGTGAATCTACTAAATGGAGACCAAGGGTTTCCAATACAGTTGCACTCTTGTTGTCATAGAGATTGAGAGAGAAAAAAATAACAGTGAACAACTTGAAAGGCAAGTTGGAGGAGTTCTTTAAGCTCTGGTTTTGGGTTTGGAGGATAGGAGTAGGAAGATGACAGACAAGTTGGCCAGACCAAAGGTGTTGGGAATACAAGTTGCATTGAGACATGGAGAGTCATAAAAAGATATAGGCTGATTATAATTAGGGGTTGCAGCAGTACATGGATTGGGCTGATTGTATCTGCCATACTATGAGAGAGTCAGAAAGAAGGTTGCTGTTTGAACTTTGAACAGACAAAGAAACAAGAAATTAAATCAGCAATCTCTATGCATAGAATAGGTGGCGCAATTGCGAGTAATTTAAGGCTTAAAGAGTGGCTTGTCAAAATTAGGACTAGGTGATAGGGATTGAAGAGCCCCATGGGCATTATTGGTGAGGGGGCTAACATAGTGTTATCTAGGCATCAGAACTTAGGGCATGAAATAGAGCCAACCAAAATAAAGTGGGAAAGCTAAAAGAAACTGCAAACAAGATGCTAAAAATGGTGCGTACACACATTAGTACTAGACAAACATAAAGCATTCTCAAATAAAGTCAAAATCCATGCTGTCTAAGCACTGAATGAAATCCTAATGATGCTCACAAACAGGAGAAATAGGCCAATTTAGCACAAAGTCAGCCAAAAAAACTAACAAGGGGAAGTTAGAAGCTACAAGATAATTGTAACTGAATTCACACAAAAAAGAGTAGCTTAAAAAGTTAAAAGGGTACATTTTGCATTTGATCTTGATTTTCAATCCCCAATATAAGTTGGACCGCATCATGTCGATGGTTTGTGTCCCAATTCTGAGCAACTCTTAGTCACTGTTGTATTTATAAATAGATTGAAGGGCTTTCCCTGAGCTTTGCACAATTGTTTCCTTGCAGTGAATGTGTCAGTCACTCCAGGGAACATAACTTTGAACCTGTGAACCAACAGACTGCTTCTTCTGTGAAACACAAATTTTCTTCTATGCTAGATGGTCTGCAACTTATCTTGGCATCAACATATCTTCTCCACGTCTGTTGTTTCATGTGGCTCACTGCAGTGGTCTCTTCCTTCTTCTACTTTCAGGTATGCCTATCAATAAATACTATTTTTTTTAGTATAGAGCTCAGATGTTTTATCCCTTTTTGTTGTCTATGAATCCATATGTTCTATTACATATTTCTTTTCACATTTAAGACTTCAGATACTTTTGAAGGGTTCATAATTATATTGTAGATGGTTCATGAAAAGTGAAATTTCATGAAAATAGAAATTTGAAATTTCTACCTTTGCTAACAGGAAAATCTAGAAACCTAAAATAGTACGGATCTGTATTTACAGGATTAGAAAACGAGATGGAGGATTCATATATTGACTTGGTGCTTGAGATTGACCAAAATCAATTGGAGCAACATGAATGCTTAAACATCAGATGATGAAATCGGAAAGATTGGGTATTTAGCTTACATGGGAAGAATAATGCAGGGGTATATTTTTCTTAACATTAACTAGTTATTGGGACTGATTGCTGATGTCCCTAGGCTGAGAGCGTATGCATTTTGAGTGCTTTTAAACAAATTTATATTAGTGTGACAATGATGACAGAACCATGCTTCTAAAATTAAACATTTCCAATTTAATAATCAAAATCCGTAAATTTTGTGTAACAATAAATAATAGGGATACATGAGGATGTATCCCCTACGCTAGAGGCATGCATCGCTATCCTGTAGCCATTCCGGGGACAATGGGATGTCAAGTGGACATCTCCCTAGTGTGCCCACTGCCTGAGAATTGGCAATAAACAGCTAAAAAGTCTCCGATCCATTTGGGATGCCAGTCCGTGCTCAGGATGGCTGGGTTCCTCCATCGCTGGGTGTGCTTCCAGGTAAAAATAATAAGAAAGTGAATTTTTTAATCTTTTTTTCTTCTGTTGTAGCATGGGGGCTCCACAAGCACTTCCATAGCACAAAGGACAGCTAGAATCACTTTGAGAGATAAAAGAAAAACAAAACCCTACAACAAGTATATTTTCTCCAGCATTTGCTCGTTGCTATGAGAGTTTGCTTGGTGGAGAAGAGATTGGCATGACCTAGAGGAGAGATTGGATTTATTAGAGGAGACATTGGACTGATTTTTATTTTGCTTCAAACTAGAAGCAAGTTCGCAGCTGTAGGTTTGAAGTTAAAACCAAGTTTTGTCTTTTATTTTTAGTTTTTTAAATTTTTCTTGCTTGTAAATAATATTTGGATTGAAAAATCTGCTCATGGATTTGGCTTCATACTTTCAACCTGTTAGTGAACAGATTGTCCTCCAAAGAAAAACATACAAATTAACCCCAAAAGCCGAGATAGGAAGATTGAATATGCACTAACAGTTGGGTCATTTTGCTATTGAAAAGCGTAAGCACCCTCTGAATTTATCCAGGTACAGCTCCCTGTGTATGATTTACAATGAATTCAACTACACTAAGATTGACAATGCTTTTAACCTAAAAGCAAGAAAGGTTTACAAACATCTATTCGTAAACACGATATAGATGCGGAAAAACTAAATAACTAAAAGGAGAATGAATAGTAAATGACATAAAGTTCATTTACTTGAATGCTGCATTACGAAGAGAACAAAAAGAAGGAATAAATCTTCCATCCTCTTGAGAAAGTGAAGAATTAAAGCTTCACAGACAACTTGAAATCATAACGTATTCAGAAAACAGTGACATTAAAATGCATTTAGAGAAAACTGAAAGCTATACAAAGATCACAATCAATGGAAAGATAATTGCCCAAACTCCAAGTTTTGATGTGCAATTATCTTCCAAATCTCCCTTCTCTAAAGCGTAAAAGATTGCATAGAGCTTATTACACATTTGCATCAGAATCACTACCTAGAAGAAACAGAAATTCCCTCCCTTACATTATGCTTAAAATCAAGATTTCCCCTTATCCTAACACAAAGTTCAGAAAAAGAACAAGAGCTCTGCTCTTCCACAGCCCACAGTCCGCTTTCTTTCCCGTCCCTAGAACTGGAAAAACTGGAACCCCCCTTTCGTTTCACGCATGCGTATTTATTTCTCCTCCTTTCAGGTGGCCCTTTTTAGTTTTGATAACTGACTCTTTAAAATGTTTATCATCTTCCTATAATCTGACGTTTCCGGCTTCACTTGTATTTTACTGCTAGTAAGATAAGCTTTTGTTCAGGTACCCAAACTTTAACTTGCCTAACCCAGAATACTTAAATATCTTTCTGAATACATAAACATGCGAGCCATCTTTAGTTATATCCCTAGTGTCTGAACTGAAATTGATCAATCGTGGGATAAACTATTGCAACCATATTATCCCACCACTTGGATTCATTTAACCAAGTCACCCTTCATTCTCGGCACACCTGTCTCGATTTGATTTTGAAAATTATGGAATTCATTATGCCATATAAAACATTTTACAAGTGCTTTTCATGTGCGAGCGATTCATATCTATGCTTTTCTCAGGTAAATGTTACCTCAATGGATCATGTGTTTCTTATTTCCCATGCTGTGTCAAGATCTCGGGTCTGTGTTTGATTTTTAATTCCCCAAAATAATTCCTAATTTCTCAACATACTGTGGTTATAAGGGACGGGCTATTGGAAGGAGACTGCAAACATCTATCAACGTCTTGAATCGATGTTTGAGTCGAATCATGGCACCTGTCATACAATTTGCATGTACCGCCTTTGATATTAGTAGAAGATATATGTCTATTAAAGACATTGCCGATAGCCAAAGTGTCGAGATCAGTTACTAACACCATGCTATCCTTCTAGTTTCTCTCGATGAGGCATTACTATTTAACATGGGCTTTTTCTGGATGAATATGCAACTTCTCCCTTCCATGTTGTTGCTACCAATCTCCAAGTTTGGATGTGGCTTCTTCTTTTGCCTTCTTACCATGCACAATTTATTCTTCATTGGAGACCACATGACATCCATTGGAGTGTGATCTCTATCAAGAAACACTTTTGCCTTTAATTTGAATACCGCGGCTTTTGAGTCTCCATGGAAATCATTACCATAAATCAGTATTGAATCACCAATTTTACTTGAGCTCTCGAGTCGCATGGTAATGAATCGGGTGGGTCATAGGTTCAAGTGCTTCGACTCTGACCCAATCTTTTTAGTTCTATGAGATCGATAAAGGAACGATCTTCTTTGTATTTTCAATCATGGTCGACATTCTATTCGAGCATTTGGGAGACGTACTTTGTGGCTCCATGCCCAACACCAGAATTGATCGGGTTCCTTTCTTTAACAAGACAATACCACTGACAGAGCTCGCATCATCAATCATTGTGTAGAGGCGTCAATGCATATCAAAAATTGAAATGTATGTTGATTTGCATGTTGGTGTTACAATCCTTGATCTTTAGATTCGACTTCGTGGATTGAGGAATTGAGAGAAACCAATCACCAAATGAGTGGTATAAGATGCCACCAAGAAAACATACTTGGAAGCTCTGCAATCATACTTCCATCAGAAGCTCGGGTTATAGCGAGATATTTGGGTTTTGATAGCAGCTTGATTCCTTAAGGCTCTAATGCAATTCTGCCATCAGAAATTTGTACCCAATTTTTGAGTGATAATTATTTTTTATTTATTTAAACATTTCAAAGTCCATTGGCAATGGTGTCATCCTCAGTGTTTATTGGGATTCTTGATTCGCGGTTTGGATGAATCATCTATGGCTTTAATCAACTTTTCATCAAGTCTCCTAGTTGAAATATTCTTACTGATCATAGGATCAAACCGCTGTGATCATCCACGGTCCTTCAAGTGCGGGTTGCTACCAAAATTTTTGTAAGCATTCAGTCGGACGAATCATATGGACTTCCACGACTTCAAGCACCCTAGCATGACATGTATCTTTTGTATGATGTGACCCTCATCAAGATGTCGACTCTCCTTTAATGTTGGACTGCAGATATGTTCCTGAAGTGCAGAGGATGCTGCCACCATACATGATGCCGGCTTCTCCATATGTCTTGGTACAAAGCTCGAAATAAATTCTGACTTGCTTAGTTGACAAACCCAAAAGAATTCTTATTTGCATCCATGGGGCTCAAATATGTCACTTTGTCAAACACCCTCCATTATAGTTTGGATGAGTCAGTCACTGACTGTATCACAAACTAAATCCTTTAAGCATATTTGCATTTTCATCATGCCCAAGGATGTAAAGATATCATATTCATTCTAGTTATATTCATGACGACCTGTCACTGCTATTTCATCAAAATGTGGGGCACATTCCTCTGTCGCACATTGTTCCCATCATCGAGTTGTATTATGTACCCTGTTTGAACTGATTTTCTTTGATCATTGCAAAGGATACTTTAAATCCTTTATATACACCATTCTTGCATGATCCAATCAAGACTTGGAAAGACATGAACTTTCTTTATATGTAAGGAATCATAGGCACGCGACTTTCCAGACATTCTGAACCATATAAGTCTGAGAGTTCGGGCCATGTAGCTGCACCTTTGTATATTGAACGTTGAATTGATATACTCGGAAGGAACTTGATAAATCTAATGAAACCTCCTGTGAAGTCTGAATCCGAATATAATGACCTTTGCACCTCTGAACTGAATGATTCTACTTCCGAATCTGCAAATCGGCAAATCTGCAAATTTGAACCATTTTGAACCTCTTTGAACCATTGTTCAAAGGAGTTCAAGACCATAAATCAAAAATTTAAATTACTAGGGGTATATGGGTACCAACACAACCATAAATAAAAATACCACAAAATGACCAACAACAGTAGTGACAATCATGAGGGTAGTGAAAGTGAAATGAACACAATGTTAGTAAACCCTTATACTTTGAGAATGAAACCTCAGCTTCTATTCCACAAGGCCGTTATGCATAACCTACACCCTCTTTTCAAAAATTTGCAAAAGGCCCTTTCAACCCCAAGAAGCCATTGCTTCAGTTTGACTTGAAAGTAATTGGCAACAAGGGTAAGATATAGGGGCAACAAGTACTGGCTTTGTCATGTTTGCAACACTCATTACCATGGGAGCTATACTAGGGTTAAAACATCTAATGGCTGAGAGTGGAAAAGGTTTTAGAATTTGTGTCGATAACATTTGAACAATAGGTTGAAGTGGCAAGTTGGTTGGAGTGAGGACAAAATAATTACAACTCAATAAGAAACGACCAACTATTGATGTATGCCGCTTCTAATGTATCATTTGGAGAGAGTTGTGATCGAGGGAAGAGGAAAGCGAGGGAGAAAAATTCACTCATGGGGTTATTGAATATGCAAAAATGTGACCAAGACAATGCAGCTTTCAAATTCTTTTATGCACTCGCTCTTCTGTTTTATTTGTCAAGATCACCTTATTTCAAAGTTATGTTGATACAAATATTGATAGTTGGACCCTCATACGTTCCCTTTGGAGAACATTTATTACTTCCCTCCTTGACAAACAATATTCAAAAGTGACCATGATGATGGAGATGAGACAAAGATGGACTAGGATTGGCTAGCCTAGAGTCATGGATGAGATAACTGATATTTGACATGGACAACTCATATATGTTATTGTCACATGCCTAACTGGCTCAAAGTTTAGGGAGCTATTGATTGTTCTGGGAAATTGGAGGGTGCTAATTTCGATTTCGCCATTTTGAAGGAGGCTATAGAGGAGGTTGGGCTTTCTAATGTTATGCAAGTTTGGTTTAATGGTTAAAAGTGCTTACAAACATATATTTGGACTCCATGTTTTGTACATGATTTGAAAGATATTGACGCAATAAATTGGGTAAAGACAATAGTATTAGAAGCTAGAGACATATAAATGTTTGTATGTAACCATCACACTTTACTTGCACCATTTTGGTCTTTTTCTAACAAAGAATTCCTTAAACTAGGTGACATTAGATTTGCTAGGTATTATAATTTGTTGGCGAGGATGTTGGAAGTACAAGATGCTCTACAATTGATGGTTGTCTATGGAGATTGCAAAAACTGAGCTTAATCAAAGATAGAAGAATTGAAAGCACACTTATTGACACTTGGTGGACCAATATCAAGCAAGAAATCTGAAAACTTAATTTTTCTGAGTTTGTTACACATTGTTTTACTTCATATTTTAAAAGTTGTAATTTTTGAATGTTACTTGAAGGTATATTTGCTCTACTATATGACCAGCCATGGAGGTAATGCGATATGTAGATACAAACTCCTAGTCTGGGTGTGACTTATGAGATTTTAGATAGCATGCCTGATCAAATGAAGTAAGTAGTGTGTCAGAAGGATCCTAAATTGCAATTCTGTGAGGAGCATATTTGCTTAGTTGACACAAAGAGGTGGAATGTGTAAGAATTTGCCTAAGGGCAAAATTCACCCTGGAACTAAGAAATCATACATAAGCACAACTGTAGACCAAAAATGGATATGATCAATTAATCAGAGTATGTTTTAATACGTTGCTCTGTTCAGTATGTGATGTGATGTGCAAACACACTAGTAGTGCCTGTATATAAAGGCCTCTCAGGAAGCACCTAGAATGTCTCTAGAAAGAACTAGGAGATAAGATAAGCATCATGACAACTAAGCATGCACCTTATCTAACATTCTAGATGAGTGGATAAGAATGAGAAGGTTATAGACACCATGTGTTTAAATAGTGTGCTAACTCCTGTATTGTAGACACCATGTGCATAAAAGAGGTGCGGACTCCTGTGTTTTCAACATGACAACTCACAAGAGTATGCATACTCCTAGGTGGCTAATAAATAAATAATAAAAATATGCATTAACCTAAGTAAACTTAAGTAAGTGTAAATAGTGAATAATTATTTATACCAACACCCCCTCTTAAGTGCAACTTAGGGAAATGCCCTTAAGCTTACGAAAAACTAGGATGAAATGCATAATGGGTCCTGACTAATAGGCCATGTTAGGTACCCATGTACATAAGGATATGCAAATCTCTCATAAAGTGGGGAAAGAGGGAAAATCTCATCGGAAAAACTGTCCCCCAAAAAGAGAGATAAAAAGGGATGCATGAATAGATGGAGTAATCAAGACCCCCCCCCCCCCCATTGTGATATACATCGAGTATATACAAGAGAAAAAATGGAGAAGGACAAAACCCCCTAAGAGGAAAAAGTCCCCCCTAAAAAGGAGAAGAAGGAGACGAGGTAGTTCCCCCCCCTAAAGTAGCGTGCTGACTAGTGAGAAATGCTTTGATGTAGAAGCTGATCCATGACTGTAGAATGATGTTCCTCCCCTTTGGAAGAAACAATGGCAAGGGTACCTGTGAGATGTGTCCCCTATGAGCAGAAGGAATCTCTATGATGACCGGTGTCGCTGAAACCTGTTCAAAGGTCCCTGTGTCGATACTGATGATTGCTTCTTCCAAAACTGCTGAAGAGAAGTGCAGATCGAACAAGGAGTGTGGTAGAACCTGTCTTAGAAAACCAATAGTCTTCTCAACTGATGAAGAGACCTGCTGCAAATGCTGTACATAAGAATTCACAATCATGCCAACTTGGAGAGATTGATCATGTAGAGAATGTGCAATAATTGTAGAAGAATCTATCTCAACAAAGAGAAGCGATAAATCATCAAAGAAGTCTTCCATATCTGCTATGTGTGACTCCACGAATAGAGCTGAAATGTCTGGTAAGAAGTCATCACTTGGAAGGCCTTGTGTACCCTATAGTGCTGAAGTACATGAATCTGTCATTGCGGCAAAGGATGAAGTATCCGCCTGAAAAAGAAGACGAATGTCATCAAGAATGTCTCCCAAATCTTCAATGTGATACTCCATGAACAGGCCTACAAGGGCGGGAAGGAAGTCTTCGCATGAAGGTAATGTAGGAAGACATAAATGGCCTTGCTGCACTGAATCCAAAGCATCTGTGGCTGAAACTGGAGCAATAGGAGCAACAGGAGCAGGAGGTGTGATCTCATCTAGAGTTGAAGAAACCATAGCTGGAGTGACTAGATGTAGAATGTCCTCTGGAGATGGAGGAACACATGGATCTCCATATGCTTCCCAAATAGACATCTAAATATCATAAGGAAAATGTGCCATTCTAAGAGGATCAAAAGATTCCTTAGTCATACTATTATACAGAAAGCGATGAAGGTTTACAAGATCCGTCCAATTAAAATGTGGTGGCATTGAATAGAGATAAGGAAACAATTCTGGATGGTCTCTTAGACGAACAACTATCAAAGTGCTCCATTTATGATAGTTCCTTGTTGTCAACTGTGGTCTAATACCAAATTGACAGATTTGACAAGACTCCATGAGATCAATCAATGAACCTCCAAAGAATCAAAGAACCCCTCCTAATAAATGATTTAGGCACTTGATAGCCACTTGCTAATTTAGGGCCTACTTCCGAAAGTAGTATTTCTGTTTACAGAACCTATAATATAATTACAGATCTGGAAAGTAGACCAAAAAAATGCACTTTAAAAAAAAATGAAACCTAATTTGGAGTCCAGATGAGCCCATACTAAGCATTTTAAGTGGCAAAATTCGGGATTTGCGAGTTGCAGAAAAATTTAGGAACGGAGATGTCAAACCACCCGCACCAATGTGTAGATCACGAAATCCTACCCCAAAACAAAAAAATTGCTCGCAAAAAGGAGTTTGTATGAGGGAGATATCGTTGTTTGAAAATCGCTGCTATTGTTATGTTTTCTGAATCATCGTCGCGCCTCCAAAAAAAAAATGACTCTAGATTTTGCCTCAGATGTTCAATTTGGATGAAACAAAATCTAATCTGGGGGTTTTTGGACCTTTTGAATGTGATGCAAATATTTGATTTGCACCAGCTAGCTTCAATCTTCACCTGCAAAAAATCTCTCCTATGGCCCTATGGCCAATTTTTTTTCGGAAAATAATGCAGATCCGAAAAAAATAGAAGAGATGTAGATGAAGAAAATGCAGATCTGAAAATTAAATGTACAGATCTGAAATGATCATACCAATGCTGCAAATCGGTCCTTCGGGTGCCGGTTTGCAAAAAAAATTTGCCTCACGGTTGACTTTGGGCCAAGGTAGCTGAATTTATAGTCGATCTTCACCGATTCAGCGTTCTAGACACAATGGTGAGGTCAAATCTGGCTCTAGACACTCCCAATTTCTGCAGTACTCTGGATTCGGGCTGAGGTGCTAAAGCAACAATAGTCTCAAACGGCTATGTGATGAGAAAATTTTCAAGAGCTCTGATACCATGTAAGAATTTGCCTAAGAGCAAAATTCACCGAGGAACTAAGAACTCAAACACAAGCACAACTGTAGACCAAAAATGGATATGATCAATTAATCAGAGTATGTCCTAATACATTGCTCTGTTCAGTATGCGATGTGATGTGCAAACACACTAGGAGTGCCTGTATATAGAAGCCTCTCGGGAAGCACCTAGAATGTCTCTAGAAAGAACTAAGAGATAAGATAAGCATCATGGCAACTAAGCACACACCTTATCTAACATTTTAGATGAGTGGATAAGAATGACAAGGTTATAGACGCCATGTGCTTAATTAGTGTGCTAACTCCTGTATTGTAGACACCATGTGCATAAAAGAGGTGCAGACTCTTGTGTTGTCAACATGACAACTCACAAGAGTACGCATACTCCTAGGTGGCTAATAAATAAATAATAAAAATATGCATTAACCTAAGTAAACTTAAGTAAGTGCAAATAGTGAATAGTTATTTACACCAACAGAATGCCGTGAACACTCTTCATATACTTTCCCTTTTGTCTTAATCCAAAGTGGTATGCATCTAGACTTGGATGAATCCTTCCTTTTAAGGATGAAGAGGTTATAGATGGGCTTACAATGAGCCTCTATAAGATGTATAACAATGAGTAGACAACCATTCTTTGAGAGAAATGACTTTGTTTTGCCGATCTTTAAGATCCTTCACTTAGTAAACTAGAGGCTAGAATAGATAGGGCCACTATTGTAGAATAATCTTATTGGATTGTGGAAATTTTATTGGGAAGGATAGAATAGATTTGAAACTAGCAACCATTCGTTTTCTTTTGCCAATTGATAGTTCCTTTGCCATATAAAGGGATCACTTGTCTGCCTTAAATTATAAGCACCTTACATGTGTATACAATTTCATGATTGTTTAGCACACAATTTTAAGCACCTTAGATGTGTATACAATTTCAAGATTGTTTAGCATACAACTTGGCATGTTTTTATTGTAAGACTTCATATGGTGCTTAACGGATGCTTAAATTCAAATTTATGTTTATAATTTCAGTCTTGTTAAAATTGAGGTAAGTTCGTATTCTAAGTGCGCTCCTATTTTTCCTCGAATTCAATAATTTATTTAATTAGCTGGGCTCTAGATTGCCATTTGTGGCTTTCGTGCTCTGTCTTGACCGGGAAGTTAGCTGTACCTTGTAATCTGTCATCCCCTAATTGTTTGAGACTTGTAGTCTTGAACGGAGCTTTGATTAGGCGAGACATAACCCCTAGGGCATTGTGTTCCTGGGAACAAAATGCCAGGGGCATTGTATCCCCTTGAAGAGTAGGCTGAAATTGGATCTGGGGTTTTGTCTTAGTGATATAGTGGGTTATTTTAATTTATTGTCAACCTGCTTGAGTTTAACCTAGTAATTGATTCGGGTGGGATCCGAATGTGGATGTGAGAATTGGGTACATGGATGCACAATTTTGTTTTTGGAGATGTTGATGTGTATATGTATATACATCTATATTTTTAAAATATATATGTTATGTATAACACTCTATGCAAAGAAATGCAAGAAATATACAAAACTAAATCATTTGATAGTATGGTACATCACCAATAATATTCATATTGAAATTAAAACAAGGTATAACTAATAATTGAATATTCAATAAGATTATAAACCATATCATATATGTTTATGTTTACTATTGCAATGCAAATTAGAAAATCATCACCAATACAAAGTCAAAAAATATTTCATGATATAGTGTTCATCAATTTGAACCAAAATTGTGTGGATTCAAAAAACAAATCCTCATCATCTCCAACTCCTCAACTGCTGCAAGTTCAAGATCATTTGAATTGAAAGTGGTTCCACTTGTGCTAGATGCACCATGTGTCATGATGTATCAACATCGTCATCTTTGAATGTAGCAAGATCTTGAATCGTTGCATTCAAGTTTGCAGACTCGGGTTCTACATCTCAAAGCTTGGCTGCCCTTGCAGTGATTCTCATTATGTGACAAAAGATGCAAGTTGGTATGAATGTAAATTACGTCTTCAACTTTTATTTTATTTTTGAGCCCAACCGGTTATGCTTCATTGAGTGGATAAAGCAGTATGTACTATTCCGTTCAGTAGTAGAAAAACTTGCAACCTAATCAATGTTCACAAAATTAAAATAGAGCATAAAAATAAAAAGCAATCAAAAGATTGTAGAATACCAACACTACATTAAAAAGTAAAAATTAGTTGTGAGAGGATTTTGATTTTGAGAGGTTGTAGATGCTTAAATGATTGACCATAGAGGTACCACCACGTGATAGCTCCCTCAAATAATTTTTGCAAGCTCTAAATGCTCCCTTAAGGAGTGGTGTTTTTACCAACAAAGATGTCACAAGATTAATCATGCAATGATATTGTTAATATAGTGGTGCAGTGCAGCTCCCTAATTTTGGTTGTTGGGAGTTGTTAGAGGTTAAGTGTGTGTGTGTGCGTTTAATAAGCTCCAAGAGTCCTTGGAGTGCAACTAGTCCAAATGTAAGAGCCAAGTTGCTCACTAGGTCCTAAGTTGCTCAAAAGTTGCTCATTGAGCTAAAAGTTGCTCAATAGGTCAAATATTATTAGGGTTGGGTGACTAAGGTTTTTGATGGGCTAAATAGGTCCTAGGTATCTTATCTAGGGTCCTAGAATGGTCCTAGGTGAACCCATTTGTCCAAAAGTTCTAAGGAGCAAAAATTGCTCAAGAGTTGCAAATGGCAGTTTTGGAGGTTGTAACTACCCATGCTTGGGTATTGGAGCATGGAGGATCATATTTTGAAAGGTTGGAATGTTTACCATCAGATTATGCACGTGTGGGACTACTGTACGGATAGTTTCCTGAGTTTTTCATTGCTTAATGGTGTAGTACGACTGTGTAGGGATTGACACAGGAGATTAGGCTTATGATTTTTGTAGTTTAGCTTTTCCTTGTTATATTGCATACTCAAACTTGGATTGAAGTTATCAAGTTTGCAAGTTGCAGCATTTTCTTGTTGACTGTGTTGGGTGGATATTTTGCAACAGATGGTTTTGGATAAAATCTGGTCGCAAAATAGGGTGACTAGCCACAATGTGTGAGATAGAGTCTCTCCTACCTTAAAGGGAAGGCTCCCCCTTCTCACCGTTCGTTAGATCAACTCAGGGTAAGAAAGAAGTTGAGAGATTTTGTAAGGGGTGTTACCAATGTTCTTTCCTCTTAGCTTTTAGGAAAGAATCCACTTACTTGCATAGTGAGTAATGGGCAAGATGAAACCTCAAGCTACACTTCTATCTTAAGTTGTAAATGATGATAGTGATAAACTAACACTAACTCAAAGGCTAGCTGAAAGCGTACCAGTTTGGCTCTAAGTCTTGTTTAACCTATTTTATAAGAATAACCTCTACTATTAGGGCAAAAAGACTTCCAGTAGTAGAGAATTCTAACTATTTTTCATGAATTTGAGATGATAATACAAGCTATAGTCAATGCTTCTAGTCTATGTATTGTCACAACCATTCCCACTCAAAGCTTCGGCTTTGATTGCTTCTTAAATCACTATGCTCTATTATTAAACACGCAATAGTAATATAAATCAAAGACAATAGACACAAATTGTAGTCAAAGATTCTAATTTTCTGTATCACAACTACTTCTAGTCAAAGCTTCGAATCCAATTGCTTCTTTTATTCACTTTTCTCCCAAATTCGTACTACACAATCAAAGTTATGCTTGCACAAATGTGGCAAAGCTTTCTTGCATACAACAAAAGATGATTTTTACAATGAGGGGATACTCCTTTATATAGGCATAGGAGTTGAGAAAAAGATAGAGGAAAAAGTTGGAGTAACTTAACCAACTTTGACCTAGTGTAACTAAAAGATAAGTTATTGGGTTACATGCAATTGCACATGCAACTCGCATTACATATAATTAGATCCTTTCATGCGATGCATCTTCTCCAAGTACAAACATGAAAGAAGAAGATAGATGGAAGAGAAATGAAACAATCCTAGGGATTGTCCTAAAAGGCCTTATACTTGGCAATGCTATCTCGAATGATAACAGTATTAGGAGTTCCTATATTTTGTGCCACTTCATTCACCTTGATAACTATGGTGTTGCGTCTTATGATAACCTTTGAGTCTCTTTGATGAATTGTCCGTTGTCATTTGAAAACTTGATGTGATCAAACTTTTCTCTTTCAAGTTGTCATGAATTCTCCTTTGTAGATTGGCACATTCTGGAATCTCTGACACTTTGAAAACCTTCTCGATGGTGGCCGGATGTAAACTCGGAATAACTTTCAATAAGCACCTTCAACTCTTTATTTATTTATTTTAAAGTTAGAAGTGCTTGGCACATGGGAATGCGTGTAAATGAGAACTTTTGACTTATAAAAAGTGACTTAGGCTTTCAAGATGACATTGCATGGAAAATGGATTACATGTAAATGCAACATGTAATGAGAAATGGAAAGTGAGATGACATGCAAATGCGGATGGAGAATGAACTTACATGTATGTGCGGATGACGGATGAGATGAAATGCGTAATGACACAGGAAGTCAAATAACATGTATTTTCTTATGGAGGTGTAAGTGCATATGGAAGGAATGAATGCAATGGAACTTGAGGCGAAGTGAACTTTATAGACGCCTTTGAGGAAAGTAAAGTCAAAGTACATGGGAAAACATGCACATGACATTTTTGACCTTTTAAAAAGTGACTTTTAGTCAAAAACGGGTTTTAGAGATGCAATTATATGTAAGACTATTCATGTAATCGTGTCGTGCGATTGGATGCGGAAAGTGAGATCAGTGGAAATGGAAATGGAAAATGAGATTACATGTATGTGCGAATGATGGATGGGATGAAATAAATGTAATCGCATTTGACAAATGAGATGCGAAGTGTTGTGGTGTGGAAAGATGGAATGGAATGTGATGATGCTCTTGCATGAAATAGAAAGTGGAGTGAAGTGAAATGTGCTCAAGCTCTTGGGAAAGAACTTGCAATTTCTCCAAAATGAAGAAAAAATCGAAATGCAAACAAGCAAAACACAAAAACAAGCACAAAACAAACAAACAATAATTTGACTTTTTTCGTACTTTCATTCAACAAATATTAATGAGCAATGAAGGGTCGAATTTGACGTGAAAATGCTAAATACATGGTCTCCACAGACAATAGCATGCATTAAAACTCAAAAACGACCCCTGTAGATCCAAGGGTATGGGCTGAGATGCCATTTTTTGAGTTTTTTAAACAAAAATATGACTTTCTTATGCAAACATTTGGGCCTTTTTTGCAAAAACGTGGCCAAAAAATGCATGTTTTTGAGTCATTTTTGACTTGTGAATGCAAAAACGACTTTCCCAAATGCATATACATGGACCCAAATGCGAAAATGTGGCTTCAAAACACATAGAAGGGGATAAAAACCCCAACATTTTGTGCGTTTTTAGCGAAAAACTGATTCATAAAAGGCATGAAACAAAAACATTTTGGCTTCCAAACACCAAAACGTGAGCCAAGATGTCATGCAAACCACTAAAAATGCTGAAACGCTTCCTCTTGGAAAAACGTGAGCCAAAAATGAAGATTTTTGACGATTTTCTCAAAAGCATGTCCTTGAAAATAGTTGAAAATAACGTTTTTAAGCAAGAAAAATCCACATTCATTGTTTGAAAGCCCATGGCTTAGCAAAAATGACCCTATTGGAGAAGATTTCAAGAATATCCATGGAGAAAATCAATCAAAATCTTCAAAAATGGATTCTTGAGAGTTCTTTGCAAGTATTCTTTCCAAAACGGGTTTTGGAAGGGCAAGAACATGAGCTTTAGTGCAAAATGCACCTTTTCATGGTTAATGCATATTTTAAAAACTCACCAAGATGCAAAATGCACCTTTTGGGGGTGGTTGCATATTTTAAAACATGTCTTCAGTTTAAAAGCTCAGCTTTTCATGGTGTATGCATGTTTTAAGTGAAAACTCAACTTTTTGGTGCAATGACATATTTAAGTAATAAAACTCAACTTTTTGATGTCATTGCACATTTCAAATGAGTTTAATGGCATCAAAAAGGTTCACCTTTGAGTGACTTTACATTCTAAGTTGAATTTTACATGCAATGGCATGAAAATGGTCCACTTTTGATGAATTTTACATGTAAAGACATGGAAAGGGTCCACTTTTAATGACTTTAAATGATTTAATAAGCACATGTCAATTTAATTTCATTAAAATATTACTTAAATGTGACATAAATTATATTTACATATCATATTAATAATACAACATGTAAATATCATATAAGAAGTAATATTTACTAGAATATTTGATTTAAATGCTAAAAATTAAATTGAACTACATAGTAAATATAGTCACATAAGTGAACAATCAAAAAGTAAACTCAACTTAAAAATATAACATAAAGTGCACTATAGTTACTTTAAGTGAAAATTTAATTGATAAAGTAACTTATAAACATAAAATAAAGTGAATTCAAGTTATATTTTTCAAAAAGTGAATGTCAAATTAGAAATATAACATGATATTTTTAATTTGTGCTGTTGCATAAAAAATGTCCACTTTTATGGCCATATCTTTTGATTGACAACTCCAATTAAGCGCTAAGTTAGATCAAATCGAAGGGGAAACCAAAAGCCATGACTTGAGCAAAAGCAAATGACTAAAAACCAACAAACACACTCAAAAACAAAGGAAAGGACGATGAATGCCTCAAAAATCAAGTATAGGCTTGACTAACAGAAAAAACAAAAAAGACTTGACGAAAGCCTCAAGTAAAATAATTTGATATGCGAATTGGAGTTGACTGATTTATCAACATTAAGCAATTGAATATCAAACTCAACTTAGAGAGATGCGGAACTAGTTTGAAAAAGTTTCGTACTCTTACCAGCATTTTGTGGTGACGAAATGCAGGACAACAGACTGGACTAAGAACTTCCTTCACAGGGTTGTTTTCACAATAATGACTCTAACCTATTCATTCACAGTGGAAAATGCATGAAACCTGGTGGGATAGGTCAGACATTGTACATAGTACTTTGGTTTTGTTTTGCATTTTCAAGATTGGTTTTCAAGCTATGGTTTTGACGCCCTAGGCTGACTGCTAGGAGTATGTGAGCTTGGACAGTTTGTGGAAGTTATAGAGTATGCCCATGATCAAGCTGGGTGTAGCAAATGGTGTTCCTAGAAACCCTAGTATGCTACCTTGAATGTCCAAGTGGAATGGAAGGTTGATTTGCAATTTGGAAGAAGTTAGAGCTTTTTTAGTGTTGACTGGTCTGGAGGCCGAAAAGTTAGGCTAAAAACTAGGGCGTAAGGAAGAATAGGGTTGTGGGTTTTTTGAAACTTTGAAAATTTGGAATCTTGGAGTGCCAGGGGATAGCTTTTAGATTCCTAAGGTTTTTTGGAAGAATTTGAAGTATGTGTGGAAAAGCAGGGTTACTGGACCTAGAAGCCATTAGGCCTAATTAGCCTATGCGAAGAAATTGAGTTTTCTTTCATTGTTGTGACCAGAAGTATTGGGTGAGGTCATGAAGGTTATGGAGAGTATCTACAACATCAGTAGACTCTAAGGAAGTGGAAGAACAAGATCCTAAATGAGGGTTAGGGTTCTAAGGGAAAGAATGGCTAGTAGGACTAGTGCCTTAGAATGGAGACTAAGTCTACGCAAGACCAACTACACCTAGGAGAGAAGTTGGAGGAAGAGTCTTGGAGGATTGGATTGGTGGAAAGGACAAGAAACAAGAGTCATTGGATGATTAAGGAATTAGAACCTTAATCAGGAGTGGTTATTGGATAGAACCCTAGGTCCTCTGCATCAGAGTGGTATCAAAGCCAACTCTTAGTTTGGTTTATGTTTGACGTGGAAGATAGTCAAGAGGTTGACAGTATGCCACCCAAGGCAATGAGCAAGGGTGCCATACTGGATTTGGTCCAGGATCTATTGGTCAAACCCAATCAGGTAGACACAAAGAGCAAGAAGAAAATCACAGAATGGGGAGATGAGAGTGAGGAAGAAGATGAAAGCCTTATAGGGGAGACATCTGACAGACGTAAGGATCATGAGGTAGATTAGGAGAAAAAGGTGTTTTTGGGTGCCTTTATGTCTCTTAACAAAGACAGTATGGACCACATCCCTTACTACAGTGGTAGTTTGAATGGAGAGGAATCGCTAGATTGGTTAGAAGCGATAGACAATCAGTTTAATTACAAGGAAGTACAAGAGGTGAAGAGAGTCAGCTATGCCAAGGCTAGACTCAAGGGATCAATACTAGTATGGTGGAACATGATGCAAGATGATAGATAGCAGCAGGGAAGAAGAAGATTGTGTCTTTGGAGAGGATGAAGATTAGGTTGAGAGCTAAATTCCTTGCCACAGAGTATGAGATTCGGATATACCAAAGGTTGCATAACCTAAGGCAGAGAGACCTCACAGTGAGTGCTTATACTGAAGAGTTTAACAAGCTAAGCCTAAGGGCAAGAAGACAAGAAGAAGAAGTAGAAAAAGTGGCAAGATACCTCAATGGATTGAGGCAAGGGATTCAGGATGAGATCAACATTATGACTCTTGACAATATGCATAAACGTTTTCAGCTAGCTTTAAGGGCAAAAGAGAAGGCAAGGAGGAGACATGATTCACAACAAAGAGGTAGAGGTAACAGAGGTTTCAGAGGCAGAGGCAGCTTTGGCAGAGGACCAAGACCAAGCAAGTCAGAAGAGACTCAAACCAATGATATTTATGGGGGTAATCAGAACAAGAACACAACAATGAGGGGGATATAGAGGAAGGGAACCACCTAGAGGTAGGTTCCAGTCCCAAGGTAGAGGCGGTATTGTTTTTATTGGCGGATGCTATAATTGTAACCAATTGGGCCATACTATGGGTAGATGTAACAACCGGTTTTTCCAAGGTCTAATTTACAATTAACATACTCAAGGAATATAGATATAATTTCGATTTCATAAGAAGGCAGTTACATCATTCATGTTCATGTGAATATGATTTACCGTTAAAAACAGTTATACAAAATTTTCTTAACTAAAAAGACTTGAATTACCATCAAATGAAATTACTACAGAAAGTGAAAACCACATACCTCGGAAAACTGAGTTCGAATCAAACTAGAGATGCCTCTGCAACCACCCGGGTTAGTTCACAAATACACTATAACAACTTCATATGACAACTTTCCTCTGAAAACTATTTTCTTAAAATCAAATTAAATACGTCTATTATTTTAAATTAGGGCATCACTTACCACTGTATCAATTAGGGCATTGTTTACCTTCGGTTTATTTAGGGCTTTTGATACCGCTATCTCACTTAGGGCTTCCAATACCACAAATTCATTTTAGGGCTTCTGCAACCACGGATTCAATTTAGGGCTTCCAATACCACTGTATCATTTAAGGTTCCAGCTGTCATACAATCAATTAGGGCTTCGGATTTCTTTTCCTTCTGATTACTTATCTGTGATAGTAACTCAAGATTAAAAATATATACTTAATTTCGATATCATATATATATATATATACATATGTATATATATATATATATACATATGTATATATATGTATATATATACATATGTATATATATGTATATATATACATATGTATATATATATATATACATATGTATATATATATATATACATATGTATATATATACATATACATATATATACATATGTATATATATACATATATATACATATATATACATATGTATAGATATGTATATATATACATATGTATATATATACATATCTATACATATGTATATATATGTATATATATGTATATATATACATATGTATATATATACATATGTATATATATACATATGTATATATATACATATACATATGTATATACATATGTATATATATATATATATATATATATATATATATATATATATATATATATATATGAAAGTAAAATGACGATATCAATGAAATAACTTAATTTAATCTTACCTCCTTCCATATAAAAGTATTAATACCCGATTCCAATAAACATAGGAATGCATAGCTTATTTTTCTTTGACTCATATCCGACATCATGAGTGAGGTGAAACATTGTCAGGGGCTTTACCATCCAACCTCGGACCACATATTATCCCCACACGATCTCTATTGAGAAAGGCCCTCCCTACCCGGAATTGAGAGGGATCATCTTACCATTCACTGGACTTCCTGATAATTAACTTCACCATACGACTTGGCAACAGGAGATCACAATAACAGGAATGTGCAGGAGTTATTAAATAATTCATATTAAATGATAAATATTGAAATGTCATAAGTGATTCTGATTCTTATTATTGGTGATTACTTTCTCACACCTCATCACCCATCTTCTTGGCTACACAGCCGGGTGAGTCCCAGGTATTCAGAATTCTCAGAGTAGACGGCTCTAACAATTATTCAAAAAGATTACATACATCCGACATTTCACACTTTGTGATCACATAATTATGCTCTTTAAAGATTTCAAAATTGAATATTTAATTAATTAATTTAATCATAACTAAATTCTCTTCTGCATTCTTGCAGATTAAATTCCTCCTCTTCACCATTTCATGGCTTATCTTCCGGTGAATTTCCTCAGTGTTAATAGTATTCTGGATGTGCTCAGAAAATTATGATAGCATGTGCATGGTGTGGTTTCATATAATCAATCAATTTATTACAATTACCAACGGCATTCATAAATGATATAACTCAAGAATATTTGGTGAATGATCTCATATAAATCTCAGATTACTGACTATGAATTGATCTCTATTCGACTTGCCTAGCCGACTATGGATGAATACTCAACCAAGATGAAAAGGATTTGTAAAACATATTAATTTATTCTTAGCTCTATCAATCAGAATAGCCAGGAAGGTTGAAATGATATAAAGTGAACAAACGTATAAACAATTAAAAAGATAAAAAGGATTGGCAAGTTGAGTGGTGGAGATTGGGTTTGATGACCCAAATTTTGAAATCCTTGGCCAGGGTGGAATTAGGCAGATTTGCCAGAACAATTGATCTTGTTGATTGTCTTGATGCTTCAGTTATTTTGTCAAATAACTGTTGGGACTTCAACCCACCTGATTATTCAGTGGCAGGACCAGAATGTTACATATTTATTATCCCTGGTGGGAGGGCCATTCTTTGTCGAGAATGAGAAGATTAAAAGGGTCCCGATGCCTAGACTTGCGCAATCCAAACACAGTTTAAATCTTGATAAAATGATATCTAAATCCATCATGAGCAGGTTTGTCGACCCAAATTAATGAAAGAAATAAATTGTTACCAATTTGAACCTGAATTGAATGAAAACAAAACTGTGAACCATGATTCTTTTTGATGTTGGTTAAACGAAAAGATCATTATGTGCTCCAGTAAGGAGTTGGAACTATCAATATTTGTAAACTTTTGATGAAATGGGCATGGAAGCCTGAAGCATAGAAATGGAAAGATGAATTTCCAAGTATTTACAAATGAATGATGAGAATTTTATGAATTGTTTCAGATGCCTATGATCTTGATTAGATTTATGATTATCTTGCATAGTATATCCTTTGACACATTGTTATACATGTATAATACACATGCGATGTTGACTTTACATATTGAGCTATTTTGAAGATATCCTATCATGAAATGATTATTCTAATGAAATATTGGGCTTGAAGGCCAAGGTTGCAATGGAAAAACATGGATTCACTAACCTATTACAGGCAATCTGTAAGTTTGCAAGGAAGATCTACCCATTAATGAGGGCTATATGCCAAATGGTATGTATGAGTAATTTAAATTATGATCAAGTTATGATCTGGAACTTGCTGGTTGAAGAATTTGCATGTTGAATACTTATCTTACTTTCAGCCACTGAACCTTGTAAATAAAGAAATCAATATGGAATCAAACTAATGATATGGTGGGTGTCTACATAATTATTACAAGAGTATGAAATAGAATCGATTCAACCGATGCTAAGATGACCACCGTTACGGTAAAGTGAACTCAGGTGAGTACGTGTTCAATTTTATGTCACCATGCAAGTATCTTTTTGAAAAACTTTAAATTAAAAATGGATCTTGAGTTTCGACTATGATTTTCATTCTGACCCAATTGAGAAAAGAAATGATATCACAATGATTATATATATGTATCTTGTATATGGAATCTTTTTTTAGTGTCTAAATTGCAGAGGTCATCGAGGACGATGAACCACAAGGGGAATGGTACATTACATTCCAATTTTTAAAATACTCCTTTATAATATTTGTTGCAATATCAAGTTCATCGAGGATGATGAACCACAAGGGGAATGGTATGTTACATCCCAATTTTTGACCTAGCTTGAAATATAGCCGTTAAGGTTCACATGAAGTCAGTTGGTAGTCTAATTTGATATAATCTGGCGAAATGGTAAGATAGTTGGTTGTTATGATTTCAAGTGAAGATGACATTTTAGTTGATCATTAATCGCGAATTCATGGAATGAAGATGAAAGGTTAACTGTTATGATTATTTATGATTAAATAATTTAATTACTAAGAAATTTCTTGCAGGGAGCATGTCGAAGGGGTGGAAGCATTGTCAGAAAAGAATTAGGTAGGGCATCACCATCACTGGGTAGACGGGTAAAGGATCTAGCCATAATACATGTGCAGGACTTGCATGAGTTATTTAATAATTTAATAAAAAATAATTGAGATAAAATATAAAATGTATCTTAAAGGATTTTAATTTATCTTTCGTCGTATTATTTTAATAATGATTTATATTCATGCATTTAATAAATAAAATGATTTTTGGCACTATTATAATTTAATAATTAATAAGTAATGTTACAAATAAGATTATAATAATGTTCGATTTATAATAATTGTATTATTATAATTTTCAAATTATAATCTCCCAATTCTTCTTTCCAAATTCTTATTTTTCTTTTGTTCTTTTCATAGTCGATTTTATGTTTGGTATCCAAATGGTCTTCTTGGGAATTTGAAGGGATTCTTGTAACTATTTGGGAAGCCAATGAGTCAAGTTAAAACTTTATATTAGAGTATCGATGATCGCTTTTAATAATCTTTTTCTTTTTGGTAGCCGACTACCATTATTAATTACGGCAATAGCATTTGGGGCCTTTGAAATTCCTTAGGGTCATATACTCTTATATACTTGCGATTTTATTATATGCCTGGGTGTGATGAAGGTATGGACTGCTGTATTCCTGCGAGTTCATTTCAAAATTTGTAGCAGCACTTTTCCAATCCAACATGTCGTACAAGTTCTGATTTTACTGAAGATTTACGCAATATTTATACTCTGGAGTTTTTCTGCAAGCAAACCAAAGAAGAGATAATACAAATCGACTCCAGAGAGTTTTGGACTTATACAGGTTATGTGGTAGTCAATCTCACATTTGGAGCTGTGTACAGTTGAAACGTTTTTGAATCTATTCTTTCCTTTCAATCTTTATTCCATGCTAATCGGTGTTTTGTTATCATTTCCTTATCATATTTAAATAGAATCTGATGCCGAAAATATATTCAGTTTGTATGATGAATGCATGTATACATAATCATACGCTTCTTAAATGAAATTCAATGGGTCATGTATCAGAGCATATGCTGTTCATTTGGGATTATCTTAGTCTTAGATTAATGAACCTATCTGAGTACAAGTAATTGTGTTTGTGTTTCACAGTTTCTTCTTTCTTGTTTGTTGCCGGCTACATATTGATAGAGCTAAGAATAAATTAATATGTTTTACAAATCCTTTTCAACTTGGTTGAGTATTCATCCATAGCCGGCTAGGCAAGTTGAATAGAGATCAATTCATGATACTAGCTGTTGGTAATCTGAGATTTATATGAGATCATTCACCAAATATTCTTGAGTTATATCATTTATGAATTCCGTTGGTAATTGTAATAAATTGATTGATTATATGAAACCACACCATGCACATGCTATCATAATTTTCTGAGCACATCCAGAATACTATTAACACCGAGGAAATTCACCGGCAGATAAGCCATGAAATGGTGAAGAGGAGGAATTTAATCTGCAAGAATGCAGAAGAGAATTTAGTTATGATTAAATTAATTAATTAAATATTCAATTTTGAAATCTTTAAAGAGCATAATTATGTGATCACAAAGTGTGAAATGTCGGATGTATGTAATCTTTTTGAATAATTGTTAGAGCCGTCTACTCTGAGAATTCTAAATACCTGGGACTCACCCGGCTGTGTAGCCAAGAAGATGGGTGATGAGGTGTGAGAAAGTAATCACCAATAATAAGAATCAGAATCACTTATGACATTTCAATATTTATCATTTAATATGAATTATTTAATAACTCCTGCACATTCCTGTTATTGTGATCTCCTGTTGCCAAGTCATATGGTGAAGTTAATTATCAGGAAGTCCAGTGAATGGTAAGATGATCCCTGTCAATTCCGGGTAGGGAGGGCCTTTCTCAATAGAGATCGTGTGGGGATAATATGTGGTCCGAGGTTGGGTGGTAAAGCCCCTGACAATGTTTCACCTCACTCATGATGTCGAATATGAGTCAGACAGAAATAAGCTATGCATTCCTATGTTTATTGGAATCGGGTATTAATACTTTTATATGGAAGGAGGTAAGATTAAATTAAGTTATTTCATTGATATCGTCATTTTACTTTCATATATATATATGATATCGAAGTTAAGTATATATTTTTAATCTTGAGTTACTGTCACAGATAAGGAATCGGAAGGAAAATAAATCTGAAGCCCTAATTGATTGTATGACAGTTGGAACCTTAAATGATACAGTGGTATTGGAAGCCCTAAATTGAATTCGTGGTTGCGGAAGCCCTAAAATGAATCTGTGGTATTGGAAGCCCTAAGTGAGATAGCGGTATCAAAAGCCCTAAATAAACCAAAGGTAAACAATGCCCTAATTGATACAGTGGTAAGTGATGCCCTAATTTAAAATAATAGACGTATTTAATTTGATTTTAAGAAAATAGTTTTTAGATGAAAGTTGTCATATGAAGTTGTTATAGTGTATTTGTGGACTAACCCGGGTGGTTGCAGAGGCATCCCTAGTTTGATTCGAATTCAGTTTTCCGAGGTATGTGGTTTTCACTTTCTGTAGTAATTTCATTTGATGGTAATTCAAGTCTTTTTAGTTAAGAAAATTTTGTATAACTGTTTTTAACGGTAAATCATATTCACATGAACATGAATGATGTAACTACCTTCCTATGAAATCGAAATTATATCTATATTCCTTGAGTATGTTAATTGTAAATTAGACCCTAGAAAAACCGGTTGTTACAGTAGATGTCCTGAAAAGGCTTCCTCTTCATCTATGGGAGAAAGGAGAACACAACTAGTGCAGGAAGATGACACTCAAAGTGTTACATCACCTATTTCTATAGCAGGACCAGTAGTGGATGGTGAGAATCTGATGTTAAGGATGACTTTGCTAAAGGTACCTAATGTGGTTGAACCACCACAGAGAGTTTATTTAAGACCACTTGTAGGTCAGATGGAAAGATTTGCAGAGTGATAGTGGACTCTAGCTCCACTGAGAACATAGTATCCATTGAGATGGTAGACAAGTTGAACCTCAAGAGGATACCTCACACTACTCCTTACAAGGTGTCTTGGTTGAACAAGGGCCAACAAATACTGGTGGATGAACAAACATTTGTGGAATTTGATATAGGAGAATACAAGGACAAGGTGTTATGTGACATAATGCCTATGGATGCTTGTCATGTTTTGTTAGGGCATCCATGGCAGTATGATGCGAAGGCTATACATGATGAAGAGCAGAATAGCTATGTGATAACCAAACAAGGTAAGAAATTTCAGATGAACCCTTTGATTGAGCCTGAAGAGGAGAAACATGTGGGGGCAAGTGTGATGTTGTTAAGTGGGAAGGAGTTCCTAAAGGCTATGAAGAAAGAGAAAGGAGTATGTTGTGCAGTAGTGGTTAGGCCTAGAGAAGAGACCAAAGAGAAAGTTCAAGTGCCTCAAGAAGTGCAGCAGTTATTGGAAAGGTACCATGAAGTAGTGGATAATGGGCTACCCAATGCATTGCCACCTATGAGGGGGGTAAGTCATCAAATAGATCTAATACTAGGGGCAAATCTACCTAACAAAGCAGCCTACAAGATGACACCAAGTCAGAATGCTGAAATTGCAGAGTAGCTACAAGATTTGTTGGGAAAGGGCCTAATAAGGAAGAGCTTGAGCCCTTGTGCTGTACCAACTGTCCTTGCACCTAAGAAAGATGGCAAATGGAGGATGTGTACTGGCTCCAGGGCAATCAACAAGATCACCATCCAATATAGATTCCCTATGCCAAGAATTGAGGATTTGCTAGAAAATTTTGGAGGCTCTTGCTAGTTCTTGAAGGTGGATTTGAAGTCAGGATATCATCAAATTAGTGAGGCCTGGCAATGAATGAAAGACAACGTTCAAGACAAATGAAGGGCTGTATGAGTGGCTAGTAATGTCCTTTTGCTTAACAAATGCCCCAAATATCTTCATGAGGCTAATGAATGAGGTGCTAGCAGATTTCATAGGTAAGTTGTTATTTTGTATTTCGATGACAATTTAATCTTTAGCAGGTCGAAAGAGGAGCATATGGAGCACTTGGAGATGGTCTTGAGGAGGCTACATCAAGAGAAGCTGACGATCAATCAAGAAAAATCTGAGTTTCTAAAAACTGAATTGGTGTACCTTGGGTTTGTAGTTTCCAATGGATGTATTAAAATGGATCCTGATAAAGTCAAGTCCATATTGGAGTGGCTAACCCCTAAATGCATAGTAGATGTTACGAGTTTTCATGGATTAGCATCGTACTATAGGAAATTTGTGAGAGGATTCAGTCATGTATGTGCACCTATCCTCAACACCACATCCTCAAAACCATTAACAGAGGTATAAAATGTCAGTTTAAATGGACAAAGGCAGCAGATAAAGGATTTGAGCTTTTGAAAAGAAAGGTTGCAGCCCTACCTACCTTAAGGTTTCCAGACTTCAATCAACTCTTTGTTGTAGATTGTGATGCTAGTGGGCTAGCTATTGGAGCAGTGCTAAGTCAAGAAGGACATCCTATGGCATTTTTCTCTGAAAAGTTAAATGAGGGAAAACAAAGGTACTCCACTTATGACCTTGAGCTATATGCAATGGTCCAAGCCTTGAGGAAATGGAGTCACTACCTCCTTTGACCAAAAGAATTTGTGGTTTTTACAGACAACCATGCCCTTAGCGTCTTGAATGGGTAGGAGAAACTAAATCAAAGACATCTGAAGTGGGTGGAATATCTCAGTAGAAGAGTCCTAGCCATCCAGGATATCCAATTGCAGAGTGTAGGAATGGAGGACTTAAGAGACCTCTACAAGGAGGATAAAGATTTCAAAGAAGCCTATGAGGTATGTGACAAATTCAAGCAAGGTTTCAAAGTAGACTTTACTGATTATATGCCACAGGAAGGTTTGCTATTCTAAGGACACCTATTGTGCATTCCACAATGTTCTTAGGGAGAACATAATCAAGGAAAAACATCAAGGCAGTTTACAAGGTTATTTTTGGGTAGACAAAACCCTTGAACAAGTTTCCAGGTATTATCATTGGCCTAGGTTGCAGACTGATGTCACGAGGTTTGTGGAACAATGCCATATGTGTCAGAGGGCCAAAGGACATAGCAACAATGCTGGGTTATACCAACCACTCACCATACCACAAAGGCCATGGGAGTGTTTGAGTATGGATTTTGTTATAAGACTTCCTAAGACACCTAGGGGGCATGACAGTGTATTTGTGGTTGTGGATTGTTTTAACAGGATGGCACACCTCATCCCATGTAAGCAAAGAAATGATGCTTCACATATAGCAGGTCTGTTCTTCACAAATATAGTGAGGATTCATGGTTTGCTTCTCAATATAGTGAGTGATAGGGATAGTAAATTTATAGGGCACTTTTGGAGGACCCTTTGGAAGATGTTAGGAACCAATCTATTCTTTTCTTCAACTTATTATCCTCAGCCCGATGGGCAAACAAAGGCAGTGAACAGATCTATGGGCAACCTATTACAGTGTTTGACCAAGCAGCATGTTCAATCATGGGATCATATCATAGGACAGGCAGAGTATGCTTATAATGACTCCATTAATAGGAGCACTGGGAAGAGCCCATTTGAAATTGTATATGGGACTCACCCTAGGGGTATTTTGGAATTAAGAGATCTCAACCTACATGACAAGAGGAGTGCACAAGGAGAGTCATTTGCAAAACAGATGAAAGAGCTGCATGAGCAAGTTAGGAAGACATTGCAAAACCAAGTGGAAAAGTACAAGACGAGCAGATAAAACAAGGAGAGATTTGTAGTTCAAAGTGGGGGATTTGGTACTTGCTTATCTCAGGAAAGAGAGACTACCAAAGGGACATCCAATCAAGCTGCTGATGAAAAAGATAGGACCTTTGAAAATTCTACACAAGTTTGGCACCAATGCCTATGAAGTTGAACTTGCTCCTGACTTAGGAATATCACCTATTTTCAATGTATGTGACTTGTTTCCCTTCAAAGGTACTCATGTTGATGCAGATCAACACACTCTTGTAGACTTGGAAGGGGCAGATCGGATTCAAGACTTGCCCACTCCCCAACCTTCGCAACTAGACAAGATTGTGGATTCTAAGGTGATCAAGAAGACTAGGAAGGGCACCTACAAGACTTATTTGGTAAAATGGAAGGGACTACTAGATGCTGAAGCCACTTGGATGACTGAAGCAGACATACTGAAGCATGGGGTCACCATTGAAGACCTCCTCACTCAAAGGATTTGTGTTCTTTGTCCCTGGGGAGTATGGTGCAGGGCACCTCCCTAATTTTGGTTTTTGGAGTTGTTAGAGGTTAGTTAAGTGTGTGTGCGTGTGCTTAATAAGGTCCAAGAGTCCTTGAAGTGCAACTAGTCCAAATGTAAGAGCCAAGTTGCTCACTAGGTCCTAGGTTGCTCAAAAGTTGCTCATTGAGCCAAAAGTTGCTCAATAGGTCAAATATGATTAGGGTTGGGTCTAAGGTCTTTGATAGGATAAATAGGTCTTAGGTATCTTATCTAGGGTCTTGAAATGGTCCTAGGTGGACCCATTTGTCCAAAAGTTCTAGGGAGCAAAAATTGCTCAAAAGTTGCAATTTTTGCAAAATGTTACAAATGACAATTTTGGAGGTTGTAACTACCCATGCTTGGGTATTTGAGGATGGAGGATCATATTTTGAAAGGTTGGAAGGTTTACCATTGTTTACCGCATAGGGTAAGAAGTTCAACACAAGTATAACACGATTCAATTCCGAACAGGTACTTTATTTATGTATGCATTTGCAGATTACAATGACTACAGTGATTTCCGATTACAATGATGATTCCAAAGTCCATCTCGGACGTGTACATATACCTTTCCGAAGGGGTGACTCAAGCGTCATGCGCCCGTTCGGATACTACTCTACCCGTCGACTACATTATACCTTTTACCGACAACAACCATCAGATTATGCTCTTGTGAGACTACTGTACGGATAATTTCCTTAGTTTGTCATTGCTTAATGGTGTAGTACGGTTGTGTACAGATTGATATAGGAGATTAGGCTTGTGATTTTTGTACTTTAGCTTTTCCTTGTTATATTGCATACTCAAACTTGGATTGAAGTTATCAGGTTTGCAAGTTGCATCATTTTGTTGTTGATTGGATTGAGAACTTCCTTTACTGGGTTGTTTTCACAATAATGGCTAACCTAATCATCCACTGTGGAAAATGCATGAAACTTGGTGGGATGTTAGGTTAGACATTGTACATAGTACTTTTGTTTTGTTTTGCATTTTTAAGATTGGTTTCCAAGGTATGGTTTGATGCCCTAAGCTGATTGCTAGGAGTATGTGAGCCTGGACAGTTGGTGGAAGTTACAGAGCACGCCCTTGACCAAGCTGGGTCTAACAAATGGTGTTCCTAGAAGCCCTAGTATGCTACCTTGGATGTTCCAAGTAGAATGGAAGGTTGATTTGCAGTTTGGAAGAAGTTAGAGGTTTTTTAGTGCTGACTGGTTTGGAGGCCTAAAAGTTAGGCTAGAAACTAGGGATTAAGGAAGAATAGGGTTGTGTGTGTTTTGAAGCTCTGAAAATTTGGAATCTTGGAGTGCTAGGGGATAACTTTTAGATTCCTAATGTTGTTTTAGGGGTTGTTTGGAAGAATTTGACGTATGGGTGCAAAATAAGGTTACTGGACCTAGAAGCCATTAGGCTTAATTAGCCTATGTGAAGAAATTGAATTTTCTTTGGTTGTTGTTGTGACTAGAAGTATTGAATGAGGTCGAGAAGGTTATGGAGAGTATTTACAACATCAGTAGACTCCAAGGAAGTGTAAGAACAAGATCCTACGCAAGGGTTAGGGTTTTAAGGGAAAGATGGGCTAGTAGGACTAGTGCCTTAGAAGGGAGACTAAGTCTACACCAAACCACCTACACCTAGGAGGCAAGTTGGAGGAAGAGTCTTGGAGGCTTGGATTGATGGAAAGGACAAGAAACAAGAATCATTGGATGATTCAAGAATTAGAACCTTAATTAGGAGTGGTTATTGGATAGAACCCTAGGCCCTCTGCATTACATGTAGTCTGGAATTCTTCTATTGAATTGCTTTACACAAACAAACACAAACATGGGTCTTCCATAGTAAAGTAGCAAAACGAAGACCAATAAACTTAAGAAAGTTCAGTATTACTCTTTCTAACTCCGCTACTAGATCATTATGACCCAATGAGAGATGTTCCCAACAATAGGCTACAATAAAGAAAAAAGAAAGAAACAAAACTGTTGGTACCGTGTGATAATAGAAGAGGCACGGATTAGATGATGACTATGATAACAATCTAGACCGTGCTCTATCTAAGAAAGTGACATTAACTCAATAGGCTCTTGAACTTGGTGAGACACGATAATCAGTTTCCATGCACGACGATTGAGAATGGAGCACTTTTCCTAAAGTTGCAATCACCCACACATTCTTAGCTACTCACAAATTTCAGGGCGAGAATGTTACGCGGAATGCAACCACTATATCCTGTAGATTGGTAGTGCTTAATCACATAGGTCACAAGAGTGTTTCTAGATTGTCGTTTCTCCTTTCAAGACGTCCTGTGACAAAGTTTATCCGATAAATACTTGAAACAATGGTTTAGGTGGAAATTATGTTAAAGATATCCAAACAAGGCTATCATCTTGTTTGCAAGAATAGAACGAGCTACATCCTCCAGAGTAACATGATCGTCACCTTGTCAGAGCATTGTGTTTTTCCATTCTGAAAGCTGTCCTCTCCCCCCATGTACCAACCAAAACCATCGTTCACGCCAAATGCGCATGCACCTGATGACCAAAATGTGCAACTATAACCAACGTTTGATGGAGCAGTTAGGTCGTAGGTGACGTGGTGGGACACGCCACATAAGATGTGGTGTCAAGGCCAATGTGCACACACACTTGAGGAAAATAAATTAAGGTGGAATGCAAAAATATTTCCACTCTCACAGCAACCCTTGCATACTTAGGTCTATCAGGGTGTAAAATAGGCTAAGTGTCGACCTAGCTTAGATAATGGAAGGGGACATGACTATCCTCCCTTCCATGGATTGCTTGTCCCCAAGCATTTGAAGTGATAGGTGTTGGAGCATGTGGTCACCTTCCCATGTAGCATCTTCAATTGGTAGATTACCCATCTAATTAGGTACTCTCTGTCATGTCTCCAAATTTTAATTTAATTTTTTTAAATTAAAATAATTTAATTAATTGGTCCCAAAACTTAAATGATATAAGGACCTTTAATTAGTTACTTTATTTAATTATATGGGGCCCAAGTTAATATTTGTATTTGTGGTTCCGATTGATTTAATATATCTCAGACCTATTTTTATTTTAGTTTCTGTTGGTATGTGTTGTTGTCGGTTATCTTTGTACACTCTCAGAAAGGTTTTCCCTCACGGGTATTTAAGCACGGCTTGTACGTAGTCGTAGACATGCATTCTAATTATTTATTTTATACTGTGAATTCTCTTTGGGATTCTCTGTTGTTCGCCAGTTTGGAAGTGAAAGATCTTCCCTACTTGGCTCGTGCGGTTTCGGTGGGATTCAACCCTCACCCTATTCCGTTGTTGCATATAATACTTACACTTAGATGTGGCAAGTCGGAGCACTATCATATTGGCATATGTTAATTGAAGGATTATTCGTATTCAAGTCCTATTATTGTGTCTGGAGTTTATCTAAATTTATTGTACGATTGCCTTCATAGTTGTGGTTGTATCACTTCCGACTCAAGTGCTTATTGACGATTCTCCTCTTCAAACATATCGTACTAGAATTCCTTATGTCGTACGACCTGCTAACTCCACCGTATGGCTTGAAAACATATCTTGCCATACGGCCTACCGTACCATCACCCTGCATTTGTCTCCACTGTACGGAAGACACCCTACACCCACCGTATGACTTCTTGTGTATTGCCCTTCATCGTACGGCCTTCCTGGTGACACCCTACAACCTTTCCTGTGCATTGCTCTGACACCGTACGGATCCCTTCATTGCACTGTACGACTAGTCTTTCCACACTGTATGGGTTTTCTGAGCTCATCTCTGTCAATTATCTAGCCCTCTGTATTGGGGAACATTACACATTGGCCACCTGAAGCACTAAGTCAAAGCACATGCCACCCGAAGCATTGACCCAAAGCACTAACCTGAAGCACTGGCCACCCGAAACACTAAGGGAGAACTACCTGAAGCACTGGCCACTCGAAGCACTGAGGGATACTACTTGGAGCGCATAACCAGACTGCTTGAAGCACACGACAAGACTACCTAAAGCGATAGTTTTCGTTGGTATGTGTTGCCGTTGGCTATCTTTGTACACCCTTGAAAAGGTTTTCCCCGACGGGTATTTAAGCACGGCTTGTAGGTTGTCTTAGACATGCATTTTGATTATTTATTTTGTATTGCAAATTGCCGTTGGGATTCTCTGTTGTTTGCCATTTCGGAAGTTAAAGATCTTCCCTACTTGGCTTATTCGGTTTCGGTGGGATTCAACCCTCTCCCTATTCTGTTGCATGTAATACTTCGCTGAGATTTGGCAAATCGGAGCATGATCTTTGTAGCTGAAGCGCATATATATTTAGAATTGTATTGAATCATTTATTCTATCATTTTATAGCATATTCGGTGAGTGTGTTGTCTGGATATCAAATACAGTTTGGCTCCACATTTCAGAAGGCCTCAAGTTCAATCGTACAACCTCACAAGCATACCGTACAGCCTCCAAGTGCAACTGTATGACCTCCATCTCTGCTGTACGGCTTAATCCACTGCTGCTCCTTGTACTTATTTGCTTCCTCACATACCGTACAACCCTCTAACTTCACCGCACAAAATTCTTACCTTCCTGTACGGTCACCAACGTAAACAACAGAAGATCTATACACTATCTGCTTCAGCAATTGCCTACTGTACACCTTCTCTAGATCCTGTAGGACCATACTTCCTATTGCATGACCTTCTTGCAACCCCGTTCGTATGGACATTTAGCATTTTGGAACTCACTATCAGGCATTCAGGGTGAACAGATCGTTACACTCTACCGTACGACCATCAAGATAATACCGTACTACACGAAGCACTGACCTAAAGCATTGGCCACCCAAAGCACTAAGGGATACTACTTGGAGCACACAACCAAGCTACCTAAAGCACATGACAAGAATACCTAAAGCATACTACGAGACTTCATGAGGAAACTCTAGAATGGAACATTACAGTGGTATTAGAGCAGAAACCTTTCGGGAGCATCTTTGAAACTTTTGAGAACATTACTGAAACCATTCAAGAGCATCTCCGAAACTTTTGGGAACATTACCGAAACTGTTCGGAACATTACAGTGGTATCGGAGCAGAAACCTTTTGGGAGCATCTCCAAAACCGTTCAGAACATTATCGAAACCGTTCGAAACATTACAGTGGTATTAGAGCAGGAATCGTTCGGGAGCATCTCCTCAACTGTTTGGGAAATCTCTGAAACTTTTCGGAACATTACCGAAACCGTTCAGAACATTACAGTGGTATCAGACCAGAAACCGTTCAGGAGCACGCCTAAATCTATTTGGGAAATCTTCAAAACTTTCCTGCTGGGATGATTAAGACATTTTGGTGCTTGGATCACAGTATGGCCCTGAACAACGATGGAGAGTGGTGGTTGAAGGCACTACAAAGGATTGGCAAAGAACTCATTGAGGGTGTTGATCTTCCGTTAGATATATTGGAAGTATGTTTGTGTTATGTGGACCAATTACCTTCAAGATTTATACAGAGAATCCTCTCACCGATTAAGGAGGCCTTAAGTCAACCTAGGCTTTTGAGACACTATGACAAGGATAAAAGTTTGGCAGTTGTAGCATGTCTCAGTTAGATCTTGAGAATTTCAGCTCCTAAAGCACTGTATGATGATAACACCATGATAGAGATATTGCAATTGATAGTTGATAGCTTTCAGAGTCTTAATGACTTCAGTAGTGACCCTTTTGGTAGGAGATTTACAATATTGGAGAATTGTGCAAGTTTCAAAGTAAGTAACCTTCTCTTAGATCTTGAATTGCAAAATTTGGTCCATGATATGTTTCATCACTTCTTGGTCACCATCAAGGAAGATCACGATACTAAGATTTCAGTTGCTATAGAGAGTCTTATGATTTCGTGCTTTGAAGAGATGGATGAAATATCCCAACCCATCACATCTATGTTATGGGCTGTTTGTAATCTAGAATGTATTCCCTCTATAGCAACATATAGATTGGTTAGTAATGTTTTCAAGCATTGTGAAGAAAAACTAATATCTCATTTGCACAAATGGGAGATAATGATTGACAACGATAAGGGTGATACTTTACGTGAGGAGAATGAAGGCATGATTATGGGGCCGCTCCAGGAGGATTTACTAAATCTTCCTACTACACCAACATGAGGAGAACACCAAAAAAATGAAGAGGTTGCTTGCATGGATCTTGTGAAGACATGGACGGATCAAGTTGTGCCCATCATCGAAGTTGTGCCCGAGGTTGTGCCTGTCACCAAGGCACTATCTGTTGAGGAAGTTTCATTAGTTGCCGAAGCTATGTCCATCATAGAAGGTGTTTTTGTTGCCAAGGTTTTATGGTTGTCACCGAACCTATGTTCATCATCGTGGTCTTGTCCATCGTTGAGGTTGTGTGTCTGTCATCGTCATTGTGTTTGTGACTGTCGTGTCCATCATTGTCATGTCTGTCACCAACATCGAGTCTGTGTTTGTCTTCGAATTTGTGTTTCATCATCGTCGTATTTGTCACCGTTGTGTTCGTCACTGACGTCGAGTCTGTGTCCGTCATTGAGTTCGTGTCAGTCAATGTTGTTGTGTCTGTCACCGTCATGTCTGTCACTAACTTGGAGTCCGTGTCCGTCGTCGAGTTTGTGTCCGTCACCGATGCTGAGTTTGTGTTCGTCGTTGAGTTCGTGTTTCACTATTGTGTCCATCGTTGACGCCAAGTTTGTGTCCATTGTTGAGTTCGTGTCCGTCACCATCGTGTCCATCACTGACATGTCTATTACCAACGTCAAGTTCATGTCTGTTGTCGAGTTTGTGTCTGTCACCGACATCGAGTCCATTGTCGAGTTCATGTCCGTCATCGTTGTTTCTGTCACCATCGTGTCCGTCACCAAAAGTCGAGTTCGTGTCCATCATTGAGTTCGTGTTTGTTACTCGCTGTATCCATCACTGACGTTGAGTTTGTGTCCCTAGTCAAGTTCGTATCCGTCATTGACACAGAGTCCGTGTTTGTTGTCGAGTTCGTGTCCATTACCGTCATGTCTATCACGAACGCCGAGTTCGTGTCCCTCGTCAAGTTCATATTCGTTACCATCATCTCCGTCGCCAGCACCAAGTCCGTGTCTGTCACTATCGTCGTGTCCGTTGTTGTCACCGTTGCCATATTCGTCATTGTCATTGTGTTCGTTGCCATATTTGAAACCGCCATCGTCGTCATGAGTGTTATCTTCATTGTGTCCATTATCGTTACTACAACCGTGTCTATTGCCAAGTCCATCATCATGTTCGTCACCGTCGTTGCATCTGTCAACCTCATTGTGTCTGTCACTGACATCAAGTGTGTATCCGTCGTCAAGGGTGTATTCGTTGCTGTAGTTGTATCCATTGATGACATCATGGTTGTCTCCGTCATCATTGTAGCTACATTGGTCGCAATAGCTACGTTTGTTGCCATTGAGACATTGCTCGCTGTTGAGGCTCTATCCCTCGTCGAGGCTTCAATTGAGGTTCTGCGTGCCATTGAGGTTTTATTTGCAGCTAAAATTTTGTTTGCTGCTGAGGTACTCTCCATTGAGGCTCCCATCATCGCGACACCCTTTACTGAAGCTCATGTCGCCAAGGTTCTCACAGTCGAGGCCCCCTTCGTCGACATTCTCATCACTGAAGCTCTCTTCGTCAAGGTTTCATTCGCCAGGAAGATAATAGTGATCGTTGTGGTTGTGTCAGTGGGTAAGTTTGTGCTAGCATCAACGTGTGTGTGCATGACCATACCCAAAGAGATTTTTGAACATAATGACATGAAAGATTTCATCAATTTGTGTCATTGGGATCTTGGTGAAGGCTACAACAATGTTTATATTTGAGTGGTACAACGGATGCTTAATGATAGTGGGGTGCAAGGGAGGATTGATGACAATTCACTCATTTTGCTTGCATGTTTGATTTGGGATCCTGGTGACTCAAGATATGATAATGTTTATATTAGAGTGGCACAGCGAAAGTTTGATAGCAATGTGGTGCTGCGGAGAATTGATGTCATTTCACTTGTCTTGCCTGCGTGTTTGATTTGAGACCCTAGCGCTGTTGGTGTTTCTTCAAATGACGGATTGTTTGAGGGCAAGCAATCTTTGGGCAGCGAGGATTTGTCATGTCCCCAAATTTTAATTTAATTTTTTAAATTAAATTAATTAATTGACTAGTCCTAGAATTTAAATAATATAAGGACCTTTAATTAGTTACTTTATTTAATTATATGTGACCTGAGTTAATATTTGTATTTGTGGTTTCGATTGATTTAATATATCTCAGACCTATTTTTATTTTTAGTTTCCATTGGTATGTGTTGCCGTCGGCTATATTTGTACAACCTTAGAAAGGTTTTCCCTGACGGATATTTAAGCACGGCTTGTAGGTAGTCATAGACATACATTTTGATTATTTATTTTGTACTGTGAATTCCCATTGGGATTCTTTGTTGTTCGCCATGTCAGAAGCGAAAGATCTTCCCTACTTGGCTTATTTGGTTTCGGTGGGATTCAACCCTCACTCTATTCCGTTGCATGTAATACTTCACTCAGATCTGGAAAATCAGAGCATGATCTTTGTAGCCGATGCATATATATATATATATATATATATATATATATATATATATATATATATATATATATATATATATATATATATATATATATATATATATATATATCTAGAATTGTATTGAATCATTTATTCTATCATTTTATAGCATATTCAGTGAGTGTGTTGTTTGGATATCAAATACAGTCCAATCTCTACATTTTAGAAGGCCTCAAGTTCAATCGTACAATCTCACAAGCATACCGTACAGCCTCCAAGTGCAATCGTACGGCCTTCAGGCCTACCATAGGCCTCCATCTCTACTATACAGCTTAATCCACTACTGCTGCCTGTACCTATTTGCTTCGTCACATACTGTACAACCCTCTAATTTCACCGCACGAACTTCTTACCTTCTCGTATAGTCACCAAGGTAAACAACAGAAGGTCTGTACACCATCTGCTTCAGCAATTGCCTATTGTACACCTTTCGCAAACATTGTACTGCTGTACTTCCTATTGCAACCCAATCCGTACGAATGTTTAGCATTCTGGAACTCACTATCAGGCATTTAGGGCGAACAAATCATTACACTCTACCGTACGACCATTAAGATAATACTGTACTACCCGAAGCACTAACTTGAAGCACTGACCTAAAGCATTGGCTCGAAGCATTGATCCGAAGCACTGACCTAAAACGCTAGCCACCCAAAGCACTAAGGGATACTACTTGGAGCACACAACCAAACTACCTGAAGCACACGACAAGAATACCTAAAGCATACTACAGGACTTCATAAGGAAATTTTAGAATGGAATATTATAGTGGTATCAGAGTAGAAATCTTTCGGGAGCATCTTTGAAACTTTCGAGAACATTACTGAAACCGTTCGTGAGCATCTTCGAAACTTTTGAGAACATTATCGAAACTATTCAGAACATTATAGTGGTATCAAAGCAGAAACCTTTCGAGAGTATCTCCGAAACGTTCGGGAACATTATCGAAACCGTTGGGAACATTACACTCTTTGATTGCCCTGCTTCTAAGTTGTCTTTCTTTGTTGTCAAGTACTTCAACTGGAATCAACTCCAATTTACCCTCTTCATCGAGTGGAGGTAAGCCCAAAGATACAAAAACATGCTGCCCCACAACTCTTTTTAGGAAAGAAACATGAAAGATATTGTGAATTTGGTTGTATGAAGGTAATTCCAACTTATATGCAGCTTCCCTGATTTTTCCTTGTCACCTTGTAGGGTCCATGAAATTTAGGCCGGAGTTTCTTAGACTCACTCTTTTTCAGTGAACTCTACATGTTGTGATTTGTTTTGTTGACTTGTCAAGCACTCCTTTGACATGAGGAAGGACATCACTCTTAAGGCCTTTCCAGGTGAACCTATCCCATATTTGGCTTTAGGTCATAAAATACCTAGGATAGCCTCTTGTAGGACCATCTTGAATGGGCTGCATAACTTGCTCCTTTAATTTGGATTCAAGGACCAAACCAAGTTTTGTTCTTGTAGTAAATTATGTCATCTACAATCCTATACTTGTCATCTTGAACCTGCCTGTCGATAACCTCACAAGGAAAGGTGTTTTTGGAATACCCAATTAGCAGACGAGATGTCCAATAAGCTGAAATCTCTGATGTAGCACAAGAAGTGGCATTGGTCGGTCTTCTAGATAGAGCATTTGTAACTATGTTGTTCTTCACCTTAATGTACTCAATGTCAAAGTCATAAGCTTGGATCTTGCTGATCCACTTCTACTGTCTTTTGTTCAGCTCCTTTTGCGCCAAGAGAAAACTCTGGCTATTATGATTTTTCCTTACAACGAAGTGTTGACCAAGTATCATATGTGTTGAGTGGATATTTTGCAACCTACAGTTTTGGGTAGAATCCGGTTACAAACTAGGATGACTAGGCATAGTGTGTGAGACAAAGTCTCTCCTACCTTAAAGCGAAAGCTCCCCCTTCTCACCGTTCCTTGGATCAACTCAAGATAAGCAACAAGTTGAGAGATTTTGTAAGGGGTGTTACCAATTTTGGTTCGTCTTAACCTTTAGGAAAGAATCCCCTTACCTGCGGAGCAAGTAATTGGCAAGATGAACTCTCTAACTACACTTATAACTAGTAGGTAGAAATGCTGATAAAGATAAACCAACATCAACTCAAAGGCTGATTGAAAGTATATCGGTTTGGCTCTGAGTCCTATTTGTTTAATTTATAAGAAAAACGACTACCATTGGAGTGCAAAGACTTCTAGAAATAGGGAAACTCTAACTATCTTTCGTGAATTTGAGACGACAATACAAGCTACAGCCAAAGCTTGTGGTCTATGTATTACCACAATTGCTCTTAGTCAAAGCTTCAGCTCTGATTGCTTCTTAAATCACTACGCACTATTATTGAACACACCATAATAACATGAATCAAAGACAATAGGCACAAATTACAATTAAAGCTTCTAATTTGCTCTATCACGATTGCTTCCAGTCAAAGTTTCAAATCCAATTGCTTCTTTTAATCACTTTGCTTTCAAGTTTGTTCAACACAATCAAAGTTACGCTTGCGCAAGTGTGGTAGAGCTTTCTTGCATACAACAAAATATGAATTTTACAATGAGGGGCACTCCTTATATAGGCAAAGGAGTTGGGAAAAGGATGGAGGAAAAAGTGGGGGCAACTCAACCAACTTTGACTCTGTCTAACTAAGAAGAGAAACTATTGGATCATATGTCATGACACATGTAAGTCGTATTACATGTAATTACACATTTTCATGTAATACATCCTCTTCAGTTACAAACATGAAAGAAGAAGAAGAAAGACGAAAGAAATTCGAAACAATCCTAGGGATTATTCTGAAGGACCTTGTACTTGGCGATGCAATCCCGGATGATAACAAGATCAGGAGTTCATGTATTTTGTGCCATTGTATTCACTTTGATAATCATGGTGTTACATGTTTTGATAACCTTTGACTCTGTTTGATGAATTGTCCGTTGTCATTTGAAATCTTGATGTGATCAAGTTTTTTCTCGTTCAAGTTATCGTGAATTCTCCTTTGTAGATTGACACATTTTGGAGTCTCTGACACTTTGAAAGCCTTTTTGATGGTGTTCGGATGTAAACTTGGGATAACTTTCCATCGGCACCTTTAACTTTTTTTTTTAGAAGTAAAGAGCTTGGCACATTCCCACATGAAATCAAGTTCTCAGACAACCATCAGGATAACATAAGCCAAATGAATTACTGCTTTTTTGAAGCATGTATTCTTTACTGGATGTCTTCATTCTTTATAGAAATTCTGGCATATCTTGACTTGCTGCAACATGAAAGTTTCAATGGGATTGAATCCATGAAAGCTTTGAGATTTGAGTTACAACAATGAATCCATGAGGAGTGGGTATTTGAAGTATGGATTAGATACTTATGAAACACATGTGATGACTCTAAATTAACCGGAAAGCATATGTAGTAGATGGAAAACAATAGGTGGAGAGAGAGAGAAAACATGAAGTGGGTGATGAATATGCTTTGGGACATGAAAGTGAAATGCATAGGAATGCGTGTAAATGAAAACTCTTGACTTTTAAAAAGTGACTTGGGCTTTCAGGATGTCATTGCACGAAAAGTGGATTACATATATATGCAACATGTAATGAGAAATGGAAAGTGAGATGACATGCAAATGTGGATGGAGGATGAGCGTATATCTATGTTCGGGTGATGGATGGAAATACATGTAATCACATGTGAAGAATGAGATGTGAAGTGTTTGTGACATGGAAATATGGAAATGGAATGAAATGATGTTCTTGCATGAAATGGAAGGTGGAGTGAAATGAAACATGCTAAAGTTCTTGGGAAAGAACTTGCAACTTCTTGAAAATGAAGAAAAATCAAAATGCAAACAAGGAAAACACAAAAACAATCACAAAAGAAAAACATACCTTTGGCAAAAGAATCAAACATGTCAACAAGCAAGCCTCTTCAACATGCAAATTTGAATTTGGAGTTTGTGAAAAAACAAAAAAACATGAACCATTTCATCATTTTAAAAGGAAAAATGCGCTTTCCATAGCATCAAAATCAACTAGTCTAAAGCATCAAGCCAAAACATGCACAAAATCAGCAAGATAAACATGAATTAATTAACAAGAAAGAAAACGTCCACTTGATGATTCTATGCCAGAAATGAATGAGAAAGAAACTCCAACTTTGAAAAACTCTCAAACTAACTTGGATTTCTTCAACCTTGCAAAGAGGAATTTGAAATGAGCATCCAATGAGATGTTTTCCATGTATTTTCCCAAAAACATGACTAATAAAAACCAAAACACAAAATTGTTAATTTCCAGATTAGATTTATAAATTTGATTTTCTATAATATATTATCTTGAATATAATGTATGATTCTTGTAATAGAAGCTCCACTTTGTAATAGCACTTTTAATAATATGTACGTTTCAAAGGAGGGTTCTTTCTCCCTTTAAATATAAGGCAAAAGGTTGACAACCTTTACCCAAGCGATATGACCTGATGAACAACCCATCAGTTCAAACGAGTTTTTATAATAAATCATATTGTTATGCACATTTAATGGGTAAGCAACAAAACTTGATATTGTGGACGAGATAGAAGTGGGGGCACGTGAAGTGATTTGGCATTGCCGTGTTGCATAGTGGAAACATTATTTAACCCTTCAAACACCGACGGTGAATAGGCTGCTTTATCCACTAAGGACATATTCGGCAACGATGAAACCATATAACAGTAGCCCAATGATATAATTGCTATAGTCATGTCACACGAGGCCTGATACGATGGTGACGTGGTATTCATGCTGATCAAATCAAGGGATGGTGACGTGGTCTTAATTACCATAAATTTTAATGTGCCCGATCCAATTATATATATATATATATATATATATATATATATATATATATATATAATTATAAATATCTTATAATCAAGGAGATGTCCTTACGATTACACTATATGTTTAATATGACTGATGCTATAAAACATTAGCACTCCCTCTTAGCTAGGGAGGATAAACATAGAAATATTATTTTAGTATAATATTAAAAATGGATGTCAACTCATTTGACATTTTGGTTTCTTGAATGTCAAGTCATTTGACATTCTAGAATGACAACTCATTTGACATTATTAATTATTGGATGTCAACTCATTTGACATTTGAGTGTCAAATCATTTGACATTCACTAGGTGCCTTTGAGTAATGACCTCCTGAATGTTGAGATGCAATATGTTTACCAAGAACTATGAGTAATGGACTCTTGAATGTTAACTCATTTGACGATCACCAAGTACTCTGTGTAATAGCCTTCATAACATCAATTTACATAACATTCACCATGTACTCAAAATGTTCATAAGGTGTGTGCATGTGCATTCTCATATGCTTACCATATGAACATCCTATTAAAATAACCTTCATATTTCTTTTTAATGCTCACTATTGTATCTTATTATATCTCTGTAAATATTAGAATGTTTCTAATATTTAGGTGTAGTCTAGAATAGAATGTTTCTAATATTTAGGTGTAGTCTAGAATAGAATGTTTCTATTCTATTCGACTCTCCTCTTTGTATATATAGATCAGTTTGATCTCTGATTAATTCATTCAAGTATTCTGCCATTTACATTTGTAACATGGTATCAGAGCTAGGGTTTAAACCCTCTGTGCAAATTGACTGAAAAATTGTGTCTTCAACTACTGGCATTCTTGGAAAATTGTGGATTGGTTTTCTGCAATTTTTTTTCTTGGAAACCTGTGGCTTAGTCTGTAAATCATAAATCTAAAGGTCGTTTTTTCAAATTTGGAGGTCGTTTTTTCAAATCTGTTCACACCCAGATCTCAAAAAGTGGGATTTTTTGGTTGTTTTTTTCAAAAACGGGTTTGTCTATCCCTGTTGGATATTCTGCTCGCGTTTCTGCTGCTGGGTTTTGCTGTTTTATTTTTACTTGCAAACATCATTTTTCTGCCTTTTTGACCTCTTTGGCCACCGACTGTTATTCTGCTCAAAACCCTAGTTTTTTGACTTCGAAAATTTTTTCTAATCACATATTCTTGGTGGGTTTTTTGAAATCTCAAATGGGTCTTCATCATATTTTTGTGGTTGCCTCATTTTTTGTGCCTCGATTTTCAAGCTAGTAGATCTAGATTCTGACATTTTATTTTTGGGTTTTTCGAGTTCTTTTCTGGGTCTTTCATTTTCTCACCTCGAAGTTTGTGCCATTTGAAATATTCACATATTATAAGCATCTGTATCAGCAGCATCAGAAGTCAGACTCAATTAAACAACAAGCCAATGCTGCCCAACACTCAGAGCAGAAAGAATCTATCTACCATGCCTTTATGGCCAGCATACCTGCAAATCATGTGAAATCTTCTGCTTGGTACATCGATTCTAGTGCCTCCCGACATTTCACTCATAGGCGTGATTGGTTTGTTGAATTCACTCCCTATTCTGACTCAATAATCTTTGGAGGCGGCGAAGAATACAATATTGTCGGCAAAGGCAATGTTCAGATTCAGTCTGGAGGAAGAAAACTCATGTTTCTCAATGTATGTTATGTTCCTGGCATGAAACATAATCTTCTGTCTGTTAGTCAGATTATGAAACACTCTCCTCAGTTGGATGTTGTTTTTAGTGGAAATAAGTGTTCGATTATTGATCGTGCTTCTCGCACTATCCTTGCTTTCGGTCTTGAGGATCATGGTATTTATAGGCTTTTAGATTCAGGCGATTCCCTTGAGCATGCCTTCATCGCCGAATCATCCGCTCTTGGCAGTCTCTGGCATCAGTGATACGGTCATCTGAACATTCAATATCTAGCACAACTTGCTCGGGATAATTTAGTCCATGGCTTGCCTAATATTCAAACCCAGAACCATCGCGTTTACGGAGCTTGCCAAGAAAGGAAGCAACATAGGACACCATAAGAATGGTGAATCATGGCGGGCATCCAGAGTACTCCAGCTGGTCCATGCTGATGTATGTGGTCCTATGAATACTCCTTCTATTACTGGGAACATGTATTTTTTACTCTTTGTGGATGATTTTAGTCGCAAAATGTGGGTATATTTTCTTAAGCAAAAATCAGATGCCTTTCTTGTATTTCAGCAGTTTAAAGCTCTAGTAGAAAAAGAGTCTGGTTCCTCCATCCGTACTCTTAGGACCGATAATGGGAGGGAATTTTGTTCTTCTGCTTTCTTTGCCTTTTGTACTACTCATGGCATTAGATGTCAGTTCACCACACCTCACACCCCTCAGCAAAATGGTGTTGTAGAGCATCGAAATCGTACCATCACAGAAATGGCTAGGGCTATGCTAGAACATAGAAATGTTCCCAGAAAATATTGAGCAGAAGCAGTATCCACAGTTGTCTACCTTCTTAACCGGTCACCCACACTTGCAGTTAATCATAAGACTCCTGAGGAAGCCTGATCTGGTCGCAAACCTAAGATCAACCATTTGAAAGTTTTTGGCTCTTTGGCATATGTATGGATTCTTGATGCCAAACGCACTAAGTTGGATTCCAAAAGCCAGAAACTTATGTTTACAGGATATAGTCACACACTTAAGGCCTACAGACTGATTGTTGTAAATACTGATCGTTTAATCTTCAGTTGTGATGTTGTGTTTGATGAGGAACTCAGACCATTTTTGCTCTCTGACTCCCCACCACATTCTGAGATTCAGTCTTCAGCAGTCTTTGACTTGGGTTCTTCTATTTTATATGAGTCATCTGATGCTATTGATATACCACCTCAGTCACTTCCAGATAATACAACTCCTGCTCTTGCTTCTCATCCAGCTATTCCGACAACATCTGATATTGGTTCCTCGACTCTTCAGCCAAAATGGTAGGCTCAAATGATTAGTGATCTTCGTCCTGATGAACTCATTGAGGGTAGAACCTCCAGACATAAGAGCCTTCATCACAACACAATTAATATAGCTCTTATGGCCAACATCCACAGTATCCTTGAGCCCCAGATATATGCAGAGGCCAAAGAAATTCTAGAATGGGAACAAGCAATGGATGCTGAGCTTTAGAGTCTTCAAAAGAACCACACCTGGGTTCTTTCAGATCTCCCTCCTTGGAAGAAACCCATTAGCTGTAAATGGGTCTATAAGGTCAAGTACCATGCAGATGGTACCTTGGTCAAATACAAAGCCAGACTTGTTGCTCGAGGATTCACCCAGTGCGAAGGCATTGATTATGAGGAGACATTTGCTCCGACAGCCAAGATGAGCACTATTCGCATTCTTCTTGCAATTGCAACTCAGTATAGTTGGAAAGTTCATCAGATGGATGTGAAGAGTGCCTTTCTCAATGGTGAATTACAGGAAGAAGTCTACATGACGCAACCCCCAGGTTTTAAGGTTGCCGGTTCAGAACACAAAGTATGTAGACTCCAGAAGGCCCTCTATGGTCTTAAACAGGCCCCTAGGGCTTGGTACATAAAGATTGATCATTACTTGGTTGCTCAAGGATTTCAGCGTAGTCCGTCAGATAGTAATCTGTATATTAAACACTCTGGTAATGATATTCTTTTTCTTGTTGTCTATGTGGATGATTTGATCATTACTGGAAATTCAGAACATTTGATTTCAGAAATCAAACAGGATCTATGCAGAACTTTTGATATGACAGATCTCGGATTGCTTCATTATTGTTTAGGTATTGAGGTTTGGCAGACTGACAACAGTATATTTTTGTCTCAGTCCAAGTATGCCAGAAGTTTTCTTGATAGGTTTCGAATGCAGGGTTGCAAATCTGCCTCCACTCCTATGGAGACTGGTCTGAAATTGTCCACACTATCTGTTTCTCCTCCTATAGATGAAACACTCTTCAGGCAGCTAGTAGGTAGTCTCATCTACCTTACTACTACTAGACTTGATCTCAGTTTTGCAGTCAGCTACATCTCACGGTTCATGACAAACCCCAAGACTGATCATTGGATTGCAGCGAAACGTGTGTTACGCTATGTACAGGGTACTTCAAATTATGGTCTTCTTTACACAAGGAGTACTACTCAGCTCAGTGGATTCACCGATTCTGATTGGGCCGGCTCAGTTGATGACAGGAAATCTACTTCTGGCTATGTGTTTAGTATCGGATCTACAACAGTTACTTGGACCAGTAAGAAGCAATAGGCACATGCACTCTCCTCTACAGAAGCAGAATATAGAGGAGCTGTCAAGGCAGCTTGTGAAGCAGTTTGGCTCTAACAGATGCTTGCAGATATGCATATTCCTCGAGCAAGTTTGACTTCTTTGTTTTCAGACAATCAAGGCGTACTCAAACTTGCCAAGAACCCAGTGTTTCATGAACAAACCAAGCACATAGAGCTTCATTGCCATTACATCCGACAAGTAGTAGAAGATGGATCTATTCAGTTACGCTATGTCCCTACCTCAGAGCAATCAGCAGATATTTTCACAAAACCCCTTGGTCCTGACAAGTTTGTTAAAGTCAGGGGATCTATTGGTGTAGTAAATAGATTGAGCATTAAGGGGGGGTATTAAAATAACCTTCATATTTCTTTTTAATGCTCACTATTGTATCTTATTATATCTCTGTAAATATTAGAATGTTTCTAATTTTTAGGTGTAGTCTAGAATAGAATGTTTCTATTATATTCGACTCTCCTCTTTGTATATATAGATCAGTTTGATCTCTGATTAATTCATTCAAGTATTCTGCCATTTACATTTGTAATACATCCACCATGCAAAGTGAGATTTTACATGATCTGCATAGACATCGTAAGATATCTATGATAATAGAAAGTTAAGTTATTGTAAGATCGTCACCTTTCAATAACTTTTGCAAATACAAGTGATAATCATTTAGAAGTCATCACTTCCTCATGATGCACACGGGGCCCATATAAAATAATTTTATTAATAAGTAATTCATTTTTACCATACTAAAATATTTTGAGACTCTTCTCAGTAATTACAACATACCAAGTTTACGTTGAAAAATTGTTCACTTTTATTTTGCTAGAGGTTTTGGTGTAGATCATAAGGATCTTCCTCTTAATCTGAAATTGAGCAAAATTTCAGATTTGAAGTTCTTTAGAATAGGTCTTGCTCTGAATCAAGATTTGAACTATTAACTTCAGCGAAGGAAGCTTGATGTTTAACTCTGTCAGGACAGCAATGTGGCCATATCTGTCGCATCTAAAACATTGTACATTAGAAAGATCTATCTATTTTTTGAATGGTTGTTTATCACTCTTCCCCCTTTTTCTTTTGAAGTTGGTGGTGAGAGCTTGAATGTCTTCATTTGTGAACTCTATGTCAATTCCTCTAGTTTTTCGATTACACTCTTCTTGAACGCAGTCAGCTTTTAGTCAATCGAATTTGGGGGGGTTCAGGACGAGCACTTATTCCTTGTCTGAAATTTTCCCATGAAAAAGGCAACCCATTTAATGATACCATAACTAACTCTTTGCTATCATAGTTGTGACCAACTGTTGATAGTTGGCTTGTTAACTTTGTTATTCTCATAAAGTATGAGGTGATGGTCTCTCCTTTCCTCATCTTTATATTATTGAGTTGAATTTTTAGAGTGAGAATCCTGTTAGTGTTGTTGATCTCGAACATATCTTTCAGAGCTTTGAACATATCATACACAGAGTCTAGTTTTGTGATAATAGGGAGTAGATCTTTTACTCCATCTAACTCCATTGCTTTGGTGTTGTTAGTTTCCCATTCATCTGTCTTCTTATTTTTAGGAGGATTTTCCACAATCTTTGTTAACTTCTATTTTCTTAGTATCATCATTATACGCAATTTACAAGCTTCCCAATTTGAACCACCTTCGAGTTTGTCTTCAACCCTCATTCTGGTTATTATTTTTATAAGTAGGGTTTAAGAATGTTTTGAGTGCAAAGAATAAATAAATCTAATTTGAATTGTCTCTTTGACCGGCTTTGATACCAAGTTAATTTTCAAATCAAATTTATAAATATGCTTGAAGGCCTTAGAAATCAAATATAGGCTTGACAAACAAAAAAACGAAAAGGATTTGACGAAAGCATTCAGTAAAAGGATTCATTATATCAATTGATATCGTTTGATTGATCAACACTAACCAATTAAATAATGAATTAATCTTTTAGAGAAAAACAAAATTAGTTTGAAAATTTTTCGTACTATTATGTACATTTTGTGGTGACAAAATGCAGGACAACAATACGAACTTAGCTAGAACATGCAAGATAGGTAACATCTCCTTATCATAGGTGGAATGCAACTTCTCATGATCTTTCAATTTCTTGCTCTCATAAGCAAATTACGATATTTGTCCTCCAAAGACAAAAACACAACACCAATACCATCGCTTGAAGTGTCAAACTCCAAGATGAATGTTCTAGTGAAATCGGGGAGTGCTAGTGTTAGGCGTGTATTCATCACCTTCTTGACCTTGTAAAATATTGCCTCCAAATCTATAGACCACCTAGAAGCCTGTACTTTCGTAAGATTACTAACTGCTGTTGTAAGCTATGAAAATCCCTTCGCAAACCTCTTGTAATAAGAACACAAACCCAAGAATCCCTTCAAGTCTGATACATTCTTTGGGGGTGGCCGATCTAAAATATCGTGGATCTTTTCTTGATGAACCTTCACCCTGTTAGCCTTAATCACATGTCCCAAGTACAAGATCTATGTTAACGTAAACTTGCATTTGGATTCTTTGGCAAATAATGAGTGCTGTTCCATGATCCCAAGCACCTCATCCAAATGCTGCAAGTGCTCCTCCAATGTCTTTTTAAAAATCAAAATGTCATTGAAGAATGCCAGAACAGACTTACACAACTACTTATTGAATATATGATTCATGTACTACTGGAATGTACCAGGAGCGTTGGTGAGTCCAAAAGGCATCACCAAAAACTCATAGTGGCCATAGTGGCATCTGAATGTAGTCTTATGTGCATCCTCTTTACGAACCTAAATTTGATGTTACCCACAATGGAGATCAATGTTCTAGAAGTAAACAACCCCATGCAATTCATCCAACAACTCATCAATACGGGGTATGGAATGCCTATTCTTAATGGACCTCTTATTAAATTCTCTGTAGTCAATTCACATCTGTAGAGTTCTGTCTTTTTTCATGACACCACCGATGAAGCAAATGGACTAGAACTTGGCCTTATATATCCTGTGTCAAGTAACTCTCAGATGGTCCTTTCTATCTCCTACTTATAGTGTCTAGAGTCCCGATGAAGTGTCGTAATGATTGGTTTCACACATTACAGCTCTATCACATCCTGAAATCCATGGTTAGGACATATACCAAGAGGGATATCGCCAAAGGCTACCTTGTGTTTATCTAATACTAATTGAATATCATTATGATGCTACTACCCTAGATTTGATGTGCAGTCAAGGCAGATGCACACACATTGGAGGAAAATAAACTGAGGGAGAGTGCAAAAAATAGATGAACTCTTATTTTTTCCACCCTCAAGGCAACTTAGGCCTATCAAGGCGTAAAATAGGCTAAGCGTTGACTTTGGCTTAGATAACAAAAGGGGACATGACACAATCGAAATAAATATTGCTCTCGAAGCAAATAAGCTAAATTCTTGTCCCAATCTTGTCGTGAATGTCATCATCTTGGGAGAGTCTTGCGAAAGCTTTATATCACACACTAGCAACTTCTTCATCCACATATGGACTCTATCTGGCATAGCAAGTAGTTCGTCGCGATAGTACTTTGGATATAAGGCATACGCAAGTAGGTGCAATGGGGTAGTTATCTTTTTCCAATGACAATGAATGCTTGTTTCTAGCTAATTTCATAAGGCTTCAAATCGTTCGGGGTCATCCTCATGTGTTCATATAGAAAGTTTTACCTTCTCACGATTGTGCCCATGCCATCATAGACATCCCCCAAACACAATGCTGAGCATAGTCATGATAGGGTCCATAAAATCTAATACAGATTGCACATGAGTTGTAATGTCTTCTACTAGCAATCACTTGACGAGGGTATTGTGTTCCCAGAATCTAATGGCCAACCTTCAATTCGTCACTCCAACTGCCATATGATTAGGAGCTTGCAACAACGTCCGTACAATGATTGTTGTATCCATGCTGTTTGGAGAGATGACCGCATTGTAAGGAAGTGGTGATTGTTTTGTGTTTGGGCTTACGATGCATTCACTGGAGCTGCAAATAGAATTTACAATACAATAAAAATAATTCAAGATGCATAGCAAAAACATACAACCAGCTAGTCATAAATACCCCATTGGAGAAAAACTTTGGAGGTTCACAACAAGTGCCGTCATGACAACAAACACACACAACCAAAAAAATAAAAGAAAGGTCTGAGATATTTATAAATCAATGAGGATTCCAAAATACAAATATTATCTATTATTTTATTTAATGACGGGGGGATTACAGTCCTCACTCCCCAAAAAATGCTTGTCTTCAAGCAATCGCAAATTGGGGTGCTCTAAAATTTGTTCCGCTTCCTAGTTGGTGTCTTCCATCGAGAACTCCTTCCAACACACAATAAACTTCTTCACAACGTCTGTCCTCAACTTCTTCTCCTAGGTGTCAATGATCTAGGCCAACTCCATAACTAACTTTTCTTCTTTAATCTACAACAAATCGTTTGAGACAATGTTATGTTGTCCCATAGTCTTCTTTAGGCAAGGTACATGGAATACAATGTAGATTTGACTTCATTTGGGAAGATCTGATTCGTAGGCAACTTTGCCTACACTCTAGACCACACGGTAGGGCTTGTAGAAATGTAACTTTGACTTTTCTTTGCCACATGGCTTCAGAGACGATTGTTTGCAAGGCTAAAGTCCAAGCTACACCAAATCACCAATTTGAAAACTTCTCTTGATTCAGTGCCTATCAACATATATCTTCTGCTGTTTCTAGGACCTCTTAAGATTCTCCTTGAGAGATCTCAAACTATCTATACCTACATCTAGCTAATCCTTGGCATTTGGTGCACAGTTGTCACTTAGTGCCATGGATGTTTGGCACACAGTTGTCACCAAGTGCCATATCCATGAATGATGGGGGTTGGTAAACATACAATGCTTTGAATAGTGCCATTCTGATTGACATGTGGTATTGTAACATTGTTCACCCAAATGCAACCACTTAATCCATGCCTTTTGTTGTACCAAAATGTAGATGTTGAGGTAACCTTCCAACTACTTATTCACAACCTCCATTTGTCCATCAGTCTACTAGTGATAGTTGGTGCAAGGCAATAACTTTGTTCATTCAATTCGAAACATTTTTTCTCAATAAGTGTCGAGGAAGTGACTGTCCGTGTCACTTACTATGTTCCTCGGGAGACCATGAAGGCAGAATACTTCACGGAAAAATAAATCTGCCACTTGTGCGAAGTGATACCCAGCTGAAATAGTGAAGAAATGGACATTCTTCGTCAGCCAGTTAACCACCACGAAGATATTGTCCTTCCCTTGTACCTTGGTAAGCTTGAAAATGAAATCCATTGAGATGCTATCCAACTTCTACTCATTGATCGTCAATGGTTGAAGTATTCTAATTGGTAGGGTATGCTCGAATTTCTTTTGTTGGTAGACAACACATTCTTGAACATACTATAGGACACCATTCTTGAGTCCCTTCTATGAAAACCTTCCCCTGATCTGTCTGTAGGTCTTTCAGGACTCAAATTTCTGACCAAAGAGGAGTTGTGCATCTCCTTTATTTTGGACTCCGACACCAAATAAATTTTATCCTTGTAGTTAATAATGTCACTAATCACTTTGTATTTGTCACCTTGCACCTCATCGTCCAATTGTGGACACGTGAAAGTGTTCTTAGAGTATTCGACTATAATGTCCCCATTTATTGCCAGTATCAGAATTTTAGGGATTAGCCTAATATTGGATCCTTGTAGGCTAATGAGGATGGTTAGAGGGTCTTCTGAGGATTGATTCATCTCAAACATTCAGGGATTTATGGATTTGGCCCTCATTTGATATCATTTAGACTTCATTTGCCATACTCACTATGCATAGTAAGTTAGGAGTAATAGAGATGGATCCTTTCTATTTTTAGAAAGTGTATTTGGTCACATGGGGAATTATGAGGAGAGATTCCTATTTCAGACGTCATGGCAATCAGACAAGTATTTCAAGAGATATCAAAGTTCAAGTGACTTAAGTGATTTATTTAAATATTTTAATGTTATTATAAAGTTATAAAGTAACTTATAATAATAAAGTCACTCTAATATTATAAAGTGCAAATATAAAGTTACTTTATGATTTAAAGTCACTTTATGACAAAGTAACTTAAGTGACTAAAAGACGAAATAGTCTTTTATCCCAAATTGCTAAGTTGTTCGTATTGTTAAAACTAGACCACAAAAATTAAAGATGAAATACAACAATAAAGAAATCATTAGAGAGAAAATCAACATTAGAAAATATCTTGGGAAAACCCTTCTAGAATGAAGGGAAAAACCATTTTTCCGAGAATAAAAAATAAAATCTTCATTTGAGGAACCGATCAACCCTGGCAGTTGACATAGACGCCATGATATGATTTACACAATAATAAATAAAGAAGGCACATAACTCTCCAAAGTATTTGCATCTATGAAAAAATAAGACTAAACCCTTCTATCATTCATGTTGAATAAATTCATCAAGAATCTGAAGAGTTTTACCCAAGCACATGTGGTGACAAAGTTAATCAAAGTAACTGATAATATAAATACAATAAAGGTAGAAAGAATTGATGACATCTAACTGATACCGCATCAAATATTAAAATTGAGCCAACTCAACATAGTTAGAGCCATGACCTAGATAACGATGCCACATTATTAACGATGAAGAACATGTGCTCACGTCATGAGAGAGTCAATAAAAACTGACGACGAAAGAAAAAACGCATGCACAAAAATTTATTACTTCATGCCACCATAAAGAGGAGCAACTATTGACTAAATTACTTGCAGAGCTTGATGTTCAAAAATGTATACAATTTGTACTGATCTCTGCAAATACTGGGAGGATGATTGCTGATGTATCCAATGCAAGAAGTATTAGAAGTGCTCATTCCTCCACATGATATAAATCTTCTAGCAATGATACACACCCTAGAATATCAACCAAGAATAATGCACGATCCCTTTTATTGCCTCAATCCAAGTCCTTAAGCTTATTGATTTGCTCGTTCATCTATTCAAGACTCGTATTTCCTGGAAATATCCAGCAACAAAAACATGCTGAAGGGCACAATTGTTAACAATGGTTGAAAGGCACTCCTCAACAATTTTATCACACCCTTCCTCAACAGATCTAACCCACAATATAATAAAGATGAGAAGTCCTCATAGAAGAAAGAAAACCACCTTGACTTTGACAAGTAATATGAGAATTTAATTCCACTGCAACACACTGCAAAATAACCGTCTTGAGAAAAAAAAAAAAATCTTCTCCTAAACAGAGAATTTTTAAATGAATCTAACACAAAGAAATGAGCCATATAAAATATGATCGAAATCGAAAGAACAACCCATGATACAATAACCATAAAAAGATCCAAGGCCAAGACAATGATCACGATAGATAAATCATGATGCCAACAAATTTTCTGAGCAATATATGCACAAAAGATTGCTATTTTCCACCAAGCTCTGATACCATGTTAAAACTAGGGCACAGAAACTAGAGATGAAATACAACAATAAAGAAATCGTTAGATAGAAAATCAACACCAGAAAATATCTTGGGAAAGCCCTTCTGGAATGAAGGGAAAAGCCCAGCCACACAATGAAAGATCATTTTATTGATAATAAAAGTTCAAGTGTACAATATCCTTTGCTTGATGCAAATATATAACAATAAGAGAGACTCTTCACATTATAACCGAAAGGTCTCTTGAGATTCCCATAACTCATATAATTAATTATAACTCTTTGAATATTCATGTCTCAATGCATGTGAATGACACATGTCATTTACATTTAATATTACAAATTAAACTTAAGCGACCTATTCAGCTGAAGATGACAATACCGGTAATAACGTCCAAATTTCGAGAGATAAAGATCTCTATCGCAGGTATAAACTTTTACACGTACCTCTCCTCATTTCGAAGTTATAAAGGAAAGCATTTGCATTGGGATTGTTACAGCAAATATACGTTATTTTACAAATCCTAAAGGTTGCTTAAATGTGATTGGATATTTCCTAAGGATGAAACACCTTAAGGAAAATAGTGAGTTTGGACGCAAACCTAGTACTCACATTGCATATTCAAAGCTGAGAGTTGAATTGATACATTGGTGTACCAGAAGTTGGAGTCTCCTTAGTAGTAGAAGCAATAGAGATTCGAAGGTCATACCAAATAGTGGTAACATACAGGCAATAGGTCTAGACAGGTTGGAGTTCACAGCAGAAAGAAGATTGGGCATGAGAAATCAGTCTAGAACAGTGGCACGTACAGGACATGGTCTGGTCGTTTGGAGTTTGAACAACAAACAGATTGGACAGCTATTACATAGCTGAGATAGAGTTGGCATGAGTCCAGTTCCAGGTCATACAGAGGCATTTCACTGTCTACATTCCTCCCAGCAGTGAACTGACAGTAGTATATGCGTGTGACGGTGGGTAGCAGTTGGCTAGCACCTAGCCTTTCTACGGGGTACAGTTCACACGGGATCACCTTTAGTGCAATAGTAGCAGTTAGGAGTTGACGGTGAGACAATAGGCGGATTGAAGAAGATTACGGGAGTCATATGCTGGTCTAACAGGGACTCCATACGGAAACTGCACGGATAGTCCATTCCCCAATCGCTGGTAAATTTGCATTCATTGAAATCGGGTTTGTATTTCCTCCAAATTGCACTTGCAATATTGTTTGTCTATGTAAATCCTCAAATATTGAAGCCTAGTAAATGGTGTCTTAAACAATAGATGATAATTTGTCATTACTGTCACGAATCAGTATTTCAGATTGTTGTTATTATATCAATATTAATGTATGATTTGGAAGTCACTATTTCATTTATAATACCACTCCATGGCATTCGTTTTGAAAATCAGTAATGTTATAGTAGTACTTACTTAAGACACCTTGATTGCACGCCAACTGTTTGACGAAATTCTACGAGTCCAAGTTTGACTTTCTCTGATCAGAAAAAGCAAGGATTATTACAGTGGTAAATCAGCGAAGTCACCATTTCATGGATAATATAACTATTCTTTGGCACCTGAGTTGTAAATTAGTGAAGTGATATTAAAATAGTGCTTGTTTAAAATCCATTGATTACTTACCAACTATTTGACAAAAAGTTAGTTCAGTTTAGAGTTTTATTGATCGAACCAAGAAGGGATCATTTCATCAACAAATAGATGTACCTTTCAATCTGCCAAAATCTAAGACAAGGAGCATATAGCATGCCTCTTTGATAAGGTGTCCACTACAACATTAGTTTTCCCTTTAACGTACTCAATGTCAAAATCAAACGCCTAGATTTTCTTACCCACTTCTGTTGTCTTTCGTTCAACTCTTTTTGCTCCAAAAAATATGTCGAGTTGTTGTGGTCTATACGAACAGTGAACTTGGTTTTGACGATTGATTGTTGAAACTTTGTCAGGGTGTGTATGATGGCAAGTATTTTCTTGTCGTAGATGGAGTACAATTGCTTAGCTCTCGAGAGCTTTTGACTCTCAAATGGAATCAGGTGACAATCTGACGTAATACGGCGCCAATGTCGTCTTTGGATGTATCACTCTAAAATGAAAGGTCGAGTAAAACTAGCAGTGCCAAAACCGCGGAGGAACTCATAGTTTCTTCAATTTGTCGAACTTATGTTGTGGCTAATCATTCCATTAGAAGGACCATTTTTTGTCATATTTGTCAACAATGCACTGAGTTGTGAGAACCATTCTACACATCTTTTGGAATGGTTGCACAATTTGAAGAATCCACATAGATCTGGGAGTTTTTGGGAGGCAGCAAACCCAAGATGGCTTGAACCTTTTCCTAGTGTACCTAAACCCTTCAGGCACTGATGATGTGTCCTAGATGCAATGTTTCTATCATTTTAAATTCACATTTGGATCTTTTAGCAAACAACGATCGTGGCTCCATGATCCCAAGAACTTCATCCAAATGCCTTAAATGTTCCTTCTATGTCTTACTGTAAATATGTTGTCAAAAACCTCAAACAAGAACTTATTTATTTGCTTGTTGAAGATGTGGTTTACACAGAACTAGAAAGTGGTCAGAGCATTAGTCAATTCAAATGGCATGATTAAGAATTCATAATGACTATAATGACATCATAAGGCAATCTTCTTCACATCTTTCTTGCTCATGCAAATTTGATGGTAACTTGAGCCGTGATCTGTTTTGAAAAAATAGATTGCACTGTGTAACTCATTCAACAATTTATTGATCTTGGGGATGGGTAGCTATTCTTTATGGTTATCTTGTTCAACACACGGTTGTCTACACACATTTGAAGTGTTCCATCCTTCTTCCTAACCAACACTACCGTCAATACGAAGGGACTCGTATTGGGCCTGATCTATCCTATGTCAAGGAGTTTTTGTATCCTCTTTTCTATCTCATCCTTAAACTTTCTAGGATGGTTGTAGGGTGTAGTTATGACGGTCTTGGCTCCTTTGTCGAACTTGATGGTGTGCTCAAAGCCCCAATGTGGAGTTATGGCAGTTGAATGTTGGCAAAGACCATATCATGCTTATCTAATATTGCCTGAAGCTTCTAATCTAGGTTGTAAGTTTGTTGCCCCTTTATAGGTTCTGATGAAATCAAGCAATGTGTTGTCCTGACAACGTCATAATGTTGGAAAATGGCCTCCATCCATCATTCGAAGATCTCCTTCAAGCCACCATTTGACATCATCCTCAGAACAACCTTTTTTCCATCAACTTCAAATGAGAACTCTATCCATTAGAAATTCTGTGTGTACTCATCAATAGTCTTCATCCACTAGATGTCTACTATGACCTCCATGTCATCTAGATCTACTACAAAGAAGTCATCCAGATCATCTACGAAGAAGTCATTTGTCACTGGTGGGACTCAAAATTGAAGCCTTGATTTTGAGTACCATTCAAAGAAATCAAGCCCTATAAGCGCTTTTCGATGCATGAGTACCCGGTTGTTCTTTTGAGGCCTAAGAGGTGTTTTATGTTTCTAACATCTTGCATTCAGTATGTCCATTCGTCCCATGAAGATAAATTGTAATTACGAGTCATTCTGTGAAGTTCCTGTTGAGCAATGTTCAAATTTGCATTTTTGCCCGTGTCAAACAACGATAGGAGGCCTAGTTTGCATCTGAATACCTCGCACCTAGTTATGTTTCATGACTCACCGCTTTGGGAGTGTTTAGTATCCATACTAGAGAACTTATGTTTCAGATTTCGAGTTGTTTCAATATGTTTTGAATCCCTAAAAGTCGGTTGTTTAGTGTTGTCGCGCTGATGCAAACTGTTCAAAATTCTGGGAGGCCCTATTTGACTTGTTATAACTTTGACCCAGTTGACCGAAATGAGAAAATTCCTGTTGCATTGCATTCTAGAGGTCAGAGACTTGCTATGTTTCAATTTTGAGCTTATGACAAATCTGTTTGATCAATTTTCAAATGTGATTCCATTTGCAATTTGTAAAGTTTACTGGTGTCATAAAGTGCAGATTGATTGATACCTCTGTTTGGGATGTCGTAACTCGGAATCATCATAGGTGAGATCAAATGGATTGTACCGTTGCATTCTACTCTAAAAATTCGTTAAGTGTGCCAATTTCCAAGTCTTGACGAATCTGTCTGCACACTTTCTTAGAGCCATTCCGTTTGCAAAAAATGCTTTTCTGCTAGTGTTTTCAGTCTGCAAATTTGAGTAGCCTACTTTGACCATTTGCCAAATACACCGAGTTATTCGTCATGAGCCCAAATTATAGATTTATATTCTGCTCATGGCAGTGAACTAATGCCCTAGTTTTCATGCCTCCAAGTGTCAGTCTACCCTGTTTTCAAAGCCAAATCCAAACCCAATTTATGGTTTTCTGACATGTTTGCTTGCAGGTAGTTCTGAGAAGGCAATTTTGACAATCAATATCTTTTGATTGAGAATTCGTCATGAGAGGAGATTTGACATGGTGCAAGAATGCGGAACAGAGAATTAGTATATTTGTTTTTAGAGCCTGATCAGGTGTTTTGGTCAATTTTTAAAGTCAATTAAAAGACCTCCTGGCATAAAATTGACGAGTTACAAAATTATGCTGAATTGAGTTTTAAAAGTTGAGTCAACAGTTATAAATTGGTTTTTAGTCAAATGTTAGATGATTAATGGATCAACTTGACCTTTCAGTTGTTTGGAAATGTTTTTTTTTTTAGCCAAGCCCACTTTGGGCCCCGGCTAAATTCATCAGATGAATAAGTCCCCAGCGATGAAAATGTACAACATAGGTGATTAGGATAATCTGAACAATTATAATGCCCTCTAGTGGACATCTTATCATTGGAGATCCAAAGTTTGCATATAATGAGTGTGGGAACACTAGTGTTTAGGCTGAAGGCATTCAATGTTGAAAGCACAAATATACCCAATTTAAATTGGATTCAGCCAAGTGTAAAAGGTAGGACTTAAGAGAGGTCGTTATTTGAATGAAAGTTTTCAAACTTTTTCCATCTCTTTAATAGGAGATGAACCTTATGTAAGAGCCAGCAGGATTAAATTTTCCTATTTGTTCAAGCTTGAAAGGGCCTACTCACTTGATTGCTGACTTTGAAAATGTTGGATAGAGCACACGTCAACAAATGACAGAGGGAGGAAAGTGGCTAAGTTTAGGATACAAAAAACTAGAACCATACTCCAACAACAAATCCACAGTAAATTTTTTGCTATCCACAACAAAATATGAAGTTTGTGTTTTAACTTTTAAGTTTTGATGAAATGGGACGCCAGTTTGAAGTATAGCGTAATGTTTTGATATGGCACTCAACTGTCCATGAATTTCAAGGCATGAAAGCGGCAAAAGCAAACCATGTGAAATCTGCAATAAAGGGGAGCAGTAATGAAATTGGAGCAGCGAAGGGAGAGTCAACGACAGTCCATGATGAAGATGACAGTATTGGTGTCTAGTTTTTCTCTTAACCAAGGAAGCAATTCATACTCTCCTGAGAAGATGCAAAGTGAAGAGGAGATGTTCCATCTTCATTTGCCAAATTTCTTAATTGTTATAAGCATCGCCAAACTCCTCACAAGTATGCAGTTTGGGGACGTTTTTCCTTTGTTCTCTCCAAAATTTGGCGTGTATGAGTGGGTGGTAATCACATTTTTCAGTGATGTAGGGATAACAAGAAATGTGAAGCAGGGAGGAGTGTACTCCACGGTGTGGGAAAGGGAGAGTTGAAGTGGTGTTGAGCTGCGAGAAGGATTCACCAGCGTCAAACTCACTTGGAAAGTGATAAGTCATCTAGCATGGCATGCCTACCTAAGGAAAGTGCAAAGAACAGGTAGCCGCCACAAGAGAAATCTGATTGACAAGTAAAACGCAAAACAGGACAAAGGGGCACTGGTACATTTTCCTTCCATGGTGCAGGAGAAATAAGTTTCTAAGGCCTTTAATCCCACATTGGCTGTGGGGCATTCGTTCTTGATGTTTAAATACAAAAGGGCAATGTCTTATAGTATCTTAAAAATGTGGGCTTTTTGAAAGCCGTAGCCTTATGTAAGAGGACCCCACTGGACACATGGATAATAGCTGGATTGCACAATAAGGAAATTTTGACCCAATTCGCTAGACGAGATTATGACATGGAATCCGAACGAATCAAAAATCGACACGTGGTGCTAGAGGACGATTCGGGAGATGACAAGTGGCGAGGACTTTAGATGAGGTTTGGAATTCAATGTGCTAATGTGGCATGGGAGACACGTGTCACAATGGCGAATCCTTGCATGCACAGTCAGTGGTTGATGACTGTGTATGTGGGAATGTGCCTAGCTGACACGTGGCAGTGGGCCCCGATCAACGATGATGTGGCGGTACAGTCAGATGGTGATGCAATGATGACATGGCAGTCTAGAGAGCCAGTGAGAAGTTGACATGTGGCGATCACAAGTCGACCAGTTGGAGGGTGCCATGTGGTGCCCGGGTGGTAGGTGACATGGTAGACGCTGACCAATGGTGTGCTGCCATGTGGCAAAAAAAGTCAAACTCGGTTGACTCGAAATGCATAAGGGAAAAAAAATGATAAAAAGTGATTTTTAATTGTTTTATCCAAAAGTCATGTGCATGCTTTTAAATTTTTAAAAAGATATAACCTAAAGTCTTAACTTTAGGAAATATTTAAATTTTGCATAAAATTTAAAAGAAATTTGCAACCTGTGAGGCCATGCCAGGAGCATAATTTTCAAAATAAGATTCTGGGCATTTCTGATAAGCTAATATAGTGATATTATATATCACTAGAACCAGGAGAGAACAAACTTTCCAGTTTTGGTGTTTGTTTTTGCATAGGAAGCCCTCTTCTCAGGTTATACAAGGTTTTGTCCCAGATTTGTTCTCTAGTAGAGTGATGAACTGAATGTGTGTAAAAGGCAGTAAAAATGTAGTTAGGGTCAAGTTTAGTCACCTTCAAGTTAATTGAATCAAGATATTATCAACATTTCATGATGCATTTCAGATATTGGGGCAACATAAGGGTTTTCATCACTCACAAGAGATATTTCCAAGTTTGTTACAGAGTAATGATGAAAATCATATCAGATTTCATGGGTAGAAAGAGGAGAGATGTTTTACAACTGCAGGGAATGAAGATTCAAGTGGACACATGTCACCTTCAGATTAGATCCAGGACTTGATTCATCTCCTATATCTCTCTTTTTGATTCATTGTGGGGGTTCCAATCTTGAGTTTTCTTAGATCTATGAGACCAAGGGTTCCAGATTTGAACATATTTCACTATTGTGATACCATTTTCTTCAGCAATTTCCCTTGTATTGAACAACAAGAAATAAGAATATTGATAGTTCTGATCTGTTAGGCAGTTTTACATTTCAATTTCATGCATCTTATTGTATTTGTTTCAAAGAAATGAATGAAAATGCAACAACAAGTTAATCTTCATTTTGATATCTTGTCTCCCAGTCATGCTGTTTGTGATCTTTTGTGTTTTGTCAACAAAGATTATGAAACTTAGTTGCAATCTATTGGTTGTATATGATTGATTTATTTTGCTTATGACTCAAGGAGTTATGTAAATGCTTGATTTATCATCATAGGATTGCAGATCTCATGAAGGGATAGGTCGAGTATGAGGTTCAGAAAGATATAGATGTTTGATTCACAAGGTGAATAGATAGACTAGGAAGTCTTGATGTATGGGATATGTCAATGACTTTCAAGGATGTATGTTAGGGGTTTGTAGGATTGCCCAATAGATAAGGCACTAATCAACTACATGATCAGAGTGTTATTTGTTCATGTCATGTTTTTGCTGAAATCAACATCATTAATCAAATATTTTTCCCTTTAAATGTTGAAGAACTGAAATGTGATGCCCTCACTTAGCTTAGCAATTTCTTTGGCCATGTTATTAACTATTCCATGTTTGAGATCTTTGCATAAGTGTAGAAGATTAAGGGTTTTATCTGCTTTGTTAGATTCAAGAATATGTTTTAGCATTGGTACCATATAAGTGAATCTGAGGTCCACCCGCTTAGGTTTTGTAGAGCCTGAAGTAGGAGAAGTCTCTAACCTTATAGTTGGCCCGGTGTTTGAAAGGGTATGTTGAAGATGGGAAGTAGCTACCCTTAGATGTATCTTGTTCTCATCGGGGTAATTTGAAACCAAGATGTTTCAAAACACCGACAATCACCATGCGGTTTCCCATAGTAATCCTTGGTTGTAAGACCATATCGGTGCATGATAAGATGGTTCCTCTTGCCACCTTGACTTGGAATCCTACATGTGCCTTCGTAAGAAAATCTCTTCGATTCATGAGTGATGAGTTAATGGAATTAAGTATGACCCCATTGTGGAGCATGCCTATGACTCTTTGTCCTTGGAGAGTACCTTGTACTTGGAAAATAGTACACCTTGGAGTACCAAGAATAGCGATGGTGCCTCCTTACCATACTAGTGCGATAATTCTCTTTGTGTGGTTCATGTTAACATCCTTAGAAACTTGTTGACCATCTCCTCCATGTTATGGTTCCTCGTGCTCCTTGTTGTGTGGACATCACTTCAATGTAATGGATTTTTTCCTTGCCCACGCATCAGTGCCCTAGTTCCCATTGCTCCTTATAGCTAAAATGAAGTTTCTTGCTACGCTCTTGTCTGGCACCTCATTCAATGATGGCTTATTTGGATGGGATTTGTTGTCTTTCCCCTTCAAAGCCAAGGGTGGCTTGGGGTGAGAATAATTCTTGGAAGAAGAAGAAGAAGATGTCGCCATGTCACATGCCCTCTTGATTGGTTTTGAGAGAATGCCAGGGTTGAAGCCTTTCACCCATCTCTTTAATGGCTGCATTAGACCGTCAGTGAACAACACAATCAGCCATCTCTTTGAGATGTCCATCACCAACTCAAACAATCTCTAGAAAAAAGTAATGTAATTGTCAACCGACATGGCTTGCTTGAACTATGCCCACTCCTAGAAATTAATATTTTGGATCCTTACTATTGAAACGATCTATACGCCTATTTGTAAATTGGGCATAAGAGGTTACTTTAGCGTGGCTGAGATCAACCAAACGATGATGCCACGATTTTTGAGAATTTCCTTCAAGGTGGAGTTTGACAAATTCAACTATTTTTTTTGGCATTGAAGTAAGCTGGATGTGTCTCCCGTCATTACCCATGCCTGTGTAGAGATTGATCCCGATCCATCTAATAGAGATAGTTTCACCTTGCCTATCTTTCCTGTGAGGTCATCATTAAAGTTTCCACGATTGCCTCCATTGGAGTACCTCCTTCTCAACTTGCATAATCATTGTAAGGTATATCCCTTTGCATATTCACATTGGTCTAATCTTTTTGTAATTGCTCTTGCATTTCTTGGAAGGTAGGTTCCCGTGCTCTGTGTGGTGTTTCAGTTCTTGGAGGGAAAGTTGGCATCAAGGGTCGAGGGACTGAGGGTTGAGGGTTTGTCCTTCCCATATATAAATTGTTGCTATGCCCATTTTGTTCTTTGGATATTTTGCCTTTAGTCAATTTGCGTAATATTTCCTCCATGAGTCGCTAATTGTCATTGACCTGAACTTGATTTCTTGTGACCTCTCTTAGCATACTCACGACTTCTGCAATAGAGTCTTTTGGCTCCCCCATTCTACAAATAGAGTGATACTTGTTAGAAATAGGCAATATTGAGTTGGGGGGGGGGAGGGGATGAATCATTACTCTACAACTTTTTGTCCAACTATGGATATCAATTACCAACCTTAAACTTGCATAAATGAGTGAACTGAAAAGCAATAGCAAGCACACCTTAAAGAAAGTCATTACACCATATTTTGTTAACTAGGGAAACATTGGCCAAGGGAAAACCCCGACGGGGATGTAACCCACAAAATGATCCACTAATAGAAGTATCTTGTGAAAGGTGTTGACCCTATTAGGTGTCCAATTGCATACATATAGTGGATCTGTTCTTGTTAGAGGTCTAGGCCTTGTTAGAAGCCTCAACCCAGTTAGGATTTGTAATTACTATAAGAAGGTGAGCTCACTGCTGATATAATCATATACAACTTCAGAAGCAGACAAAACCTTGATTGTGCTCATATCTTCAATATCTAATTAGTCCTTTGAAGTTCCTTGCATCAAATCATACATACAATTGTCTGCCCTGCTTTAACCATCAAACTCACATCTATACAATACCAATAAAAAACTTATATAGCAATCATATCATTTTAATACAATTGGCAACTTCTCTAAACAAAATTTTCCTCCCTTTATACTGGATTCTTTAAATTGTTGGATTTGTACTTGATCGTATGTTACTAAAACCCAATATTATAATCTTCTAGCTGAGTGTTAACATCTAGGATGTCATTTGTACCTTGTCAAGTGCATGATTTGACAAGTCAAATCAATTCCTTAACCAATTTGCCAATATTTTGCCAACTGTCTTGTTTCTGTGATGTCAAAGCTGTCCTAAGAAAATCCATCCAAAACATATTCAAAACATATCCTTAATATCAACGGCCTTAAACATGTCTACTATATTGTCCAAAGTAACTTCCCTCCAATTTTTTGACTTATATCTTATCCTTATGAAGCTCGCCGAATTAAATTGTCGGACTGTGCATTGTAACTCTACTTGATACTTAGACAATTTTCTTAGTTAATTAATTCCAAACTTGCTAGTTATCTTCAACGACCTTATTACACCATAATTTTGCCATTAATGACAACTCCTATCATCTTACCTCAGCCAAATTTCCAACAATGTTGTCTTCTCTTCTTGGTATAAACATGCATCCACTTCCCATAGGCTAGCAGGATCACCAGCTCTGCTACCACTATAATGTCCCGCACCACTGATCACTCAACAAAGGTACTACGTCCCCAGAATCTGATAGCCAACTTCAATCCGTTACTCTAGTTGTTGTACGACTAGAAGTTTACAACAATGTCCGTACAATGGTTGGAGTATCTGTATGATATAGAGAGTTGACCGCACGATATAGGAGGAGTAACAACTCTTTGTCTGGGCATATAGTGTTTGACTTGACTGTATGGTGGGGCAGTGCCAACTTTCTAATTGCATCAATCATAGGATGACAACCTTTGATGTGTGGTCGAGATTGTGACCATGTGGTCACTTCTTGAGACTTTCGTGTACCAAACAATGGTGTATTGTGTTGTGGTTGGGTGGAAGCCATACAATAACTTGACCTTTTGTCGTGTTGTTTGGTGACCAATTAGTCCCTTGGCTCAACTCAGACATTGAGTCCCTTAGTTTGAACATAAGTATAGAGTGACTTAAATAATTTGAATCACCAGAATGCAAGATTAGAGATTCACATATACAAGATGAAGTTTATTTGATAATGATAACTTTAAAATTCCTACAATGATAGTTATTAAGATTTGCCAGATCCGATGCTTGAAGTAGAAAAGAATAGGGCAAGGGTTGAATCCCACCAAAAAAATTGGAACTCTAAATGGAATTCACAATGCAATAAAAATAGTTTAAGGCTCATAACAAAAACATACTACACACCGGTCAAAAATATGCCATTAGAAGAAAATTTCGGAGGTGCTTGACAAGTGCCGACATGACAAGAAGCACCTACGACCAAAAAAATAAGGAATGGGCTTGACATATACGTAAATCATTCAGGACCCCAAAATACGAATATTATCATTTTCTAATTTAATGACGGGGACATTACATGAGCCCACCAACAGTCATCCGAGATCAATGCCTTGACCTTTTGTGCGCTCTTTGAATTCAAAGCCTTCCATATACCCCATTGGCTTGAAATAACCATTTGGATTAATGGTGCCCTTTGTACCTTGATAAGTCTAATTATAACAATAGTATGAGATGCAAATTGGGTTTTAGCCACCTAAGTAAGTTAATAACGACATGCCAATAAATATTAAGCTAAGTTATATACAATTTGATAATTGAACATGACAAAAAATTTATTGAAATTAAATTAAATAAATTAAATTTATTAAGTGGAATTTACCTCCAACAACTCCAATTTGGAGAATGATTTGAATATCAATTGTGACATGTGATAGTTCAACTTAAACATTTATATCTCCTCCCCCTCTTAGTAAATTTGTTTCACCCAATCTATTTGAGTGCGAATTTGTTGCATAGTCAAGTTTAGGGAGTATACTGTGCATAGTGCTCAAAAAATATGGTCATACCATTCCTCAATTAAAACAGTTTTACCCCTACAATTTTTGGCATCGTCTTTAATCACTTGGACCGCATTCTTACTGCCCACCAACTCTATGGCCTCAATAAGAATTGTGGAAATGAACTATGAATCTTTCACTTCCCCTTCACAATCGCCTTCAAAAGTATTGCCCCTTAGGGTGACACTGCAATTATATTAATCGATGGTCGGTTTTTTTGTATCTTTCCATTCATCAGAAACAATAGAAACACCTAAGTTTTCCATTAATTTTTAATTGGTTGAATAGCTTTCTTTATACAAGCCTTCTCTTTTTGCAATAGAGTGGTACACACCTTTTCATACCTTGGAGTTGTGTAATCAGCCGATGCTTTATTTATGGTTCCCATTATTTCCTTCCAATATCGTGATCTCAACAAGTTGAAAGGAAGACCATTGGTATAGAGGCAACATGCAATGGCATGATCAACAAGCTCTCTTGCCTCCATTATATATGCAATGTCCAATGGGCCTCTTTTGCAGGCTGTAGTTTCGACTTCTTCCTATTCCACTCTCTGTATAGGCACTCACAAGATGGGATGTTAGGAGGATACAATTGATTTAGTGGGTAAGTGCATTGTTTTCTTTTCAGATGGAGGTTGATAAAAACTTTTTTTTTTTTTTGATCTTTTAACTAAATTATAAGGACCTTCCTGTTCTTTTACAACCCCTTCCCATCTATTCCTTTTGTGCATGGCTTTAAGGGATACTTGTCAAATTTGTCTAGTTTAAATTGATACTATCTGGAGGCAATCAGTTCAAAGACATGGAAGGAATCTTTGAACAATCAGGTTTCTTTTGAGAGACAATGGCTCTATATTTTTTTGGCATAAGAATGCATGCAAAAGACTTGAGATATATGTATATCTTTTGTGACTGGTGAATATCAAATACATCTTAATGTTTGCATGTGGAGAAGATAAGGCAATACATCTTTTGACTACAAGTACAAGCTATTTCATATTGATTCGAAGCATATCTGGTATGTTTGTAAGAATTAAAATCAAGATGGTAGTTGACTAATGATTGATGATTATTATTGAAGGATGTTCATGTGGAAATAAGTATTTATCATTATTAAGTATACAATTGATCTATTCATTGTAGTCTTTCTCTTATTTTTTATTTTCAATGCATACTATAAGAGCTATTTTCCTTGATCTTTTACGAGAATGTTCTTACAGGAAACTGAGGATTAATATAAGATTCAGAGGGAGTTTGACACTTCTTCAAAGGTAAAGGAGTCAGAAGATTGATGTTTAGAGGGAGTCTAACACATTTGTCTGAAGGAGCAGATAAAGGATATGTTTCAGTTGATCTTTGAAAGTCTTGATCATATTAGATTCAAAGGGAGTATGACACTTGATCAAAGGCATCTTTGATTGAGGAGCTTGGATGATTGATTTTTGGAGTTCAAAAATTCCTGTATATGACTGTATGACTTTAATGGGCCTACCCTCTGTATATATCACGAGAAAGTGACAAATTCCAAACGATTATCACTTGTATTCGCAGAAGTTATTGAAAGGTGACGATCTTACAATAACTTAATTTTCTATTATCATGGATATCTTATGTTGCCTATGCAGATGACGATAGATTATACTCTGCATGGTGGATGTTCATATGGTAAGCATTATGAGAATGCGCATGCACATGCCTTATGAACTGTAATGTTCCCAAGGTATGGAGTATCCTGGATTCTATACTTAGTTACATCGGGTAGAGAAGGCAGTGGCTGCTTGATGTCCGTAAGGAAGGAGGCCGTATGGTATGATGTGTTTGTACGGTAATGCATTGGGGTATGTACGGGATAGCCTTAAGGATGGCGTATGGTGTTTGTCGATGTATGGCGAAAGTGGAAGATTGAATATGGTAATGTATGGAGGAGTATGATGGAAGTGGAGGTAGTACAGTGATGGAGGGAGGAGTACGAAGGGATGGAGGGAGGAGTAATGTTTATCGTACTGGTAAAGAAATCAACGCATACAGACAATAATAGCAGAATAATATTCGCATATGCCAGAACATACATTAGGCTTCATAATATTCGCAATAGTAGATGAATGATTTACAATGATCCCAGACGGGATATAAATACTACTGCCGAACCTTCCCGAAGGAGTCCGTTGGCCACAAATATTCTATCCGCTACAAACTATTCACCGACGACGTCGGCTACAGAATACAGAAACACCGCCGGACCGTCGGCTACAGAATACAAAAACACCGCCGGACCGTCGGCTACAAAATATAGAAACACCGCCGAACCGTCGGCTACAGAATACAAAATACCGTCGGAACCATCCAGTCGGCTAACAGAGTATGGAGGGAGGTGGATGGAGGTGAAGTATGGAGGGAGTTAGCATGGTGGATGGAGGGAGTATGGAGGGATGGAGTGTAGAGGGAGGTGGATGGAGGGAGTACGGAGGGATGGAGGGAGGAGTACAGAGAGAGGTGGATGGAGGGAGGAGTACAAAGGGATGGAGGGAGAAGTACAGAGAGTGTTGTATAGAAATTGGAAAGAGAATACAAACCCATATGCAAATAATATTAGAACACAACTTCATCAAATAAATGCCAAACATGAACAAATATTGATTACCGATATTCTCCAGTTAATACTCACAGACAAAAATGGTGCTCCGATTTGCCAGATCTGAGCAAAGTATTACAGGCAAGGGAATAGGGTGAGGGTTGCATCCCACCGGAACCGCAAAGCAAAGTAGGGAAGGTCTTTTACTTCCGAAATGGCAAATAATAGAGAACTCCAACAGGAATTCACAGTACCAAGAAAAATAATCCAAATCGCATACCGACAACTTCTTAAATGCCGCACATAAATACCCCTTCGGAGAGAACTTCCGAGGGTTTACAAAGAATGCGGACACAACAAATACCAATGGATAATCGATAAAAGTTGGGTCCCTTTATAAATCAAATCAATTAATTAAATAAGTCCTATCGATATTATTTAATTTTTAGGACCACTTAATTAATTAACCTAATTAAAATATTTTATTAAAAACTGGGGACATGACAAATCCTTGCTGCCCAAAGATTGCTTGCCCTCAAGCAATACATCATCAAACGATTTGCCCACTGCAACTTCAGGGTCCCAAACCAAGTGTGGATAATTGTATCTATTGAAGCCTTCATGCCGCATCATGATCATGTACTCGCACTTGGATGTAGGTAAGAAAAGTAAATGTCCATCAAGCTTTTGCTTCGCCACTATGATATAAACATGGTCACGCCCATAGTCATTAGGATATCGTTGAGATGCCTCAATGATCAAATCCATAGCCTTCATATCATCATGCTCATAAATTTCTTCAGGAATCTCATAGCTCAAGTTTCCATAAGAATGCCTGTCGCACAAAGAGGGGGCAATCTTGTATGCCTCATGCCTGACAAAAGGGTAAACTTCATATTCAATCAACTGTAAAGACTGCTCTTGCAAATAATCCTCAATCAAGTCTGCATCACCTGGAAGTTGAACAACTACTGGTAGAGTCTGCTTGTTTGAAGGGTCAGTGGTAGAACTCATATTTTCATCAAGTTGATCACCAAGTGTTGGTTCAACGATATTTTTGCAAGTGTCTTCTTCGAGAGGCCTTTCTTTTATCATGGACTCGGGTACCAAATAGATTCTATGCTTGTAGTAGATGATGTCATTGACTACCTCATAATCGTCATCTAGAATGTCACTATCCATCAATTTGCATGCAAAGTGTTTTTGGAGTATTCAACCAACAGTTGTGCCTTCCAATTGGCTGGAGACTTTATGGCATCGTTGGCTGCCATAGTGTGATCTAAGATTAAACTCTCAATTCTCCTAACAGGCTAGCAGAATCGCTGGCTCTGATAGCACTATAATGTTCCCAAGGTACGAAGAGACCTAGATTCTATACTTAGTTACGTCCAACAGAGAAGGCAGTGGTTGCTTGATGTCTGTACAGAAGGAGGCCATACGATGTGATGTGTCTGTACGATAATGCCTTGGGGTCTGTACGGGATAGCCTTAAGGATGGCGTACGATGTTTTTCGATGTATGGCGAATGTGGAAGATGGAATATGGTAATGTATGGAGGAGTACGATGGAAGTGGAGGTAGTATGGTGATGGAGGGAGGAGTATAAAGGGATGGAGGGAGGAGTATGGAGGGAGAGGTACGAAGGGATGGAGGGAGGAGTATGGAGAGAGGTGGATGGAGGGAGGAGTATAGAGGAATGAAGGGACAAGTATGGAGGTTGTTGTATAGAAATTGGAAAGAGAATACAAACTCATATGCAAATAATATTAGAACACAACTCCGTCAAATAAATCCCAAACATGAATAGATATTGAATACCGATATTTTCCAATTAGTACTCACAGACAAAGATGGTGCTTCGATTTTTCAGATCCGAGCAAAGTATTATAGGCGAGGGAATAGGGTGAGGGTTGAATCTCACCGAAACTAGAAAGTCGAGTAGGGAAGATCTTTCACTTCCGAAATGACGAACAATAGAGAACTCGAACAGGAATTTGTAGTACTAATAAAAATAATCCAAATCACATACCAACAACTTCCTAAATGCTGCATATAAATACCCCTTTGGAAAAAACTTCTGAGGGTTTACAATGAATGCCGATATGACAAATACCAATGAATAATTAATAAAAGTTGGGCCCCTTTATTAATTAAATCAATTGATTAAATAAATCCTTGTGATATTATTTAATTTTTAGGACCACTTAATTAATTAACCTAATTAAAATATTTTATTAAAAATTGGGGATATGACATGAACATTTTTGAGTACATGGTAAATGTTATGCAAATTGATGTTTTGGAGGCCATTAGACACAGTACTCGGTGAACATCATGCAACTTGATGTTCAAGAGACCATTACTCACAATACTTGGTGAATATCTTGCATCTCAACATTCCGAAGGCTATTACTCAAAGAGTATTTGGTGAATATCGTATATTGTTATTCTAGAGATCAATACTCAAATGTGATATCAAATTGGTGTATATCATATGTTGATATTCCGGACACCATTACTTAGAGTTTTGGTGAATATCATTTGTTGATATTTTGAAGGCCAATACTCTTAATATCATATGTGATATCAAAATGGTGGATATCTTCTGATCAAAGATATCTTTAAAATCTGCAATACCTAATAATACCAATGGTGTAATCCGTGTCTTGTGTTTATCCTCCTTAGCTATGAGGGAGTGTTGATGTTTTGGTAGCTTTAGTAGGATAAACATGTGAGATCAAAGAGAAATACACACACACACACACACACAACTATAATTAAGATTGCCATTATATTAATTATATTGATGAATAGACATGTCTGATGAAGTGACATGTTTCTTCTCTTGGTTTATTCCTCATACAAATACAAGAGGATGCTGCCATTTGGAAAACACATACCTAAGACAATGGCAGTGCTTAATACATTTGCAGTGATCCTCATAAAAATTTACAATTTACAATCTTGTAGATATAGATCTAAGCACAAGAAGTTGTGATAAATATGTTCTGTTATCAATTTTGCAGTTGTGTGGCATACAAATGACAGTTTTAATAGGCGAGTCCCATCAGCCAGTTCTCTATTGTAGACTGTAAATGCATCAACCAGTTAGAAACACTATTATGGAGACAGCCTTTCACACTTGGTACAACAAAAACTACTTGGGGAACTTAATGTGCAATATAAAATCCATTGTCAGTATTTGTGGTTTTGTGTTATCATCCCTTAGTTTATTGGATTTTGTGCAGTAATTTGAGTCCATGGGAATTGTTCAACTTTTGCAAGTTTTACAGAGTACTTTATAGTTTGACTAGTAGTTGATTTCTCCTACGTTAAAACAATTTATGATACAACTTGAATTATTTTTCATGGCAAAGGACTGTTGTAATCTCAGTCTTTGAAACATTCCATTTTGAGTTGTTACAATGCTTTTCTAAAATATAAAACAAATATGTATTGTTGCTTTTATGTGACAGAAAGCAGTTATAGTGGCAGAAGCAGTTGCCAATGCTCTTGATAGAAGGAGAATGTTTGCTCAGGTCAACAGTTTTACTGCTGTCTTCATTCTTATTGGGCAGCTGACTTTAACGGTATTGTTTCACAGCTGTCTTAAATCCTTCCTGCAACTTACTGTAACAGTAGTCACAACTGTACTTTCTGCAGGCTTCTGCAATAAAATTGGATATTAAAAATTCAACATTGATCGTCTATTTTGTGTGGCGTTTTTGACCTTGAATATATCATTTGTAAAATTACCTTGTATTAATTTTGTTTGTATATGGTAACTTTTTTTTCTTTCACTGAGATGGACAAATTTGGCTTCCAATTTGTAGGGTCAGATACTTACAAGTGCTGGAGTCACTGCAGCCATATGCACAGCTCCAGTTATCTCATTTGCAAATATGACTATGATTGCGATCTGGCCAACCTGGATCATGGTGGCAATATCTGAGACTTTGCGAAAGGTTGGGCTGCTTTTACTTTCATAAAATAAAGTCCTTTTAATAATATACCTTGATTATCCAAGACACTTGCTATGGTAACTTTGTGTGGGGCTATATGTAGATAGCTCTACAGTTAGTCACATTATAGAGACAGGGAAAACCAAAACTTAAAAGTATAAATGTAATTCAATTGCATGGGTGCGGGAAAGCCATGGCAAATTAAAAGACACTAAAATACTAGTAATACATGGGAAAAGGAACTGCAAATGCTATTTCATGCCTAATTGATTGTCTAGAAAGTGAACCAACATCCAGACGATTCAATTAAGCTATTTGCCTCCACTTTTGCTTTTCAAAACTAGATTGAGATTCAAACCTGTGACCCCCAGCAACCAATGCTATAATACTTTGTTTACAGACTGTATGGAACTGTATTGTATATTGACAAAGGATTTGGCTCAATTGGCTGCTCACTATCCCTTGACGGTGATCACATGCTGATTTTTTGGTTAGTGATGTTCATCTCAAGCTGCGTGCACATTACTTGTTGAGCTTGCTCAAATCATTGTGATAAATGCTTTGAAGAAGAGAATCTTGTGTCCCTGTAAATCCCATTAGAGCCGCCAGACATTCTTTTATGTACCATAATATACATAGTACCACCAAAACAATTTCACCAGTAACAACACTCAGCAGATAGTGCAACGGGGGATATGACAGCCACTAGGCATGCTCAATGAGACATGAACTCACATTCCTTAACCTTTATGCCCGGAAGCTCAAATATGCTTCGACATCTTAAAAGCATGTGTAACCTTATAATAAGAAAATAACATACAAACAACATTCTGCAGACTCCTATATTGTCAAAAGACAAGTTAAAAGGCTTTATGGGAAAAAACCATGGGTCGACCGAAAAATCGAAGATTTTTTCAGTTACATGCGTATAAATTTAAAAAATGTGCTTTTTATTTACCTGTGTTTCATTGACTATGTGATCCGTTTTGCCCTAGTTTGATCAGTTTTTTTAATTACTTGGGCATGGTGGGTTAGAATACCATGGTTTTGGTGCCAGGTGTGGTTTAAATGTAGTTACATTTTTTTTTCATTTTCTATGCTATTTTCTACTTAAATTTAGAAAGCATAGCTGGAGCTATCCTGAAGGTAGTTCTTATATCATTTTTCCTATATTTCTATCAGGTGAAGAGGTAATGTAGTGAACTCGTTCGAGAAATAAGAAATAATTCACTTGCCTAAACATGCATAATTTATTGCCACCAAGTCGCAACCAGCCTTGCCCTTTATAAATTACAGTATATTCCAATTTATTGAATTCTTCCCTAGTGTTTTTCTGTTGTCTCAAGTTGTGTGCGGTATAATTCTTGCTCATAACGCTAACCTAACATTAGGCACTTTTTCTCAAAAAATACCAATTTTGACTATACAAAATTCTAAAGTGATCAATTGAGCTTGCAATAAATATTGGAGTATTGTCCGAGATTATTTCTTCTAATAGACAAAACAATATAGATATATGCGGCTGGTACATGGTAGTACAAATCCTCTTGGACCTCGTAGAAAAATCATTGGAATAAAAAATGAAAAATGGAACTATCAACTCGGTTCCTAATATTGTGTTAGCACTTGACATATAAAGGTAAGTGACTCAATTCAAAATAAGTGGCTCAATTCAAAAGCGTGCATTGAAGCTCAATGTGGGTGTAAGAATCAAACCATACTCTAAATAGTGATGCTTGAGATCTTACAAGTCTCAAAGGCACATAATCAACAAAATTTAGAGTTTCGTTAGGCTTGTTAGATTTTGACGAGATTCTTGGAACATCATCAGAACCTGACATGTTATACGAAACGAGGATAATCCAATCCAATCCATCATCCCTTACTTGGTTTTGGGGCAGATCTCAAAATTCAAAGAGAGTTTATCACCTTTCTCTCGAAATGTGTGCGGATTTCTAGCATAGCAACAGTAATCATCTAAAATGCGGTTAAACCAATGGGTTTAGAAGCAAGCCTCCAGACTGAAGGAGTGACTATGTAACAGATCAAGATCTAACATGGGTTCTTTCTTTACTTCCAATTACCAATGTCTTGCGTTATCCTACAAGTTTCCATGTTTCCAAGCTTACACGACATGTTGACATGTTGGTAGTTCAATTGCTTAGACAAAAGAATCAAGAGGACAAACGTGTGAAGAGTCACTCAGCCAACTATGGAGCCCAATATAATAGAAGTCCAAGTTAGAGTTATGAAACTCATCTGAGCTCGATGCTGAATTTGAAACAATAAATAAGTTCCCAATCCGCCTTTTGAACCCAATAAATGAAGAAGTGACTATAGTATTCTATAGCAACTCTAGAGCTATAATGACGGTGGCATGAATTGGAAAGGTAGTCACAAATGAGCAAGCTGACTTATTGACCATTCCAAATGGTCATGTGGACGACTTGTTGGATTCTATCGAGAATTAGTCTATGGCGTCCAACCTCATGATTTGGTATTCATTGGTGCAGAGCAATTTGAACAAACATTTTAGTTCAAAAGTATCTTTAATGGATATTCACATTTTAACAAGCCTAGGCCACCTAGTCAATTAGTATCCGTGTTAAGACAACCAAACTCCATATCGAGGGTGCTGGCCATTGCTTGAAATATGTGCTGGCCCAAATCTATCCATCGTCACAGACCTTCCCTTATTTTTTTGTGGGTTTTGGGTATGGTTTCAAGTAGTATCTGTGGAGTATGGGGGCGCGATTCTTTAATGACTGTTTGCAAGGAATTTTGCAGCTGAAACTATTCTGAATGTTACACAGAAAATAGGAACCTTACTAGCATCGAACCTTACAGTGGCAATGCACGATGGAGAAATAGTTTAAGTTGGAAGTTACGATGATCTCCTACAGGATAACATTTCATTTTGATAAGACTACATGTCCAGTTGATTGTTCTTGGAACCCAAATTCATACTCTTCGTGCTAAATGAAATCTTGATGAAGTTTGGAAACTTGTCACAAGGTATATTTCATTTGAAGATTGCCATAAATTACATTATATCACAGGGGAATATGGGGGTTGACTATTATTCAAGAAACAATCATCAAAGCCTAGAAGTCACAATTGAATATACTTTTGTAATCAAATGAATTCATCAATGGGAAAATAGAGTTAATTATGCTTGCTGATTTGTGGCTTCTCTGGATCTTCACTTGAGAATAAATAAGACGAGAATGCTTAAAATTTTGCAGTTCGACTTACGCACCTACCTGATGGGGAGAGACTAGCAAACCTACTCAACAACTCAACTATAGGGCTTGGATGAGTCAAACAATCAACCAAACTACTTTTTGCCACAAAGTAGATGAACCTAGGGTTTGGCAATGGCCTAGAGACAGACTCCAAGGTTCCAATATGGGTTATCCAAAACTGGAAAACCGCTATAGATCCCCAATCTCTTCCAACCAATTGATCTCCTCTAAACCAACACAAACCCATAAGACTACTTCCCTTATCAAGCATGAAAAACACTTATCATGGGTTCCAAACACTTAGAATGGGTGGAATGGTCCTCTCACACCTTTCTAGGGTTAAACCGATCACTTTGAACAAGTTTTGCCACTTAGAATTTCACAACCACAAAACTGTCTATTAGAGTCGTAGTAGGGAGGCCTAATTCTATTAGGTATGTCTGCTCTGTCTTTGGGACTTAACTCCAAAAGATTCTAAAGGACCCCTCCATCAAATCACCTTTTCAGATACCCTTTTGGGACTTTTATGAAACCTCCAAGTCTTAGGGTCCAACTCCTTCAATGGGTCTCGTATCACACAAGGGGCTATTTAGGGAATTGGGCCTAACTAGGTTTATTGTACAAAGCACCTACCTTGGTTTCAAACTCCACAACTTGGCCTACTATTCACACACCTCAAGGGGCATATACCAACACTAAATCAACCTTTTGTTTGGTCAAGACCACTCCACCCTTCATTCTGCAATCAATTTCCCAGTCTGCTGTCACCCAAGAAAATAGAGGTGCTGGGCTAGGGCTAGGTGTTTGTCTCAAGTGCCAAAACCCACCTGTCTTGCAGTATAAAGTTAGAGAAATCTGAATGGAAGTTGTTTTCAAACTGACTGCAAACCTTCTAAACCTCCTTGAAATCTACATCAGTAGGGTACATATCGTTCAAGGCTTCAATGCCCACACTTTGCAGCTAGATCTTTTGAACTGTGAGTGTTCTCCTGCTTAAGGAATCTGCCATCTTGTTTTCCTGCTCTTTCTTATGCTTGATGGTGAAGTTGAATGCTTGTGTGCTTTCCAGCCACTTCATATGCATTTGGTTCAACTTTTTCTGTCCATTCAGAAAACTCAAAGCATGATTATCAGTAAGAACAATAAATTCTTGTGGAAACAAGTAGTGCCTCCACTTTTTCAAGGCCTGCATCATAGCATAAAGTTCCAAGTCATATGCAGAGTACTTCTTGGTCTCATTTAGTTCTCACAGAAGAAAGCCATTGGCCTTCCCTCCTTACCCAATACTGCTCCAATAGCCACTCCACTAGCATCACATTCAATTATGAAAACCTTGTTAAAATCAGGTAACTTAAGGATATGGTATTTAGCCACTTTCTGCTTAAGTATAGGAAGCTCTTTCTGTCTCAACAGTCCACACAAACTTTACATGCCTTCCTCCCTTTATTGTCTCCAAAATCAAAGAAATCTTAAAGCACATCCTCTTGGCTTGAACTCCACCCAAGGTCCTAATTTTTCAATGGTTGAAATTCAAACTAGAGGCATTTTATTCTCAAACCCTAGATTAACCCTATTTCTCAGGGCAGTCATAAAGAATTGTTTCTAAAATGCTACAAACTCCACAAATTTGATTCCAACCAAATAGAAAAGTCAGTTAACACATTGTAGCATACATCCATATCACTTTGAGCACAGGGCCAATCCAGCTCTGTACAATGGAAAAGTACAACAGTAAAAAAACAGAAAAATGTCAGTATTTTATTGCTCTCACCACATCAAATTCTTCCAACGACATGTATGATGCCATCAAATAACCCCACGACCTCCACTATGCTTTTCTCTAATTATGTTATCCCTAATGGAGCAGTTTGGTATAAAAAGTTGGCTCCCCTTGAACAGTAATCCTTCTTGCAGTATAAAGTTTGAGAAATCTGAATGGAAGTTGTTTTCAAACTGACTGCAAACCTTATAAGCCTCCTTGAAATCTTCATTAGTAGGATACATATCCTTCAAGGCTTCAATGCCCACAATTTGCAACTAGATCTCTTGGACTGTGAGTGTTCTCCTGCTTAAGGCATTTGCAACCTTGTTTTCCTGCCCTTTCTTATGCTTGATTATGAAGTTGAAGGCTTGTGTGCTCTCCACCCACTTCATTTGCCTGTGGTTCAACTTTTCCAATCCATTCAGAAAACTCAAAGCATGATTGTCAGTAAAAACAATAAATCCTTTTGGAAGCAAGTAGTGCCTCCACTTTTTCAAGGCCTGCACCATAGCATAAAGTTCCAAGTCATATGCAGAGTCCTTGGTCTCGTTTAGTTTTTCACTGAAGAAAGCCATTGGCCTTCCCTCCTGACTCGATACTGCTCCAATAGCAACTCCACTAGCATCACATTCAATTGTGTAAACATTGTTAAAATCAGTTAATACAAGGATAGGGTATTTAGTCACTCTCTACTTCAAGTATAGTAAAGTCCTTTTTGCCTCATCAGTCCACATATACTTTACATTCCTTCCTTTCTTTATGGTCTCCAAAACAGGAGCACAAAATTCATTGAAGTTCTTGACAAATTTTCTTTAAAATGTAGCAAGGCCATGCAAACTGCTTACCTCTCCTGCAGTCCTAGGGGCCGGTCAATTTAGCGTGGTTTACACTTCGGAAGGATCTATCTTCAGATCCCCTCTAGAGATAACAAATCCCAAGTGTGCCAGTTCTTGTTTCATAAACTCACTCTTTTCAAGCTTGATCAATAGTTTCTGCCCTTGCAACCTCTTCATCACCATCTCTAGATGCTTAAGATGCTCTTCCTTAGTCTTATTGTTCACTAAGATATCATCCAGGTACACCACTACAAACTTGCCTAAAAAATCATGCAGGACCTCATTCATCAATCTCATGGATGTGCTAGGGGCATTAGACAAGCCAAATGGCATTGCCAACCACTCATAGGGTCCCTCGCTGGTCTTAAATGTTGTCTTTTACTCATCTCCCTCGCTGATTCTGATTTGATGGTACCCATTCTTCAAGTCAATTTTGGAAAAATAAGATTCCCCCAAACAATCCATTAGATCCTCTATTCAAGAGATAGGAAACCTATATCTGATGGTTATCCTATTAATGGTCCTAGAATGAGTACATAGCCTTCACTTTCCATCTTTTTTAGGGGCTAGGACTGTGGGTACAACACAAGGGCTCAAGATTTTTCTTATTAGACCTCTGTCAAGCAGTTCTAGCACCTGTCTTGCAACTTCAATTTGTTGTGGGTCTGCTTATAAGAAGCACTCCACCTGATATGAGGTCTATTTGGTGGCTAATGTCTCTAACAAGGGGTAAGGAGTCTGGCACATCACTTGCTATAGATTTCTCCAATAAATCCCTCACCTCTTCAGGACCTATGTCAGTGATCTCCCTCTTCTTTTGTTCATTAGGCTTCAAGACTAATGCATACCCCACACCCTCTTCTTTCATGATGTTGAGGAACTCTCTTTCCCCTACCATCATCAAATTACTACCTATTTGTTTAGAACCATCTTCTTCTATTAGGGATTGAATCTTATATGTTGCCCCATCCTTTCGAAATGTGTAGGCATTTCTTACACCACCTAGGTTCGCCTTTCTATCAAATTTCCATGGCCTACCAAGGAGCAGGTGCCAAGCATCCATGGGGAGAATGTCACAAAATTCTATCCTTACACCTCCAATACTAAATGCCACCCAAGCTTGATTGTTAACAATCACATATTGCCCTTTATTAAGCCAAGACACTTTATATGGACATTCATGAGGTTTTCTTTCCAACTTTAACTTATTTGCAGGTTCTAAGGATACTATGATATCAGTAGAACTAGAATCTGTGATAACTTTACATATCGTTCCTTGAATATTGATATTGATTCTGAATAATGCCCTCCTTTATGATGGCTCTGTTTTGACAGGCTCCTTGAGTAAAGTCCTCCTCATCATTAAGTTCTCACCAACCTCTGAATCCAATGGTATTTTTGGTTATGTCACATTCCTTGCGTTTTCTTGCACTGATCTGTTTCTTCTGTCGTTTCCTTGGGAAGTTGAGGCCTTTTGTGGACACCTATATGCAGGATGCTCAACCTGTCCAGAGTTGTAGCACTTCACGCCAGAGAACTTGGATCCTCTCCTTGATCTATTTGGTCTAGCTCCACCATTTTGTCCCCTTCCTCTGTAGCCTCCTTTGCTACTTGAGTACCCCTCTTCCTTTGAAGCTACCTCTAAGCTACCTCTATCTCTGTAATTTCTTCCACCTCTGATCATTCTTTCACCTCAACTTCTCTTCCACCCTAAGTGCCATTTGGAAGCACATATGCAACGTTTCAGGAGCAAGGAGAATAATCTCCTCTTGGATATTCCTCCTCAGCCCATTGAAATATCTAGCCACCTTTTCTGTCTCCTCTTCTTGCTTCTTTGATCTTAGAGTTAACTTGTGAAACTCTTCTGTATATGTAATTACATCTAAGTCCCTATGCCTGAGATTCTACAACCTCTGATACATTTGGATCTCATAGTTTGAGGAAAGAAACTGACCCTTGATCTTGGATTGCATAACTTCTCATGATGCTATCATGTCTTTACCCTCTTTCGCTCTCTCTCTTGGATGTAATTCCACCATTATAGGGCTGATCCCTTCAATTTTACCTTTGCAATCGTGACTCTGTCCTTTTTTACTTGATTCTCAAAATGATTTGAGATGGCCTCTATCCATTCAATGACTTCCTCTACTTTTAGGCTGCCTCCATACATTGGCAACTTATTAGTCTCATCTCCTTTAATTGTTTTTAAAGCACCAAAAATTATCCTATATCCTACATCGGCAAGAGTGGTTCCTTCCTCCTTTTGCTTAGGGGGCTTCTCTTACTCTTTATTTTCACCTTCTTTGGCAGCGTTCTTCTCCACTGTCTTCATCCGATCCTCGAGTTTTTGCAACTCTTCCCTCAGCCTCTTATTGTCTGCTTCTTGCTCTTGCATCTTCTTTGCAGTTCTGCATTTGTCACCATAATGGATATCTCTCCTTCAAATTCCTTGTTTGACACAAACTTCTCTGCCTCCTATTCCCACAACCAACTTGCTTTGATAACACTATAATGTAGAAAGACTAGCAAAACCACTCAACAGCTGAAGTATAGGGCTTGGTTGAGTTAAGCAATCAACCCATAGTTACACTGCCCTGGGGGATAGGGGGATGGTGGAATGGGGGGACAGGTTTCAAGGATGGGGGCACAAAGGGCCTTAATTTGGGGACGATGGGGGACGGCTGCAGGGGGCCAGGGGGGTTGTATATACTATACATACAGTACTTAAAATGTTAGTCATGAAAAGATGCATTGCAATATAAGATATAAAGATGTAAAATAGTAAATACTTGAAAAGTGCATTGAATTGGAACATCGAACATCGAACATCGAACATAAATAGTCAAATCAGGAAATAGTCAACACCAGGACGTTCCCCCATCCTTGGAGGAGATGGCAGAATCTAGTGGCGCCACTAGAGATGGGGTAATGGAGTCCCTAAGTCCTTGGTGCCTCCCCATCTTCGAGACGTTGGGCAAAATGAGGGTGAATGCATCCCTGTGTTACTATGAATCAATCAAACTACTTTCTCCCACAAAGTAGATGAACCTAAGCTTTGGCAATGGCCTTGACAAAGACTCAAAGACACCAATATGGGTTATCTAAAACCACTATAGATCCCTAGTCTCTTCCCAACAATTGATCTCCTCAAGACGTACACAAACCCATAAGACTACTTCCCTTATCAAACATGAAAAGCCCTCACCATGGGTTCCAAACAGTTAGAATGGGTGGAGTGGTCCTCTTGCATCTTCTAGGGTTAAACCACTGACTTTGAACACGTTATGCCCCTTGGAACTTCACAACCACAAAACTGTCCATTAGAGACCTAGTGGAGAGGCCTGTTTCTATTAGGTTTGTCTGCCCTATTTTTGGGACCTAACTCTAGAAGACTCCAAAGAACCCCTCCAACAAGCCACCTTTTCAGATACCCTTTGGGACTTCTGTGAAACCCCCAATCCTTAGGTTCCAACTCCTTCAATGGGTCTCTGATCACACAAGGGCTAGTTAGGGAATTAGGCCTAATTAGGTCTATTTTACAAAGCACCTACCTTGGTTTCAAGCACCACAACTTGGCCAACTGTTCAGACACCTCAAAGGGCATGTACCAACACCAATTCCACCATTTGTTTGGTCACAACCACTCCACCCTTCATTCTGCAATCAATTTTCTCAGTCTTCTGTCACCGAAGGACATAGAGATGCTGGGCCAGGTCTAGGTGTTGCTCTCAACTGCCAAAACCTTCCTGTCTAAAACCAAATAAATCTTAAAGTACATCCTCTTGGCTTGAATTCCACTCAAGGTCGTAATTTTTTAATGGTGGGAATTCAAACTAGAGGCATTTTATTCTCAAACCCTAGATTAACCCTGTTTCTCAGCCCAGTCACATTGAATTATTTCTAAAACTCTTCAAACCTCACAAATTTGATTCAAATCAAATGGAAACGTAAATTAACACATTCTAGCATAAATGCATACCAGTTTGAGCATAGGGCTAATCCAGATCCGTACAATGGAATTGTACAGCAGTAAAAAAAGAGAGCAAAATCTCAGTATTTTATTGCTTTCACCACACAAAATTCTTCCAACCAGATGTATGATGCCATCGGAGGACTTATATAGTCATTTTACAACTACCCCAACCAATCCCAACGATTATTTGAATTGATTAGCTGTTGGAAATGCACTTTTGAAGAAGTTGCAATATTTGCATTGACAATTTTTTGTCAATTTTGCAACTTTTTGCTTATGCATTCCAAACGAGAAATCTACCTATTGATAACCCTCCAAATGATCATATTAGGCCATTTTACATCAAATTGGATCCAAATGGATTATTACATGGTAGTTTTGACCGTTAGGCCTATATTGAACCTATTTGAGCAATATGGTCCTAAATGTCCCCAAAGGCATTTAGGCCCAAAAGTTGACTTCACAAGACTCCTTATTACATTCTTACATCAACTGATTCATAGGGTCTTGTAGATTAACTAGAACAAAAGTTGGACCATCCATTGAATAGGGCCTTATTGATTTTCCAAGGTGCTCCTGCACCACTCGCCTGGGGCTTGAAGGAGTATTTTGATGGGTGTAACCAAAATATCAAGAGACACGTAATTTCATCATTTATAATGAGAAGTAACTCCCATGTTTCCAAGAAACAGTTGCGGCAACTGAGCGAAGTTTGTTGGAGAAAGGTTCTTTAAATATAGGAAGAAAGATCAGAGGAGCTTTTATTTTTCAGACCCCCCCATGGTCCTTTGAGACCCGAGTGACAATTGGCTGGGAAAGAGGGCATTTTAATTTCAGCTGGCTTTGGAGAGGACAACTTTCCATTTTCAGACATGATATTTTTCTCTTTGTATGGGGGCAGAGTGATCTTTGATGACATTTCATTTTGCATTTGAAGAATGGGAAAAGTATTTTTTAAATCTGTGAGTTTAAGTATGTTTTTTGTAGTTGGAATAATCTGTGAATTATCTCATTTGTATCCTTAAAATGCTTTGCTGTTCAATCGGATCATGCGTGTATTAGTCATGAAATCTGTGAATTTCGGTTATCCATGTATCTGAAAGGGTAAAATTAAATCTTCTCTTGTTTCTCCATAATAGGGTGCTGAGTAAATGGTCTGCGTACCATTCATCTTTGTTTCCTTTTGTTTTTCAATTTACAATCGCATTCGTCTTTCAGTGATGAGCTGGTGTTAGTTACCTTTTCTGCTTTCTGATTAAAAGCATATCCTCGAAAACAAACATTGTATCCAATCAAGGGAGTTGTACCTTCATAGCAAAATTCAGAGAGGGACCGTCTAGGGTTTCTCAACTGTTTCTTGTAGTTGGTCTTATTTTTGGGGCTGAAGTCAGTCATTTGGTTATATTTTAAAAGGCTAATGTGTTAACTAACACAGGACAAATACAACCAAAATGAAATATTGAAGTTGTTGTTAGCTAACTTTGTTCTCATCATTTCAAGTCCAATCGATTTACATTCTATTTTCGTTGCTGATTTCTGCTTTCTGATTAAAAGCATATCCTCAAAAACAAACATTGTATCCAATCAAGGGAGTTGTACCTTCAAAGCAAAATTCAGAGAGGGACCGTCTAGGGTTTCTCAACTGTTTCTTGTAGTTGGTCTTATTTTTGGGGCTGAAGTGAGTCATTTTGTTATGTTCTTAACAGGCTAATGTGTTAACTAACACAGGACAAATACAATCAAAATGAAATATTGCAAATACAATCAGCATGAAATATTGAAGATGTTGTTAGCTAACTTTGTTCTCATCATTTCAAGTCCAATCGATTTACATTCTATTTTCGTTGCTGATTTCTTTTTCTACTGCCCTTCCATGTATTGTTTCTACAGGTCTTAAATTATGTTCTTACACGACCTGGTAGAGAGGTTCTCTTCACTGTCGTCACACGAGATGAGAAGTATAAAGCCAAGGTGAATTATGTTCATTTGGATTATTATGTTTCTTAGGTATGATTCTATGCTAAGAATGACTCATATGCAGGTTTGCATGGACGTATTAGTGCAAAGGTTAGGAGATGCAGCAGCAGCTGGAATCTACAAGATACTCCAGGGGTCAATCAATAAGGGACCATCAGCCATTGCGCTTTGTGCCTTGCCGGTCTGTAATATTTTGCTAATAATCAAAAGTTATTTGACACATATTTACGTTTTTTTTTAATAAGCTAACACATGGAAGTGTGTTAGGTGTGCTTTGCGTGGATTATCACGGCATTTTCCTTGGGACGGCGACAAGTCCATCTTGCAAAATCTCAAGCACTTGATCAATAAATATCTTTTTCACCATGGATAAATTTGCTTAATGAATTTTCAGTCAAGAACTCTGAATTAAAACTGGCTCTTTTCAACAATTTCACAGTTGCCATGCCCCAGTATTGCTGATTTCCACTGAGCAGAACTATGTAGTACACAATATAGCAAGGACAATGTTAACCATTTGGTTGCATCTTTAGCTCTTAGCGAGCTTATTCGATATGTATCAGGTTTTTCTTTTGATTTTGTGGAAAGGCGAAATCAATTGACTAATTAAGATAAAGCGGTAAAGAATTGTTCATAGATTCCGTAATTGCTCTCTTCAGTCCTTTCTATCAGATTTTCAAGCGCACATGTGAAGAACCAATGAATTCGCGACAACATCAAGTAACCTGAAATGGAAATATGCTTCAACCTCAACGAAACATCACTTCGGAATTTTGTTAATAATTCTACCGGTGAACTAAATGAGAGGATTAAAATGAATGACTACTTTTAATAAAAATAAAAATTCTTTATTATTTTTTTAAACGTATAAAAAATAATATCATTACATATCAAACTTCATTTTGTAAATTTGTTAATAACTACTTGTGAACAAAATAAAAGGATAAAAATGAATGATTATATTTAATTAAAAAATAAGAATTCTTTATTATTTAAAAATAAAGTTTGAAAAATAATTTTATGATTTGATCTTTGTTCTTTTTATTTATTAGTTATTGTTCAAACTTTAATTAAATTGTTTTAAAAATTTGGTTAGCAAATATTCTATGAGAAAATGAGAGAAAATGATAAGGTCACAAGAAAGCAATATTATTAATGAATTGTTTTTTGATGAACGAGAAGACCAAATTTAGCTTAAATAAACAAACAAGAGCACACGTTAATGATAGTGGGAGGGAAAAAAAATCTTGAAAGTCACGTGGGGCAATCCCTAGAATCGTATGGGTGGAGCCTAAAAACTTAATAGAAACCAAGAGTCTTATGGGCCATACCTAGAACCAACAAATAATAATAAAAGGGGCAAGCCATGATAAGAGACATTATGAAGTAGTCAAGGTAGCAACCAAAGGTGGTGGAGGGTATTGTTCATTCTCCCTCTCCCAACTTGCCTTTTGAGTTGGATTAGGGTCTTGTAGCATCCAATTGTCAATAATTTCTTCTTCTTGCTCCTTTTCCTTCTATGGTGAAGAGATTGTCAGCGCCAACCTAGGGATGTCTTTAGAAGAAGGCTAACTCAAATGATCTCCTTAAGAAAGCCAACCAACAAAAGAGCCCAAGTAGGACTAGGGGTGAGAGCCCAACTCGAGGGGCAACCTCAAAGGTTGGGTGACACTATAGATGTAGATGATGAAAATTGGCAACAAGGAGAGCAATGACAAGGTGGTTGTGATTGAGAAATTGCTTGTATGTTGGAAAACTTAGTACATGTCGTCGCCCATAAGAAGTGGAGGCCTTTGGGGGAACCCTAGCCACAATGCAGGGAGCATTTCCTTGATGCTAGAGAAGTTCCTACAAATGTGTCACCTTAGGGGCAACCTTATCTGCTTGGACTTGGATCTATAGCATAATATTATTACAATTACAGGCTTTCACAAAATATGGAGACATTAGTATCAATAATGGTGTTTGAAAAAAAATCACATTTTTATCCTTCCAAATGGCAAAGAGCATCTCCATTGTCAAAGTTTGCCAAAGTTGCAGTTTAGAAATAAAGGGAAGGATCATCACCTAGGAGAACATGGCAAGAAAAAGGATGAGGATTTGGGATACCCAAATGGTGAAGATGAGAACCTACAGGTATGCATTGAAAAAGAATGTCTCAAGAAAAAATGTGCAATTTTAGGTCATGTAATTATAAATCAAATAGCAATAAATCAAAATCTTTAGAAAAAATGAGGATTGCAAATGCCAACCTGGGCTCAAAAGCTCCCCCATAGGCAAGTGGCATGAAAGCCATTGATAGACTTGATGAGGCCTATAGCGATCACGTTGTGGGGTATGCATCACAGTGTAATGACCCCATTTGCATGCTTCAAATATAGGTTTTGTTTACCTCATATTCCTTAAACTGTAAATTTTTTAATAACTAATTTTCTCTATATATCCCTCTCTTGCGCTCTTTTATTCTTCTTTTATATCTTTTCTTTCTAAGACTCATGTCTTTTGGAATATTATTTTATTATATATTTTATTACTAATAATATATTGTTATTGTATTCTAATTTTCTATATTTATCATATGAATAATATATTTTATCTAATATAAGTCTATCTACATAAACGCCGATAGATATCCACTACAAAATAACTATAATTTAATTCAGTACATCTAAAATTATTTATATTTCCTTTATCTCCATTTATTTTATTTTTTTACTAATTTAATCTTTTTATTTTTATTTCTAAAAAAATGGATGATTTATATCTCGAAATATTATAATTTAAACAAATATTTTATGTCATATAATTAAATTATTTTAAAAAGTATATTGTATTTATAATAAGATTTAAACTTTTGACATGTAGATGGTTGTCAAATTTAACCTAGTAGAATAAAAGTTAACATTAACACGCTCACACCATCCCACTCCAAGCATTCTGCCATTGTAGAATGCCTATTAGCATTAATTATAATATTTGTGTTATTTAATTATTATTTATATTTAGTTTATTAAACTATATATTATTTATTATATTCATTCATCAATATGTAATCGTATATTCTTAAAATTATATATTTGGATTACTAATAAATTTTGCATTACAAAATTTATTATAATATGATATTATTATGGTGGACCACATTATTAATTAATTTAATTATATAAGTTCCATTTTGATAGGGATATCATAGTCCTCCCCTCTCAAATTTGTTTGTCCTCAAGCAATTGATTTGATCTTAATTAATTTATATCTCAATTTCCTTCTTTTATTTGCCCATGTGTTAAACACGCAAAAGTACACATGTTAGTATATGATGGTCTATGCAAAAACATATGATTGAAGACACAAAGTAGAGACATTAATGCAAAAAGACACAATGCAAATACGGGGTAGACACACAAATGCATAAAGACACAAAGAAGAAATGAAGCAAACACATTAGTGCAAGAACATGATGTAAACACATACTATACAAGTTAAAACTTTTTAGATTACTAATTTACACTTTGACATAAGAAAATGTTTAAGGAAATATTTTACCAATTTCAATCATAAATGTCATGCTCCTTTCCTTTGTCTTAAAAACAAAAGCTCTTGAAGATGCACCTAATTCCTTAGTGGATGATAGATTTACAATTGCTCAAGTTTGGACACAATCTATGTGGGTTTCCCATATTGAGATTTTCTTTCCCCAACATGAGTAATTTACTCCTCTGTGCACACTCCTTACCCACTCGATATGTGCTATTTCTATAATGGATGGTATATTTAATGCCACTCGAATACAAACATGATCTATTCAGGTTTCTCTTGCCCCGAAGTGAGCGATTTAGTCATCCCATCATGTATAGTCCCTACCCATTGGGTACATGCTTAATATTGTAGTGGGTGGTAGATTTATAGTTGTCGAGTTTGGACATGATCTATGTGAGATTCTCATATACCCCAAAGTAAGTGATTTACTCCTCACCCTGTGCACACTCTTTACCTACTACACATTAATATGGTAGGTCTTATAGACTTGTATTTATTATCAAAATATCCCTTTGATGTTTTTTTAAAACTTAGGATAAGGTGTGAGATTTTGTGAGAGACTTCTCTAAATTAAGTTTATGAGTAGGAAATAATGATTCTCCCAATGTTATTATCATTTGACTTGTGAACAAAAAAATGTTATTAATCTGATCATAAATATTTATATTTTCTAAATGAATAAAGCTAAGTCTTCATTTTATATTTTAAATAATAGAAATAAAATAACATAATACTTTATATAAATAAGATATATCAATTAAAATATAATCATACCTGTACTTGCCTTTTTTATATTCCTATAATGAAATCACCTTCTATTAAATTTGCTTCATTTAATCCCGCTCAATTGGTAGTGGGTCCCTCTATAGTCACCTGATGTGGAAGGTCATTGAGGAGGGTTTTCTATCTCTTAAATCTCTTTGTAGTGTTTGTAGTGCGTCCACCTTCTCATGTGAGCACTAATCAAAGACGTGGAGTTATTTCCCTTTAAAATTTTTTCATCTTCCCTACCTTCAATCTTTCCTTTTGATTGAATTCCATAAGTTACACTTGGTATGAACACCCCTATATTATCTTTATTTGAAGCTTTGCTGATGTCATTTGCTAACATCATTATGAAATGTGTGGTTGGTAATTAATTATTTTGCAGGCTTAGATGTCGACTCATTTCAAAGTTATTCCAAATTTAATTTTATCATATGCATCCTCACATAACTTTTTGTGCTCAACTTATTAATATTTTCGTGTCATTTTTTTTGAAGCTCCCTTCCCATTGCCTCTTTGTATTTCTTTTTTTGTGAGTCAAATGCTTTTGAAATTGTGGGCTTTCTATATATTAACAAATCTGCCCCAGAGAAGGAAATAAGGAAATAAGGTGGCCAATGCGACGACTGCCATGGGTTTTGAATTAACGACAGTCACGTGCTGGAGAAATATGGAAAATCTAAACGAGGATATTAAGTCCTTGATACACAAGAAAAGAAGGGGGAGTATTAATTAATTATGACTACAAAATTTAAGGCCAGGGTCAAATTTGGCAATTTCTTCTTTAGAAAGTCAAAATTCGCTAAATTTAATAAAAGTTTTAGGGAAATGAGGAGAAGACGTGGCTGTGCAAATGGAAAAATGAATGAATGCAAATTAAGGAGAGTGTCATTTTGCCATTATGGTAACATACTACAAAATTCAAATTACTTCCCCTTTGAAAGTACAAATAATATCATTATTCAGATTGTCAAAGTTTTTAGGGGTGAAAAAATTATGATGTTAAATATGCACGATTCTCATAATGAATTCGCATGGGATTTTGAAGTGTCTTGAAAACGGGCTTGTAAAACTATTTCACTCTTTGCAGAAAGGCCTAGGGCTAATAGTATTAACAGTGATATTGAAGAAAATGAGATTTAGATGCGCATCACTGAGGTGGGGGAATCAGAAGGAGGCGGGGAAGATATGGGTGGAGACTTGAATAGGCTGGAGCCCACAAAAATTGAGAAATTCAAAGACATGATGGCTACCTGGTTCCTATTAAAGGAGGAAGGATTTCTACCTTCCATGCAAGCGATGGCGGGGTATGACGAGAATTGTGCCCTCCAATTCATTAATGGGTGGAACGATTGCAAGGTAACCATAAATGGCATTACTTTTTAAGTAAATGAGGAAGTAATTGCCATGACCACTAGGCTATCTATGAAAGGAAAAAAATGGAGAAAGGTCACGAAAATGACAGATGAGGCCAGTATGAGCAGTTTTTTCATAGATGACGAAGAACCAGTGCGCTATAGAGGAGGATTTAAAAGGGATAAGTTGCCAGCTCTATGGGATGACATCTACTTGGTGCTCATTAAATATCTTACGCTGGAGGGTAGGTTTGGTGTTTACTACTATTACCACTTTTCCCTCTTCAATCATTTTAGAAATAGGGATTTTATTTCTATCCCATTTTTTCTACTACATTCTCTGGAGGATATGATCAGTGATGTTAGGGAGAAGAGGAACAAGGGGCATAACTTCACCATTATTCACCAAGGCCTAATTTTTCACCTATACTAATTCCATCTTGCCCTTTGCCCCCCTAGGGTGATGGTGGTTGACAACTAACACCATCGTTAGAGTTCCCCATCGAGTACCAGCACTGACGCCATAATTCATACCCCACGACCTTCCCCTAGCCGTGAAAATAAGAAAAAGAAGAAATTTGAAGTGGTAGTGGAATAAAAGGGTACCAAAAAGATTAAAGTTGAAAAACCGGTGGAGGTGGAAGAGGAGAACTCAGAGGAGGAGGGAAGTGGAAAGGGTAGGAGAAGGTCAGGAAGACTTGCCCAATCCCAGGCAAGGCATAAGGAAAAATCTAATAGATTCAGTGTTGAAGAGGTGGAGGAGGAGAGCTTTGAGAACAATGAAATGGAGAAGGAGGAGGAGAATAAATTTGACACCAAGAGAGAAAAAGGGAAAGAGGAGGTAGAAAAAAGTGAGAATTCTGTTGATAATGCCTAGATGTTTGTTGGAAATACTTAGGTGTCGGCTAGAAATGCCATCACTATGGAGACTACCCATGTTTCGGCCAGCTTCACCCTGCAATCCATTACCTTCTGTGAAGATAGTAGCGAAGTGGATACCTCCCCCATTACCATTTCCTTCTTGGTGAAGGAAAAATCCAAGGTGTTTACTAACCCAAAGGTTTTGCAAGATGATAACCAGGTGAAAAAAAGCTAAAGAGGAAGTTAAAAAGGAGGAGACTAAAAATAAAGAGAAGGTCAAGGAGCAAAAGTAGGCAATTGCCCAACTGGATCAAAGGGTTAAAACTTTAGAGGAAGGATTCTTCACCTTCTCTAAATTTTCCTTAAAGGTCACTCATGCTACAGCTACCACCCTCCAAATGCTAGCATAGGAGAAAGAAGAAACAGGGTTGGACATGGAGGATCATAAGCTCCTCTTTAAGTTTCTTGCTGATAATTGGGCTCGAATTTGAATGGTTGGGAAGGGAAAGGAAAAAATTGAGAAATAAGTCTATAGCTTTAAGGGATCACTGGATCCTAGTTGTTTTATGTTATTATGTTGTTACTTGGTTTGCTGGTATCTAGCTATTACTCATACTTGGGTTGGCCTGACTGTGCCAACAATTTTTATTACGAACTTCAGTAGTATGGTTAACTCTATAGACTTCTACTATAGATCAATTGTTTCTGTTCTTAGTAGTATGCTGGTTAGTAGTTTGGGTAGAAATATAGTGGTTAAGTTACTTCTTGTTTTGTTTTTGTTCTAGTAATGTTCTCTGTTGGTTTCTGCTAGTGATTTGCTGGTTACCAGCCTTTTGGTTGTAAGGGCTAACCCCCCTTTTTTTGGTCGCCTTTAATTTAAAAAAAAATCCTCTCCAACTGGGGAACTTGGTGAAAAATTGTACCTTGGGGTTTCTACTAAAGGAAAGGTAAGGTTATTAGTAGCACAATTGAGGACAGGATCTCATCACCTCAAGTGGGAGAGACAGGAAGATGGAAGAGGTCCAAAGAGGCTTGGGAGGAGAAAATTTTCATATTTTGCAAGTATGGAGCGGTTGAAATAGAATGACATTTTATCTCAAAATGTGCGACATATGACAACGTCCAATCTCTCTGTGATGTCATCTTGAAGGTGGACAACATGCATAGCTTATTTGAAGGGGAAAAGATAAAGCAAACTACTATTTTTTTGGTTAAGATCCATATCAAAAGATTAGAAATGAAAAGGAATTTGGAAATTATCTAGTGTGGTTGTTCTTCGGTCCCTTAGACTTCTATAGTCTCATAACCATCATTAAAAAGTATTCATTTATTCTCTGGTTTGAAACATAACTCTGAACTCAATTCCCATTATGTCTTTTTATCTTTTGTCCTCCTATCCATGTTGTCCACTGGCATTATCTAATGAATGGGTAATCATTATTTTCCTATCTTTCTTGGTGGTTGGTGTATTATTTTATCCCCAATGAGTTTAATCGCTATCCTTTGTATGATTTTTAATTTTACCTCTTGATAAGGTAACCACCTATTGTTGATGTATGATTGGGTCTATCCAGAATATTCCTTGGTTGTAATGTAACTCCTAGTCTCTCTTCATAATAATGGTTGTGTCAATAGTTTTGAGTATAATATATAAAAGTCCCCATTTGGGTCACTCACATTTAAATTAATTATGACCCTCAATGTGTTCTACATGTCCTCCTTTCTTACTGTGATACCATCATCCTCCTATGTATGACTATCATTGTAATTTATTTTCGAAGTGCCTCCGAATGCTAGGGACTATCATTACTTTTTGGATTTTACTTTATCTTTTCCTTGATTAATGATGACATGTATTGTTGTTTGTGATTTGCATCTATTTGATATGTGTGCTAATCAATTTTGATTTCAAATGATCATTTGAATACTATTTTAGTTAGCTAATATTACACTCATGCATTTGGAAGAGTGTGAATTGCCCAAAATTAATATCATGTACCCATATGAACTATATGTAGAAACATTATAATTTCAAATCAGGAATGTGTACCTAAAGGCTAAGTAGATAGGTAAAAGGGAAGCTTCAGAGAACCAAGGATGGGTACCAAGACTTAAGGCTTAAAATAGGGATGCGACTATCCTCCCTACAAATTGTATAGTTGATCAATTTTCAAAAAATTGAAAACATCATGGATTTTTTCAAAAATTTCAGCATTAGATCTTCATGATCTGCATAGTTTGTAGTTGAAAACAACAAAAAATTTAGAAAAAAATCACTACGTTTTCATGAATTTGGAAAAAAAGAGAGTTTGAATTTGTTTTGTCTTTAGTGCATTTTGTCTGGAGATTAGCCTATCCCTTAAAGTAGAATCTTCAGAGGACCAAGATGAAGCATTTAGAATTGCCTTATTTATTAGAACAATACATATTAACTATCCAATAGAGAACCCTTGAGACATGGAAAGATATCAGATTTTTAAATTTATTTTTTATTTTTAGTTTGAAGCATTTCTAATGTTCTAAAATGTTATCATGTAAATTGCTAAGATCAAATAAAAAACTATTGAATCTTCCTGTAAAACATTTTACTTTTATATGTTCTTCCTACAATTCTACTTATTTATTTCATTTAAAAACTATTTTATGGTCTTCTATTTTTTTGGTTTCTATCTTCATTATTTCTAGATAAGTATATATAATTTTTCTTTCCTTTTTATTATTATTTTGGATGTCTTTCCCTTAATCTTTATACATTATTCTTAATTGTTGCTCGTCTTTTATATGTTAGTCATATCCTTAATATTGTTCATTTTTTTTCATAATTGCTCATGATATTTTGTCATCCATATTTCGTGGATACAATGATGAAAGTATTCTCCCTTCAAATCCCCCATCTTATTATTTCTTATTTTCTAACTAATATTGGAAACTCATTTTTATGCTTGCAATCTGATTGTCAGTTTTGAATCTTCTAATTTTTTCTTTTAGAACTCTTAATACATGTAGATAAATTTTTTAACTTCTTCTCTTGAAGTTTTGTCCATCAGAATGGCAGGACCATGCTCTAATACCAATTGTAATGACCCCATTTGCAAGCTTCAAATATAGGTCTTGGTTACCTCATGTTCCTTAAACTATAATTTTTTTAACATCTAATTTTTCTCTGTTTATCTTTCTCTTCCATTCTTTTATTCTTCTCTTATATATTTTCTTTCTAAGAGTCATGTCTTTTGGAAATTAATTAATTTATTTTGATCGGTAAACGACTGAAGCCTTTGGATTATATAAAAATTTTAGAACAAATTATAAATGTTAAGTATCTTTGTTCAAATGAGCACTAGAAGGAAAGAACGAAGAAGAAAACCTACGATTTTTCCTGTGACTTCTGTCCTATACACTTTTACATATTAAAAGGGACATGCCCAATTTGTTTATGTCTAGATTTGAACAGAGAACCTCAAGTTTTGCCAGATATATTTTTACATCGTAAAAGAGGCATACCCCAGTATTCATGTGCGCTCTGCTTGTTTTTATTTACATTTGGAGAAATCATGAGCATCCTCTTCAAGAATTTGTATGAGTTCTAAATCATATTAGTGATAGAGTGGAGTGGTGAGATTGGGTCTGCCATGTTTGTGAGAAAGGATAAGCTCTCTCTCACCTTGCCTGGTGTCATTAACATGAAATTGCTTTGGAATGTTAGCATTGAAAGAAAAAATTGTAAGAATTTGCCTTAGGGTAAAATTCACCCAAGATCAAGGAACCCAAATACAAGCACAACAATAGACCAACAAGCGTATGATTAGAATAACAATATGTATTCCATTCAATGTGAAAGTACACTAGGAGTGCCTGTATATAAAGGCCTTTGGAATGCTTCTAGAATATATAGGAATCAACAACATGATAAGTCATACAACCAAGCACATATCCACCAGGTGTGGATTATCCTCCATTAAGCACATGAGTAAGTGCAATGATGAGAGGATAAGCCTACAAAGGTGTAGCACATAAAATAATGTTGTAGACACCATGTGCTAAAATGGGAGTGCGAATAATTGTGTTGTCTACATGACAACTCAATTAATTATGCAAACTCTAGTGTTGTAGACACCATGTGCTGAATTAGAGTTTCTTACTCCAGTGTTGTCAACATGACAACTCGTAAGAGTACACAAACTTCTAAGTGTCTCACCTAAAAAATAAGAAAATAATGCATTAACCTAAGTAAACTTAAGTAAAGTGTAATAAGTAAATACTTATTTACACCAACACCCCACCCCCCCTCTCCCCCCCTCCCCCCCTCCCCCCCCCCCCCTCCCTTTAAGTGCAACTTAGGGGAATGCACTTAAGCTTACGAGAGCTAGGATGAAATGAAATGCGATCTCTCATAAAGCAGAGAAAGAGGGAAAACCTCATGGGAAAAACCGTTCCCCAAAAAAAAATGAAAAAAAAATATAAAAATGGATGGAGTATATACAAAACAAAAGTATGCGAAGAACACAATCCCAAAAGAGGAAAAGGTCCCCCTCATAAGAGAGAAGAAGAAGAAGAAGAGAGACAAGGTAGTCCATGCCCCCCCCAATGTAGAGTGTCGATCAGTGATAGTTGCTCCAAGGTAGAAGTTGGTCCATGAGTGCTAAATAATGTTCCTCCCCTTTGGAAGAAGTAATGGCAAAGGTACAACTGAGATGCTTCCCCTGTGTGTAGAAAGAATCCCAATGATAAAAGATGCCTCTAAAACTTGCTCAACTGTCCTTGTGTCGATGCTGATGGTTGCCCCTTCCAAGGTTGCTGAAAAGAACAAGTGTAGATTTGAAAAGGATGGATGTAGAACCTGTCCTAAAGAACCAATTGTCTCCTCAAATGATAAAGAGACCTCTTGCAACTACTGTACATAAGGATCCATAATCATATCAACCTGATAAGATCAATCATGTAGAGAATGGACATGAGGGTCAGAGTGGGCCCTCACAACAAATGAAGAAGGATCTTCTTCATCAAAGAGAAGATGTATATCATCAATGATGTCTCCCAAGTCTGCTATGTATGAATCCACAAACAAATCTAAAATATCTGCTATGTAGTCATGCCTTGCTATTGGAGCTGGAAGGCAAGGTGTACCCTATTGTGTTGGACCTATCATTGTGGCAATGTATGCATGTGGAATATGCTGATGCTGTGACCTTTCTTTTCATCTGTCAATAGGATCCCACAAATTTGAGTCTATTGAATCACTATTGCTGGTGTCACTATCAGTTTCCACTATGTACGAAGTGCGGAGAGGAGTAGAGGATAAGTTGGCTAAACTTTCCTCAAAGTGTACATCCCTTTCTACAAAAATCTTAGGAGTCTCAAGATCCATAAGTCTGTATGCCTTAACACTATCTTCATATCCGATGAAAGAAGAAGGCCTAGGTGGTGGTGCTTTGCATCCCCTAGAAGATATGTTTTCCCATGCCAGGAAACCAAAGACTCTAAAGTGTTTCACAATTGGTTTTTTGCCGCACCATGCCTTAAAAGGAGTCTTACCATCTAAGGCACTATGAGGAGACCTATTAAGTATGTGAGTGGCATTGTTAATAGCTTCAAATTCAAGTGTAAGGTCAAGAGACTTGGCTTGTATCATGAAACTTTCCATAGACTTAAGAGTTCGTATCCTCAGTGCTACAACATCTGTCTTGTGTGGACTGAATGTTGGTGGATTCTGAAGATCAATACCCTCAAGTTTGCAAAAGTCTTTAAGTCTTGTGGTCACAAATATACTTTCATTGTCCATCCTAAGAACCTTGATGGCTTTCCTTGATTGTTGTTCAACATGAATCTTGAAGGCTTGAACCTTATCAACACTCCATTCTTGTGATGAAGAAAGTAGACCCATGTGTAGCATGAAAAGTAATCAATGAAAGTAAGTATGTAGTGACCCTAGCTAGCTAGAGTCATTGTAAAAGGACTTGCTAAAACCATGTGAACCAACTGAAGAACAACTGGTGCTCTTGAAGACTTTCCTTTATCATGCTTCTCCTTGAGATGCATATGCACTGAACATGATGAATATTCACCCTTAGAAAAGTTGATTGGAAGTAGACCTTTGAACATGTTTTTTTAGCAAAGGTGCTGAAGATAGTGGAAGGCAAGATGACCATACCACTCATGCCATAATTTGGTTTGTGAATGTGATTGAGTCAACAAGGCTTGTGAAGGAGACTTAGGTACAAAGTGGGAGAAGGAATAAAGCCTCTTGTTATGATTGAATTTCTCAATACAACCAATGAATCATCTGTGAGATTGTGCACCATTACTGAATCTGGAAGGGACTCAAGTTTGTTGCCATCTCCAAGGTAAGTGATTTGGTAAATTGAGAGGAGATTAGAGCTAAGGTTTGTTACATAGAGAATGTCTTTGAATTCCAAATTTTCCATCTCCACATGTCCTTTCCCTTCAACTTCCATTTTTCTATCATCTCCTACAAAGATGTTTGTGACTGCTTCAATGGAGAAAATTCTCCGTTTGAAGAACCCATATGATATGAGGCACCTAAGTCAAGAATCCATTCCAATGAAGAACTTGAACCAACCATAAGTGTTTGCCCTTTTCCCTTTGAAGTGGTTGGAGTTGAATCCTTGGAAGCATTTGGCACATGAATTTTGTTCTTCTTGAGTAGGTTTCCCAACTCATCAATTTTGTTAGTCCCTCAATGATGCTCATCATGATTCGGCTTCTTGCAATATGCACAAAAAAGTTTGTCTTTTTCATTACCTGTCTTCTTGTTGGAAGAAGAATTACCTTGTTGTGAGGAGGATTGTTGTGTCTCGGATTGCAATTTTTGCTTCCACTATTTTTTCTGATTGTTGTTAGAACTTCTTCCTCCTTGACTTGAGTGGTTCTCATCACTAGCCACCAATTCTTTGGTCTTTGATGACGTGAGAAGTCCCATATCTACCAAGTGGGATTGTTCAAAAATTAACATTTCTTCGAATGCATCAAATGTAGGCTTTTGGAAAGCACTTCCCATGGTTAACCTGTGAGTATTATAACTCAAAATAGAGGAAGCATACTCTGAAGGTAGCCTCTTCAGGATATGATGAATTAACCTATCGTCCTTCATGGGATTACCACAATATTTAAGTAGTGCTCTAAACTCATTCGCTTTGTTGATATAATCTTGATTTGTGTCAAAATTCTTTGGATCCAAGAGAAGTAGGTCATCCTCAATTTGGTATCCCTTTTGCTCATCCACCTTACCATACAATGATTCAAGTTTTTCCCAAGTAGGTTTGACTTCCTTGAAACTAGAATGTGGAAGAAGAGATCTCTATGTAGACAAGTCCTGATAATTGCTAAAGTCTATTGGTCTTTAATTTGCCAATTAGAGAGTGTTGTAGCATCAGTGGGTTTGGGGATTGTACTATCAACATAAAGATTTAAACCTTTTTCCATTAATCTACTCCATACAATATCTTTCCATGTAGAATGATTGTGTGAAGTTAGAAGTAGAGCTTTAGGTGAACCCGTTATGCATAAAAGTAAAAGAGCACAAAAGAGAGACACAAAACACAATACACCCCCCCTCCCCTCCCTTTCACTCAATCAAAAGACCCCCCCAAAAAAGATGCTTTTGGCACTTTATATGTAATGCATGTATAATAGGCCACTTGTCAAAATGTACAAAGTGGATTTTGATTTTGCTGTATACAACTGCCTTTTGAGGCTCAAATCTGTCACTAAGTAGTGTAGCTCAGATATACAACAATTTTGAAAAGTAATCAAAGCAATATAATGCAAAAAAGACCCTAAGTATGAAAGTGATATTTTTGTCCACACAACCCTATAATCTTATTACAAATCTGGAAAGTAGACAAAAAATTAAGCATTTAAAAAAAAAAGAACCTATTTTTGAGTCCAGATGAGTCCATACAGAGCATTTTAAGTTGTAAAATGTAGGATTGAATAGGTACAATCACCAAAAAATGCAATTTCTGAAAAATTTGTGCACCAAAACTAGAAAAGAACAACACCACTGAAAAGTTCTAGAAATTCTAGCCAAAAAAAAAAGAAATTACACCTAATTTGAAGTTTGGATGACTGAGTTATGGCCTCCAAAAGTCGGACTGTCAAATCAAAATTACATCTAGAGAGGGTTTTGGGTAGCAAACTACTGTGTTAAATTTGATAATCAAACGGTTGTCACAACAGTTCAAAATTTCTTAGAAATGACAGTCAGATGACCATCAAATTTAGTGCCATGAATTGCTGACATCAGCAAAAACTTGGGTCCCCTGCTGATGTGGCAGTGATGTTAGGATGATGTTAGCTGTATGAAAAAGTATGTGGCAGTACCGCTAGACAACATGTCATACACATGGCAGTCTATGTGTCTTTAGGTGACTAGGATACCTGTGTTGACGTGGCACTATAATCAGTGGTCCAGGCTGACTTGGTTCAGGCACACATGGACCATGGCAGAGGTTTGTTGACTACAGACATGGTCACACTTGATGATTGTGCTATGGTCCTTGTGCTATGTGGAGGTGCCTTCTCAAGACATGTGGGAAAGATTGTAGTGGACATTGATGAGGTCAACAAATGATTTGTCGCCAAAAATAGATTTGTCAAATAATAGTGCCAGAATCTTTGAATGATTGCTAGGGAGGTGAAAGTTGACGTCAAAGTAAACAATAGTCGGTGCTGGGAACCCTATGCCACCGACAGGTGATAAAGACACAATAAATCCTTGTGCCGGGCTGGAAAGTTACAAAGTGCAGCTGGAGTTTTGGTGGATTTCCCACATTGCATGGGGAGACACCCTCAGTGATGTTTAAAAAAAAGTCTACGAGAATAGAAAGTAACGGAGCTCGCCAAAAGGTGTTGTAGTATGATGTCGTCCATCTTGAGTTGGCTGCCGGTTCGAAAAGGTCCGTAAGGGTTTGGTAGAATTTGAATGTAGTTTGGTGTGGAATAATAAACCATCAAAAAATCAAAATATTCTTTGAATCAGAAGGAATATTTTGTGTAGGGCCAGGGTGTCATTGCTCGGTACCTATGCAATTTTTTTTTCTTTGTAGGCCGACCTAGCCTAATTTTTTTTGAAAAATATTCCAAAAATAGAAAAATAATGTTGTCAAAAATACAATGAAAATTAAAATACCGATATGAATTAAATTAAATTGTAGATCTAATAGATCATACCTGAATTTGCAAATTGGACCTTCAAGTGCCAGTTTGCAAAATTTTTTTTGCCTCAAAATTGACTTTGGCCTAGGGTAGGTGAATTTATAGTCCATTTTCACTGAATCGACATTTTGGATGCAATGGCGAGGTCCGCTTTGGCTCTAGATGCTCGCAATGACTATGATACTCCAGATCTGGGTCGAGGTGTTGAAGCAACAATGGTCTCGAACGACTATGTGAAGAGAAATTCTCCAAGCTTTGATACCATGTAAGAATTTTCCTTAGGGAAAAATTTACCCAAGATCAAGGAACTCAAACACAAGCACAATAGTAGACTAGAAAGGGTATGATCAGAATAACAATATGTATTCCATTCAATGTGAAAGTACACTAGGAGTGCTTGTATATAAAGGCCTCTAAAATACTTCTAGAATGCATAGGAATCATCAACATGATAAGTCATACAACTAGGCACATGTCCACTAGGTGTGGGTTATCCTCCATTAAGCACAAGAGTAAGTGCGATGATGAGAGGATAAGCCTACAAAAGTGTAGCACGCAAAATAATGTTGTAGACACCATGTGCTAAAATGGGAGTGTGAATAATTGTGTTGTCTACATGACAACTTAGTTAATTATGCAAACTCCAGTGTTATAGACACCATGTGCTGAATTAGAGTTGCTTACTCCAGTGTTATCAATATGACAACTCATACGAGTACGCAAACTCCTAACTGTCTCACCTAAAAAATAATAAAATAATGCATTAACTTAAGTAAACTTAAGTAAAGTGTAATAAATAAATACTTATTTACACCAACAAAATTAACTAAAATATCTTGTATGGAAACCATTTTTAAGCCTAGTTAATATGTATACTAATGCTTGGATTACTATGTTAGAGTTGATGGATTATCAAAGTTTACATTAGGGGTATATCTAGCAAATGTTTTTTATTATAAACTTGCTCACTTGACGAGCCTTTAACTGTTATTGTAATTGTATTTAGTTTTATGCTCTGTCTCTATTTTAGAATTGGTTACTAAAGTTGAGAGGTGAAGACAAGGTGGCTACTGAATATTGCTTAACAAATTAAGCTTGAAAAGCCAAGAGAATAGTTAGGGAAAACTAGTGTAAAATTAATAGGTGAAAGCTAGCGACAAACAATTAGGGTTAACAACTAAAACTAAAGCAACCCAAATTGAAGATAGCCTAAATTATCTTAACTACCATTCAACAATGAAAAAGAAAACAAAAGAAGGAAGCAAAGCCAAAGACAAAAGGTCCATATAAAGCTTATGATATTTAAATAAAGATATATAAAAATCTTCTCATAGAGCAACATCAACATGATCTATAAAACTAGGGAACCCAATAGAGAAACCAGAGAAGGTTGTAACCAGAGCCAATGAGAGTAGAAAAATTGAAGACAACAATAGGAAGAAACAAAAAGAGGAAAAAAGGGAGAAAGAGATCCAAAAAGAAGCTAGAGGATGAGCTGCCCATTAAGGGAAAAAATGAACAACCCACCCCATGAAGCCCAAAACTGAGAAATGTAACCCCTGCAAAGATCAATAGAAGTAAAGAGCTAGACATCCAAGATGTCTTCCATCTAGTAGTACCAGTCCATGCCTCTATATTCAATATAGATACATGTGTCAGTGATGGCTAGAAAAAACATCCAATTGCGGGTGATTTGCTCCATGTGAATCATAAAAGCCCTCTTGTCTTTCATTATCAAGATTGGAAAGACTTCAACCAAGGTGTCCAAAACATTGTACTCACCCCTTTTGGGGATGTAGAGGTCATTATCAATATTTCCCAAAACATCATCCAAATCACAAAGAAAGGGACCCTTAAAGCTAGCCTTGCATAAATCCTTAAGTGCCAGAATGTCCATGTCCACATACAGGATGGTAGCTACAAACATAGCCACAATGTCAGAGTTATGCTTGGGCCTATCAGCCAAAGGTGAGAACTCCTCACCAGGATAATCTTCATGGCACGATGAATCAGGCCATCATCAGGCATGAATATCTTGCTAATCCTAAGGATGGAAATCTCCCCCTAGAAAGCTATCTCCCTAAGGCCTGATTTCATCCTAATAGATTTGTCCATCCCATAGACTTCTAAAAATAAAAAAACTCAACACGAATGTACCCACAACCTATAGCTCACAATAGTCTAACAATGCCTCTGTTGATTAATCTTTAAAGAGCCTTAAATAACATAGGCACCATCATTAGGAGATACCCTCCCTTAGGATGCCCATGCCTAAAATTTGGGAGATCTTGTAAAAAGATATCCAAGATTATGAAATAGCTCGATATTGTCCTACACCCAATGTGTTGCCCAAAGCTAAGTGATTAGCAGAGAATAGGGTACAATATACTATAAAGGGTGTGATCAAGGTATGCATGAATAAATTTGAAGTAGATATATGAAGCACCTCAAGTTTTAATGATTCAAAAATGGGCATAAAGTTATTATGTCACCCCTAGATTCCTTTCCAATTTTTTTATCATTAGAATATTACAATTTTTTTAAATAATAAGTTACTCAAAAATAGACCATAGGAAGGAAAAGATAGGTAATGTTGTAAAAGTGCTATTGATTAGTATTATAAATTGTGAGATTTTGTCTATCAGTTCTAAAATTTGCTATTTTTTTGCCTTCGCTATATATATGTTGGAACCTAATTTCTTCAAATTTGTCCATAAAAATTTAGTGTTGTTTTGAGTTTTGAGTTTAGTACCCAATTTGGTATGCTTCTTCTATAGAGTGCATTAAGAATGATTTGAGAATCTCCTTCTACTATAAGTTTCTTGATTCCTATTTCCAAGCTTAGTTGGAGTCCTTTGGTGATCACTTCTAATTCTACTAGGTTGTTAGTTACCCTCCCTAATAGTTTAGCCCATTTGAGAATCCATTTGTTAGAATTTGAGATGAAGCATCCTAATCTAGCTATACCTGGGTTTCCCTTAGAGGCACCATCAAAATTTACCTTTGCGCAACCTAGGAGAGGTGGTTGCCATATATAGTTTTGTTAGGCTTTCTTGCTAGTTTTGGTATAAACCCTAGTAGGGTTCATTAGCTTATTCCAATTCTTCCTCATTAGTGCATCCCATTCTGAGAATGCTCATTCTTCCTTGGTATGATTCCTAAGATCATTATTCATGACTTCAGTGATACTTGATTCTACTTTATTTAAGAAAGAGTTAGGTTGGAATGCTTCACTGTTGAAGATTCTCCTGTTTCTCTCCTTCCATATCTCCCATAGGAGAATTGATGGTGATATCTTCTAGAGGTTGTTATAGATTTTGGATTTTTCATCTTTGGGCTAACTCTTGACATGTTCCCAAAGATTAGAATGGAGAGCATAGACCAGTTCAATTTCAAACATAGTTAGTTCCAACATGTTTTAGCAAAGTTGCACTGGAGGAGGATGTGATCGACCATCTTTGATGCCTTTTCACATAAGAGGCATCTCAAAGGTCCTTTAAAACGTAATTTCGTAAACCAGTCTGCTGTGAGGATTCTATTTTGGGATGATGCACTCAAATAATTTCCTGTCTTGGGAAGGCATGCTAGATCAAAACAAAGAGTGGGGGGGATTTTAATTTTCTCCCACCTTTCATAATTAATGATGAGATCATAGACTAACTTAAATTTATAGGTTCCTTCTTTCGAAGCCCCCCATATTAATTTGTCATTGCGATCTTTGTGTATGGCCAATCTAAGATTAATAAATTGCTTATAATAAAGTTTCTCTTGTTTCGTTAGGTCAGTGTTTTCCATTGACTTCCATTTCTTGATTTCTATTGGATTATTAGTTTCACAAAAATTGTAATTGTTTAAAAATCTACCCCACATATTTGTCAATTTGAGTTTTATGGGTTTCAATGGATAAGATGAATTGGGAGAGGGAAGCCCATCTCATGAATCCTCCCAGAACAAGGGTTCTTCTCCCCTACCTATATCCCAAGTAAGATAATTAGTGATTAAAGGTATACAATGTATCATGAAGTTCCAAGTATTCAACCCTTGTGGAGGGTTAATAGTGCGAAATAAAGAGAGGGGGTCATTGGTTAGATATTTATTATATAATATTTTTGCCCATTTACTATCCTTGTTTGTATACATTCTCCATACTAATTTGGCTCCAGAAGCTTCATTCTGCCAACTGAGATTTTTGATTCATAATCCTCCTAGAGTCTCGAGTTTACATATACTATCCCATTTTATTAACACTAGTTTTTTCTTCTCTATTGCCCCTTTCAAAAGAAGCCCCTAAATTTCTGATCAATTTTGTGTTTGATTCCTTTGGGCAAGGGGAGGCATGAGATTTTATAAGATGGTATTTTCGATAGTACTAATTTGATCTTAGTTACCCGTCTTGCCTTTGCGAGACATCTAGTTTTCCAGGTATTGATTTTCTTTTCAATTTTTTCAATGATTGGGTTCCAAGATTTTCCATCCTAGACCCTTTCTTTAACTTGATACTTAGATAGTTATAGGGAAAAGTTCATTTCTTGTATCCCATTATTTGAAAAATGTTGTTTTACATTTTTGTCTTGGTGTTTAAGAAGAAGATTTTGATTTTTCCTCATTTACTTTTTGTCCTAATTCTCTCGTACAAGTGAAAATTATTTCTTTATATCTTCTGGCTTCATTTAAATTACTAATAACTGCTATTATTATGTCATTAGTGAATTGCTGGTGTGTGATGTTGCTGACCTCTTTTGTGATAGACACTCCTGATACTTTGTTTTCTAATTGGGCCTTTTTTACGTCTCTTCCAAAGATTTCAATCATAATAATGAAAGGAAAGGGTGATATTGGATCCCCTTGTCTAATTCCTCTAGAAAAGCTAAAGATTTCCTCCATTGTTTTGTTAATGAGAATAGAAAATTTGGATGTCAAAATACAATTATAAACTAGGTTTATCTATTGATGTGAAAATCTAATGGCTTCTAAAGTTTTACAAAGCAATCTCTAGTCTAATTTGTCATAAGCTTTCTGAATATCCAGTTTCATTAGCATGCATTCTGATTTTAGTGTTTGAATTGAGTGCATAAGTTCTTGAATGATAATATTCCATCCAAAATATACCTATTGGGTATAAATCCAGTTTTCTCCTCACTGATTAATTTGGGGAGGACTAGCTTGATCCTATTAGTGATGGTCTTGGATAAAATTTTATAGATGGTGGACAAAAGTCTCCAGGATCTATGTGATCATCTTTCTTGGGTATGAGTGCAATGAAGGTGTTATTGATTTTTGTCAATAGGGAGCCTGAATTTTTGGTGACTTCTATGGCTACATATAAATCCTCAATTAGTATATGCCAACATTTCTAGAAGAAGAATACTTGAAAATCATATGACCCTAGAGAATTTTCAGGATTCATACCCAATAGGGCATTTTTAATTTCTTCTTTTGTGAATGCTTTATTTAACATCTTATTATATTCTTCAATAATCAATTTAGGTATAGATCTAGCATCATATTTTGGGGTGTGAGATTTGAATGTTCATAATTTTTTAGAGTGTCTGTATAATATTTAATAATTTTTTTCACTATTTGCATTGGATTATCTATTGTAGTGCCTAAATTATTCTTGATTTTTGATATTCTATTGATATTTCTAGTCTTGATTGTACTGTTGTGGAAGAATTTGTGTTGCGATCTCCTTCCTAGAGCCATGTTTCTCATGATTTTTCTCTCCAAAAGATGTATTCTTTTTTTAGGATGTTTTCATGTTTATGTGTTAATTCTTTTTCTTTTTCAAATTTATCATTGTCCATTCCTTGTTGTATGACAATTTTATTTAAGTTTTCTAATTCTTCTTCTATCTCTATTTCTTTAAAGATGTTTTTAAAGTATTTTTTATTTCATTGTAAAATGTTTTGCTTTAGTAATTTCAGTTTGGAAATGAAGCAAAACATTCTGGATCCTTTTGCTACTTCTTCTTTCTACTAGTGTTAATGCATTCCATGAGGCTTTCATCCATAAACCACATTTTTTCATATTTAAATGGATTTCTTGATGGTTTATGAGGTTCAAAGATATCTAGATAGATAGAGAAGTGATTCGAGCCAGCATAGGTTAGTATTGATGATTGAATGTTGTAATCAAATGTATGTAAATTCCCTTTGAAGATAAATCTATCTAGCCTTTCTACAATTTGACAGAAGTCCCTATGCCTATTGAACCATGTAAGTTGTCCATTTGTATGGGGAATGTCTATGAGATGGTCTTGCTAAAACCATTCTCTAAAATCTAACATAGTTTGAGTTGTGGTTTGAGTGCCTCACTTTTTTCTTTTAGATCTAGAATGACGTTGAAGTCACCTCCCACCTAGAGATTCTTTGTTGATCTCATTTTGGTTTTGACATATGATTGACAATACACTTAAGTCATTACTTAACAATACTTAGTGCATGTTGAGAAAGTATTGTATGTCAAGCATAAGATGTCAGATAATGCATGCCGATAAAAATATACAATGTGTCGAGCACCAGTATGTGTTGAGCAGATAGTTAGTGACGAGCAAGCTAATACATACTGGTGCTCGACACATGCTGAGCAAGCTAATACATGCCGAGTAAACAATGGATGCTAAGTCATTTAAAGGCTATGTTACAATATTGAAGATATAGTGGATGCCGAGCATCAGAGGCTTCAAGTGCCAAGTAAACAGTTTTGGACATAGTTGTTTGTAATGGCACAAATTCCTATGTAAACCATTTTTGGGTCAAATTAAGGATTGTTTTACAATTCTAGAAGATAAGAATAAATCTACATTGAGAATCCCTATGCAGTACATGCAACTAATTAGATAAAGGGATGAATTACACAACAAAATAGGTGAATCACAATTGTTGATTCCTACCTAACCTTTGGTCACCTATGTCTTTCTAAAGAGGAAAAACCCTAATGAGTTTGTGTGTAAAAGGAGAGGTTTGCATGCACAAATAGAGCATTCATGGTGACTAAGGAGATGCGAAAGGATTGAATTGTAGAACAATGAGAAAGAACAGAGGAAAGTAGAGAAAGGACATAAGTGATACATCTAATTAGGAGGATCAAGTATACATTAGGAAAGAGGAGATATGATATCTAGCAGAGAGGTGCTAACCAAAGGATCAAGGCTAGAACATTCTAACAGGTTAGTCAATGAAAATCTCTTAACCGAGTAGTCCTGGCAAGATTTTGTAAATCCTTTAACAGGGTGCTTACTTTATTGTAATTTGAAGTCCTTTAACTAGACACACTATTAGTATGGCATTGAAATCCTTTAATAGGCTGAGACCTAATAGTATTTGTAAGCCTTTAATAGGCTAGAGCTTTCATAGGGTAGATCATAACTTATGATCAAACTCATTGTAACCTTAATTGGCTACACTTTACAATTGTAACCTTAACTGGTGAGCATTAAAGAAAGTTGGTATACATATGAATTAAAGTATAGAACTGTAGTTAAAAAATAATTACAAAAAGTTTCCTGATCAAGGTTGATTGTTGTTGCAGTTCTTGATAGGGTAGAAGTAACATGATCTAGATAACAACATGACTAAGCATTGCAACTTTCTTTATAAGGCTTGCAAGATCATTGTTTGTTAATCCAACAAATCCTGTCATGGCTCCCTACATTATTCAGATACAAAATTTAGCTAGTTATATGAAATTCTTTTCTGTATAAATATGTATAGATTGAATTGAAGGTCATGAGTTTAGAGGTTTCTAATTACAAGGAGATTTGATAGAAGGTATAGTGGTAATCATGGAAGAAAGTATGGATGCAAGGTGCATTCAAAGGTCATCCATATTTAGGATATTGGCTTGGTTTTTCACATTTTTAAAATTTTGCAAAATTATTGTGAAAATTCTAGTTTTCCATTTGAAATCCCTAAATTATACTACCCTAATGAATTTTTAAGTGGGTTTAAATTGTTTTCATTTTTAAGGATGCGCAAGAGTTTTCCCGCTTAATATTTGAGGTTTTATTGGTCAATTTTTTATAGTCCTAACTTGTTGTTAATCCTTGCAACGATGCAATGAGGACCTCATATGCACCTTGCCCACCAAGACACATATCAAAAGATCAAATTCCTGCATTGGGTAAACTTTGCGCATCTTCAGAATGCGTGAATACACTAGCCATTGATCTAACAAGATCTAATAGTTATGAAAATCATAGGCCCCCAAGGTATTCTTAAGGTAGAACTTGACCTGTGACCATAAAATGAATGGTTAGTCATAAATTTGTGACTTGAATCTATATGCTATCCTTTTGAGCTGCGAAGCTGTGTTGACTGTTGAGATGATCGTGTCGTACCTTCGTGACCCCTTTGAATGTTAAGGAATGAATTGGGGCAACAGAGCGAAAAAAGGTAATCACATCGTTGCAACTTCAAAATCTTCATTCAATGCGAAGGAAAAGGAATTAGGGATATAAGGAATGAATAAGGTTTTTATGCATCTCTATCAAGTTTGCATGATGATAAATGAAGACTAGATGTAGAAGACAAATTTGCATGACAATAAATGAAGATTGGATGTAGAAGAAAAGACTGGATTCAAAGAAATGTTATTACAAATAAGTGAAGACCAACAATTTGATTCTTCATTATAGATAAGTAAAATTGATTTGATTTATATGTACTTTGTGTAACCAAATAGTTGCATCAATTTGCATCACAACTTATGATCAGTGCCTTATCCATTTGTTGTATAGAGTTATACCAATAAATACTTGACCTATATAATTCCTTGCAATTAAAATTATTAGTTGTTAACCCTATACCCCATTCTTATTATATCTCTCTCAAATTCTTTGAAACCTTATTTATGGAAGCAATTACTTAATTCCTTGAATTAAAAGCAACAATAAATTGACATACAACCTATCTAAGCTGCATTAAATTGCATGAACATTGCTCACTTAATCCCGAAGTAACAAGCATATGAAAATGAAGACAAAATTTAGAGACACAGATATTTAGAAATCCCTCCTTGTATTAATATTCTTTGAAACTAATACATTACTGGTATAAACTCAATAACAACTCTAGATATGATAGACTTGTTATTCAATATTCTTAGACTTGCAAAATTGAATACATCATAAAATTTACACAAAGAAAATTGGACCAACTATAGACAATAGCATAAACAATAGAAGTTATATAGACTTCAGACCCTCCTTTAGCCTTGGGAACTCACTTAAAGTGTGAGATGCAATAAAATATGAGCATAGAGGGAAAATAACAGTTTTCGTTAGAACAAAAGAAATATAAAATGACAAAAGTTGTCGCTATCACAAAAAGATGAAATTTGGTGCTCACTTGCAACTTTACAACATAATGTCTTTATCACTGATCTTGTGGTGGGACCGGTTCTATTGTAGCAACTACTTGCTGATCCACTACATCTGGTGATTGGCTCTTTTGCATCTGTTGCTCTTCCAACTGTGGAACCACTTGGCTTATACTTGATGTATCAGGTTAAGTGAGCTATATATTTATCATGATTGGTTGATCCCCTTCCATATCATTAGTTTGAATTGCCATATCCATAGTTAGAATTGGTTGTTCTTCATCTAATCTCTCTATTTGCACCGATACTTCAATTAACTGCACCTTTTCTGTAACAATAGACTTGTCCACATTTTCTCCTTCAACTGCCTCTGTCAATAACTATGTTGATTCTAGAGCATAACCAATTAACCACTTGTCAAAGAGTGTATCATTACGCCAATTGAAACTCAATATTTCTTGTTCCTTTCTCAAGACATTTCCTTCAATTGTCCTTATTTCTTCAAAAACTAGTTTAAAGAATCAAAAAATAATTGTACATGTACCACTTCCTCTATAGTTCTAGGAAACCAAGTATACTTTTTATCATTTACAACTATATTAGGCCTGATGCTCATTAATTCATTCAATTCTTTAGCCCATTCCTCCTTTTCTCTTATCTAGCCTATACCTTTAAGTACATGTGGAAAGAGATCAAAATTTTTACCAAGTTATTTTAGGAGACAATTATTTATTTTTCTCTGTGGAAAATTTCTCTTACAATAAAAATCTAAGAGATCAATAGCCTGGTCATAAGTTCTTTCAACTCATTCACTAGAAAAATCAATCACATGAAAACAAAGGGTTGTGATGATAACATCCCTACTATTCCATTTGTCCAAAATTGGCCTTAAGAATTCCTTATATTCATTAACTCATTCCACATCTCCACTAATTTTGGCAATTCTAAACAAAATGAAGACCAACCAACTCTGTCCACTAGATGCAAAATTGCATCTCTGATTCTATCTTCACGCTTGATGTCCAATTCCACATGCAATGACCATATTTTTTCCTTCTCCTCATCAAGCTCCTCTTTTGTATACATTTCTAGCTCTTGAGGAGTACTGGGGATCTCTACAATTGGGATGGTATTAAAAGGTGGTACTAGAGGAGGAGGATAAGCAATCCTGAGCTAACTAGATTGTGTACCTACCTTTGTTTTCCCAAATTTTTTATCCATTTGTGCAATCATGCTTTCTAGTTGGTTGATCTTCTTTGGACTCTTTCTTCGTAGGCATCCAAAACCTTTTTAGATTTATCATTTAACTCCAAGAATTTATTCTTGTCTTTAGCAGCAACCACAACTCCAAAATTAGCCATTTATTTAGTCATTCGGGCCACTTTGTCACTATCTAGCTCTTTTGCCCTATAAACCATGAGACTGCTTGTGTGCTCAGAATTTGAGACCTCTTGAATTCTAGCCTTGTCTCTCTTTTGAATAGACCATATGGCCAAGGCTTGATGGTCATCACTATATTTCAACCCTTTATGGGCTTGCAAAAATTTCTCCTCAATTTTGAACTGGGTGTCTTTCACCTTTCTAACTGCATCAAAAATCATTGCATTAGCAATGTCCCATTCAAGAAGTATCATGATCCTTGAGTCCTTTAGTAGTTACCTCCACCCCCTCAAGGGTTATTTTCTCAAACTCTTCTATGAGGCCAACCTTGACTTCTTCTTCAATTTTAGAGTCCTGCCTATTAGGTTGCTCTATTTTAATTTTTTTGCACCTTGCCTCAAGATTGCTAATATTGCTCCTCCACAAAAATTGAGTAAATTCTCTAGAATTTAAAAATATTTCATCATCCAAAAAATTCTTAGATGCCTATCCTACCATAGGATAAATTTCTCTACCTTGAAAATCTCCTACAGTAAGAGCTAATGATGGCATGGGAGGCTCTTCAGGTGCTCCTCCTCTATCTCTGCTATAGTTATAATAATATTCCTTTCATCTCCCATCTATTTCAATTGCTCCCTTAAGGGGTCTTCATCATCTATTCGGATAGGGGTCTGTGAAGGAGAATACTCTTCAATCTTGGAAGAGGAACCTTGTTCTAACTATTTCTTCTTTGCAATAGGTGTAGTGGGTGGACTCTCTAATAGTTGTCTCTTATAAAGAGGTACATGTTGAATATTTCTTTCCACAACATAACCAACTCTCTTCTGTAATGTGTACTAAACTAGGTTTATGACTGCTCTGCTAGCCAACCTATTTTCTACCTCAATGGCCTTGTTTGGATAAGTTTGAGTCAAAATTGCTTTCTTTTCATTTAAGATTTGCATAAACCTAGCAAAATTGTTCATAAGAATATCTATTTTGGCACCCCAATATTTCTTATCTACAAGGGATTATACTTTGGCTCAAAGGCATTAACAAATTCAATTACCCTTTTGTACACTTTCTATTTTTATTTTCTAACCTCTTGTTCTTGTAGTAAAAAATGATTTCTAATTATATATTTAGGAAAATAAATAATATGTTCACATGATTTAGATCTTGTTCTCTCCTTAAAAAAATCATAGAAACCTTCAGGATCTATAAAATGAGAATGAGATTGGGCCATCTGATATTTATCTTTTTTTTTTGCAATTGCCTCCAACCCTTCTTGACAATAAAAAAATTGTGGACGATAGTAATCTGAGGGAAGAAAGTATATTTAGATCTACCTAACAGTTCCTTTTCTTCTAACCCTACTACTTGTCATAAGAATTCTACAATCCCCACCTTCAAAGGTACTTGATATGGAAACACACATGGTTTCCCTCAGAAACCATACACTCTAAACACAATAGAAACTGAATATGGGATAATGTCTCCACAATTATGGCTCACCTTCAGTCCTTTGGTGTGATCCTTTGGTCTAATCAATTCCAGCAAGGAATGAGGTATTCTAGGGTTATCTCCAATCAACAAAATTCTTAGCTTGGAAGCAAAATGTAATGATCCAAAGGCAAACTCAACTTGAGGGCAATCTCAACCCAAATGCATTATCAGCCTGAAGGGGATTTCATCCTGAAGAGGATCTTGATCCAAAATGAATTTCAGTCCAAAGGTAAACTTGATCTAAAGGGAAACTTAGTCTGAAAGGAATCTTAATCCAAAGGGGATTGCTTTGATACCACTATAATCTTTCGAAGGAAAACTCGACTTGAGAGTGATCTCGACCTGAATGAAATATTGGGTTGAAGGGGTTTTTGTCCTGAAGGGGCTTGATTTGAAAGGAATCTCGGTCCAAATGTGAATTTGATCCAAAGGGAAACTCAGTCCAAAGGGAATCTCAATCTGAAGGGGACCACTCTGATACCACAGTAATGTTCCCAATTTTTTTAAAACTCCAAACAAATGTTGACTGGATCACAATAGGCGTACAAGGTGAGATGTACAATTGGACCAAGATGATGTATGTACTACTTGGGGCATACAGTGGATGCCTAGATGTTGTACAATATTTTCCTTGGAGGTCATATGGCAGTGTATGAGGGCCATAGGGTTGAGAGAACAACTGATGGCCATACGGGGAAGGCAATATGAGTCATACAGGTTGATGGTGTTATGGCCATACGGTGATGAGTGGGGTGGCCATCTAGTATGTTTGATGTTGGTCGTATGATTTGCTAGGAGAGGCAATACATATGGTGTGGGAGGTCATGCAGTATGTAGAGGTAGAATTATTTTGAGGAAGATGCTATGATGCCTATATGGTAGTTGCACTAAGTGTTGCAAGTAGCAAATGGGGTACGAAAGGAAAATGGTTTCAAATTTGCACCCTAAACTATTAATCCTGAATACAGTAGACAATACCAAACAAGAATAGATATTTGAACACAAATAACCTTCAATTAATATTTCCCAAAAGATGGTTCTCCGATTTGCCAGATCTGAGTGAAGTATTACATGCAACGGAATAGGGTGAGGGTTGAATCCCACCAAAATCGGACAAGCCAAGTGGGGAAGATCTTTCACTTCCGAAATGGTGAACAAGAGAAAATCCCAACTGGAATTCATAGTACAAAAGAAATAATCCAAAATGCATCCCAATGACTACCTACAAACCGTGTTTAAATACCTATCAAGGAAAACCTTTTCGAGGGTGTACAAAGATAACCAACAGTAACATATGTACAAAAGATTTAAATAAAAATAGGTCCAAGATATATTAAATCAATTAGAACCACATATATAGATATTATTAATTTGGGCCCCATCTTAATTAATTAAAGCAACTAATTAAAGATCTTTTTATTATATTATTTAAATTATGGGACCAATTAATTAATTAATTTAATTCAATTATTACATTAAAATTTGGGAACATGACAAATCCTTGTTTCCTAAAGATTGCTTATCCTCAAGCAATCTGTCATATGATGAAATAGCAATAGCTCTAGGGTCTCAAATCAAACACATAGGCAAGACAAGTGAAATGACATCAATCCACTGCAGCACCACATTGCCATCAAACTTTCACTGCATAACTATGATATAAATATTGTCATATCTTGAGTCACCAGGATCCCAAACCAAGCACATAGGTGAAATGAGTGAATTTTCATCAAAACTCCCTTTCACTACACTATCATTAAGCATCCACTATGCCACTCTGATATAAATATTGTTAGGATCCCAATGAAACAAATTGATGAAGTCTTTTACGCCATTATGTTCAAAATTATCTTTGGGTATGGTCATGCACATAGACACAATCACAAAAACCACTATAATATTCTTGACAAATGAGACCTTGACAAAGAGTGCTTCAGTGGTGAGAATATCGATGAAGGGGGGCTCGACTATGAGTACCTCGACAACAAGAGCTTTGGTGAAGGGTGTTGCAATGACGGGAGCCTCAACAAAGAGTACCTCATCAAAGGGAACCTTGGTGGAAAAAACCTCAATGGAGACTACGTCGGTGATAGAAATTTTTTTAGCTGCAGCTAAAACCTCAATGGCACACAAAACCTCAATTGAAGCCTTGATGATGGATAGAGCCTCAAAAATGAGAAATGTCTCAATGGTGACAAATGTAGCTATTGTGATTGATGCAACCAAAATAATGGACACACAAAGATGACAAAGACAACCATGACACTATTCATGGACACAACTATGGCGACAGATACATACTTGATGACAGATACAAACTTGACATCAGTAACGAACATAATAATGTTGATAGATGCAATGATAGTGATGAACATGATGATGGACTTGGCAATAGACATGATTGTAGTGATGATGAAAGACACAATGAAGATGAAATACATGATGATGATGGCAATGTTAGGAATGACAATTAAAAATGTTGCCGTGATGACAACAGACACAATGACAATGATAGATATGGTGACAATGACAACAACATACACAATGATAGTGATCGACATGAAATTGATGATAGACACAAACTTGACATTGGTGTTTGATACGACAGTGATAGACACAATGATGATGACAGAGAAAAACTTGATGACGAACATAGACTTGATGTTGGTGATGGACATAATGGTGATAGACATGAATTTGACAATGGACACATACTCAATGTTGGTGAGAGACATGACAATGACAGACATGATGACAATGAAAGACACAAACTTGACGATAGAAATAGACTCAACATCAGTTAAAAATGCAAACTTGATGATGGACACGTACTTGATGTTGGTGACAGACATGAACTTGGCATCAGTGATAGGCATGATGGTGATGGACACGATGGTGATAGACACAATGATGGTGACAGACATACAACCTCAGTGATGGACAAGACCACGATGATGGACATAGCTTCAGTGACAAACACACAACCTCGACAAAAAACACAACCTCAATGATAGACATAGGCTCGGGGAAAAACACAAACTCAATGAAGGAATGAGCCTCAATGATAGATATAGCTTCTATGATGGACACAACTTCAATAACTGATAGAACTTCCTCAACAGATAGTGCCTTGGTGATTGACACAACCTTTGGCACAACTTTGGTGATGAGCACAACTTGATCCACCCATGTCTTCAAAATATCCATGCAAGAAACTTTTTCATTTTTTTGGTGTTCTCCCCATGTTGGTTTAGTAGAAAGATTTAGAAAATCCTCCTAGAGTGGCCTTGTAATCATGCCTTTATTCTCCTCATGTAAAGCATCACCCTTATCATTGTCATCCATTTTTCCCACTTGTGCAAATGAGATATTAGTTTTTCTTCACAATGCTTGAAAACATTACTAACCAATCTATATGCTACTATAGAGGGTAGATATTCTAGATTAGGAACAACCCATAACATAGATGTGATGGGTTGGGATATTTCATCCATCTCTTCAATGCATGAAATCATAAGACTCTCCATAGCAACTAGAATCTTAGTATCATGATCTACCTTGATGGTGACCAAGAAGTGATGAAACATATCATGGACCGAATTTTGCAATTTGAGATCTAAGAGAAGGTTACTTACTTTACATTTGCACAATCATCCAATATTGTAGATCTTTTACCAAAAGGGTCACTACTGAAGTCATCAAGACTCTAAAAGTTGTCAACTATCAATTGCAATATCTCTATCATAGTGTTATCATCATACTGTGCTTTAGTGATGGAGACACAATCCAAAAATAGAATGGACACAACAGAAAAGAGAAATTGTATTAACTGAGAAAATAAGCTAGTACAAACAGTATAGAGAAAATAAACTTCAAAACATGCCCTAAGGGCTTACAATATCATAAATCTGGAGATAACTTCTCCTTTCAGTACCTCCTCTTAAACTCCACTTTGAACTACCTTTTACAATGCCAGAAATCTCCTTAAATAGACCCCGAAGGGTTAAGGACTAGGAGTACATTCTAGAAAGTGCTAGTAGGCATCCACCAACCAATTAGAAGGTTCCAGAAGCTGCGTTAGAAGTCGGTGCAAATCTAGAAGAATCTAGAAATAGTACTTGAACTTTCGGGAGGCATAACTTTTGAACCGTAGCTCTGATTGACGAACCGTTTACATTTTTGAAAAGCTCTTGAAGTTCTCTATAGCCCTATGGACAAGCTTCACTTGTCCCCCATTTTTCGGCCCTTTTGAGGTCATTTAATACCCCTAACCTGACTTTGAAGCATTCTTAGGAGGTCTCCAAAACTCAAAAAACTGCAATAACTTTCAAACCGTGGGGCCTTTTGACCTGATTCTTTTTCTGGAATGCTCTAAATCACATTTACATTCATCTGGCCAATTCACACCTTCTAGGTCACCAAAATGATGGCCAAATTGCATGCTCCTATTTTTTTGAGATTTTCTAGCACGCTGATAGTTGAACTATGAGAGTTGGAACCTTTATTTGACCCAAATGGGTATCCAAAAATGTAAAGACATGAAACAAAAACTAAGTCTAAGTACATTTTTTTGGGTGACACAGGATTGCCCTTATACTGCTGGATGCTCCTGCATCATTTAGGAGCCAAAATTCTCAAGATCTCACTAAGACATGCTACAACTGCCAATCTTTTATCCTTGTCATGGTGTCTTGAAACCCTGGGTTGACTTAAGGCATCCTTAATTAGCGAGAGGATTGTCTGTATAAATCTTGAAGGTAATTGGTTCACCTGACACAAACATACTTCCAATATATCTAATAGAAGATCAACACCCTCATTGAGCTCTTTATCAATCTTTTGTACTGCCTTCAACCACCACTCTCCATCACTATCTGGTGCCATAGTGTGATCCAAATACCAAAATATCTCAATCATCCCAGTAGGCTAGCATGATAACTAGGCTTTCATACCACTGTAATGTTCCAAAGGTGAACTCGACTTGAGGGTGATCTCAACCCGAATGCAATGTCGACCCAAAGGGGATCTTGATTTGAAAGGAATCTTAGTCCAAAGGGAATCTTGATCTGAAGGGGATTTCTTTGATACCACTATAATGTTCCCAAATTTGTTTAACTCCAAATAGATGTGCACTGGATCATGATAGGAGTACAAGGTGAGATGTACGATTGGGCCGAGATGATGTATGAACTGCTTGGGCCATATGATGGATGCCTAGATATTGTACGATGTTTACCTTGGATGTCATACAGTAGTGTATGAGGGTTGTATGGTTGAGGGAAAAATTGATAGCCATACAGGGAAGGCAATATGAGTCATATGGGTTGATGGTGTTATAGCCATATGGTGATGGGTGGGTTGGCCATATGATATTTTTGATGTTGACCATACAGTTTGCTAGGAGAGGCAGTACGAATGGTGTGGGAGGTTGTATATTTAGGGGTAGACTTGTTGTGAGGAAGATGCTATGAAGGCTGTATAGTATTTACACTGAGTGTTGCAAGTAGTTGATGGGGTACGAAAGGAAAATGGTTTCAGATCTGTACCCTAAACTATTAATCCTGAATACATTAGACAATGCCAAACAAGAATAGAGATTCAGACAAAAATAACCTTCAATTAATATTTGCCAAAAGATGGTGCTTCAATTTTCCAGATCCGAGCGAAGTATTACATGCAATAGAATAGGGTGAGGGTTGATCCCACCAAAATTAGACAAGCCAAGTAGGGAAGATCTTTCACTTCCAAAATGGTGAACAATAGAGAATGCCAATAGGAATTCATAGTATAAAAGAAATAAACCAAAATGCATCCCAATGACTACCTACAAGCTGTGCTTAAATACTCGTTAGGGAAAACCTTTTCGAGGGTGTACAAAGATAGCCAACAACAAAACCTACAAAATAATTAAATAAAAATGGGTTTGAGATATACTAACTCAATCAGAACCACAAATACACATAATATCAACTTGTCCCCTATTTTAATTAATTAATGTAACTAATTAAATTTCCTTTTATTATATCATTTAAATTCTAGGACCAATTAATTAAATAATTTAATTCAATTATTACATTAAAATTTGGAGACATGATACAAACTACTTGTCAAATTTGACAAAATTGGCATCAGTGACCTCCAAGGTCATATCAATGCTCCATAGCTAGACTGGTAATTTCTCTCCATCCTTCTCTAGCTCCAAATTAATATCTTTAGAGAAAAAGGTAACACCCTTGTACAAACATATGCACATAAAAATTGAGTAACAACATAATGGTTTTACAACTTTAGCCTAATTATGTCTATCAACCCATCATGGATTTCTTCTGCTAAATATGTAGTGAAATAAAAAATTGAGCTCATGCCATATTGTAGTGTGTGAGCAATGATAAAAATAATGGATCCTATTCATCCATTTAAAATATTTTTTAGAGAGAAAAATATAGTGGTTGAGCCCTAGGATTGAAATATTTCCTTAACAAAAGCTCTGGGGTATTGGCGGTCACCAATGGTAATTGACCTATATTAACAAAGTGTTCTTGTAGTGGCCCTCTCTTTAGGTACACCCTCTGTGCATCATATCTTGCTTGCAAATCCTCCATGTCAATTTTCTCATGTACTGCATGATTAGGGCTTAACCTAAAAGATACCCTAATAAGCTCTGGTGAAACCCTAATGAGATTATCTCCACTATGATTCTTGACCATCCTTGACACTGGGTCATATCTCTTTGCTATCATGGCCAATAAATCATCATCAAAGAAAACACATGGGACAACTAGCTTACCAATGTCAAACTCCCATACATTTTTTAGAGGATTATCGAGTTGTTTTTTCCTTCTGAAAACCATTTGCAGAGAAGCTTTAAAGTTTGGGCATCTCTTAATCAATTGGCCTTGTCATAGAAACCCTCATTGACTAAGTAATCTATGGTTTTTAGGCACTAGTTCTTTTCCTTTGCAAGACTCATTAGTTGATTGTGGTAATTGTTCCAAAAAATCATCATGAACAACTCTCAACTGGTAATCTTCCTTTCTTGAAAAATCCCTTTATGGAGGCATTTAATCTATATTATCTTAATTACAACTACAAATTCTCAACTAACCAAAGATTTTCAATACTCACCTAGACAAACTTGTTTGCTCCATTAAGAATTTCGTCTGCAATAATTCATGGCTTTGAGGAAACATAATTTGAAATTCTAAATATTTTTGTGCTGTGAAAATTCTTATCTCTTGGTACTCACTAATGAGAGGAATCATAAATTTTATGGCAATTGGCTTCACATGAACTTGCATTGATTAGAATTAATGCTGTAACAATCATATTTCAAGCCACACCACAAAATTTGAAACCTAACTGTAAATTTATGCCAAATCATACAATTCCTTTTAAAACTTTAAAAAGATGCATTATGTTTTTTAGAAGTCAGATACATTTCAATGCATCGCTTCCTTGCTTTGGTTAAAGTTTGATCATCTTCAAAATTCGGGGAAGCAACGATCATCGATCATCATTTGATTGACGATCCTAAGTGATTCCAATTATTATTATGTTCACTTAAAAGACATCAAGCCCATTGATCCAACTCAACATTCACCTTTTCTTACATGTTGTACCTTTGGTGAATTAGAACAAAACATTTGGCATATTATCCAACTCAACTTCATCTGGAAACTCATGAAACAACTGATCCCACCAAGTCCACATGTCACAACCTCACATCCTCACTTTGTTTAAACCTTCTGCAACTTTAGAATGTGGGGATATGTACATTTTTGATCTTAACATGATTGACAGTGAACGAAATAAACTCTCCTAGGATTAGAAGTTTTGATCCGAGATCATAAAGATTTTAAATGTGTGACCTAACAATCAATTTGATTGCATAGTCGAAGCTTATCAAAAGACAACAACATTTTATAGCGTGAACTGGAAAAGTAGTGAAGTTTCCTTGGTCATTGAGTCATGTCAGTTAAGCACTCACTTGCCTTTTAGCTCGTGACTGAGGGAAATAATTAGTAAAGCCTCAGTCACATGATTTCTTGAATGAGAGAAGTGTAATGAACCTTCATAGTGACTAGGGAACCTTCACAAAAGTATAATGAGCTAGTTATTCTCAAACTAATGATTTTGAATTAATGGGGACCTTGATTGTCAAAAGAGTAGAGGATACTCCAAATGAAGAGGCAACATAATTAAATGTTGAAACAACCACTCTTACCTTAGCCATTGCTAAGAAAGAGAAAAGGTTTATACAAGAGCTACATGAGACATATGAACAAGTCCTAGATGCCTACAATAAGGAAGCCCAAAAGAGAATTAACCTTGAAAATAAAATGATAGGACATAAAGGACAGTCTAGATGACATACTTTTTAACAGGTGGATGACAAAATATTCCTCAAAAAATTAGCGATTACTAGATGAAGTTGAAGAAATGGATGTAGACTAGGATGAGGTACAAATAATTGATGCACTAGTTCAAATAGAAGAAAGAAAAAGGGAGCAACCAACTATAATAGTTGACATGGCTACTCAAATTGGTGATGTGGTACAAGAACAATTTGTGGATGTGGCTACTCAAACTGATGATCTGGAAGAAGAGCAACCAATTGTAATCAATATCTAGATATCAGAGCATGCCACATTACATGCAATCCATTATAAGAAAATATTTCACCTTTATAAATATAATTTAAATGCACTATATATTAGAAAAATTAGTGATGAAAAAATAGATTTATGTAAATAATAAACTATGAATTAATAAATTTAACTAAAAAGTTAAAATCAAAATATAATTTAATAATTGCATCTATCTATATATATACACCCAAAATATCACGTAAAAAAATTCAAGCGCTCTATATGAGAGCTACAATATATACTCATTTCAGAAATAGGAAAGCTTACTTACACTAAAATTATAAAACTTTTTGTTTTTCTTTGACTTATTGAAATGAATTTAGTCTAAATATAAGCCAGTTAAATCCAATCTTAATTTAGTTATATTTGTTTTCTTATTATCATTAAATAGGCATAATATTTTATTCAGCTTAAACATAAGATAAATAAATCCAATCTTAATTTGGTTATATTTGTTTTCTTATTATTATTATTCAATAGGCATAATATTTTAGATGCCTGCCATTTCTTTTCCCATCTAGAAATGGCCTACCATGCACAAATGAATATCATAAGAAGCAGAGCCAGTTTATTCTTTTTCCCTATCTAAGATTAATTTATTCTTGCCTTTCTCTTGCTTGTTGGCCAAGGTAGTTTCTTTTCATTTAGTTTAACAAACAATTCTTCTAAATTTAAAATAGCCAAAAAACCCCTAATTTGATAGCCCCACAAGTAAATTTAGCTTCTAGGAAAATCAACCTATAAATACAATGAGCGGGGTTCATGCTCTTCAATTTATTTCTCTATTTGGATCTACTCAAAAAAATCAAAATTTACTGCACTGTAATGGCTCATAAGGGAGAATCTTTAGAAGCGTAAGATCAATTCTCTATATCTTTTTCATTTTCTATCTTGGCCAAGTTGGGTATTTCTATGGATTGCTAAAAAAATGGATTATTTTTGTTGGTAATAGGAAAGGAACTAAAAGAGATTTCAACACAACAATTTTAGAGTAGAAGAAGGTGACAAATTGGCTCGTTGTGGATGAAGCTATTAATGATGATAACTTGGTGGTTTTCCTGCACCTAGAAACCACGAAAAAGTTGCAATTGTTCCATGATGATACAATTCTTATTTAGGTATTTTCAATGGCTCTTTGCCGTTTGTGAGGTTAGGGTATTTCTGTTTGCGATTAGACACTTAGGGTTTTCAATTATTTTTTAAATTTTCCCTTTGATCTCTCATTAGCACTATATTTTAGGGGAAGAAAAGGAAGGATACAATTTGTATTGCCCTAGTAGATGAGACTTGCAAAGAACCTAAGATTAGAATGAACAAGGTCATGCAATTGAATTTGAGGGTTTGTCTAGAAGGACATCATTTTTGTTCACTAATTCCCCGATGTTAAGTATGGGAAGCGCATGCATATTATTCCCATTCATGATATAATTGAGAATACAAATGGATTTTGAATGATAATTCTGTCATATCTTGAGTTATTCCTGAGTTTATATCAATAGTGTATTAGTTACAAAAAATAATAATACCATTGTGGAATTTTGAGAATACAAATGGATTTTGAATGACAATTATGTCATATCTTGAGTTATTCTTGAGTTTATATCAGTAATGTATTAATTTCAAAGAATATTAATACCATTATGCAATTTTGAGAATACAAATGGATCTTGAGTGACAATTCTATCATATCTTGAGTTATTCCTAACTTTATATCAGTAATCTCTTAGTTTCAAAAAATATTAATACTGGATTGTGGAATTTTGAGAATACAAATGGATATTTAATGATAATTCTATTATATCTCGAGTTATTCCTGAGTTTCTATTAGTAATGTATTAGTTTCAAAGAATATTAATATCATTGTGTAATTTTGAGAATACAAATAGATCTTGAATGACAATTTTATCATATCTTGAGTTATTCCTGAGTTTCTATCAGTATTGTATTAGTTTCAAAGAATATTAATACCATTGTGCAATTTTGAGGATACAAATGAATCTTGAATGACAACTCTATCATATCTTGAATTATTCTCAAATTTATATCAGTAATGTATTAGTTACAAAGAATAATAGTACCATTGTGCGATTTTGAGAATACAAATGGATCTTGAATGGCAATTCTGTCATATCTTGAGTTATTCTTAAGTTTATATCAGTAATGTATTAGTTTCAAAGAATATTAATACCATTGTGCAATTTTCAGAATACAAATGGATCTTGAATGATAATTCTATCATATCTTGAGTTATTCCTGAGTTTATATCAGCAATGTATTAGTTTCAAAGAATATTAATACCATTGTGCAATTTTGAGAATACAAATGGATCTTGAATGATAATTCTGTCATATATTGAGTTATTCCTAAGTTTCTATCAGTAATGTATTAGTTTCAAAGAATAGTAATACCATTGTGCAATTTTGAGAATATAAATGGATCTTGAATGACAATTCTATCATATCTTGAGTTATTCATGAGTTTATACCAGTAATGTATTAGATTCAAAGAATATTAAGACCATTGTGCAATTTTGAGAATACAAATGGATTTTGAATGAAAATTCTGTCAAATCTTGAGTTAATACTAAGTTTATATCAGTAATGTATTAGTTTCAAAGAATATTAATACTGTTGTGCAATTTTGAGAATACAAATGGATCTTAAATGACAATTCTATCACATGTTGAGTTATTCCTAAGTTTATATTAGTAATGTATTAGTTTCAAAGAATATTAATACAAGGAGGAAATTCTGCAATATTTGTGTCTCTAAATTCTACTATAGGGGATAGATCTGAAGAAAAGAGTGTGAATGAAGGAATTCTAAAGTATAATATCAAATAACTGGTCATTTCCATCCCTAAGGTGTTATAGCCCTCATTTTCACTTTGCCAATTATCTAAATTCTTTAAGGTGAGATTGTCTTGATTTGTGTTATGCAGTAAAGATGATAAGTTGTTGCTAATCTTAGATTGGTTTTGACAATTGAATGTCAACACACTTAAGATATTTACTAAGTTCATGCCAAGCTAGTAACACATGTTGAGTATAATATGTATAGATGCCGAGTTGCAATGAGTGTTGAGTCACTCATGTGTTGAGTCAATCAAGTGCCAAGCAAATAGATAGAGCCGACTAGTTCAAGTGCCAAGTGAATAGTTGATTCCAAGCAAGTTCAAGTGCCAAGCAAGATAGAATTATAGTAAGTGCCGAGCATCAATATTGCCGAGTAACACAAAATGGACCTAGTTGTTTGTGATGACACAAACAACTATGTCAACTATTTTTGAGCTGACTTATGGATAGATCTTGAAGCTTTGAAGATAAGATCAAATCTATTTGATTCCCTATGCGATCAACATGCAACCAATTAGAAAAATGGAAGTAATTAAGCTAGAAAAATGAATGAATCTCAATCATAGATTCATACCTAACCCCAAGCCACCAAAGTCTTTTTAAAGGGAGATGAAGCCCCATAATTCAGTGTGTGTATGAATGAGGAAGTGATGCGAGTGAAGTTTTAAAGAAATGAAAGGGGTGAATTGATCAATTTCAAGGTGACTTAGAAGAAGGAAAATATTGAAAAATTAATTTGTAGAATAGAGGATCGAGGATACAACAATTTCATATCAGATAAAAAAGAATCAAGATGGACTGAAGTGAGATCTAAAATTAGAAATACTAGATTGTAAGTAGTTAGATCAAAAATTCTACTATACTTTCTAACAACTATATCAGTACGATGAAATAATTTATACTAAGGTTGACTTAACAGTTATAGTGAAATCCTTTAACATGGTGACATTCCAAGTGAGTGTTCTAAAGTCCTTTATCCGAGCACACTTTCAACACGGTGTTAAAATCCTTTAACAGGGTGGGATCTAACAATCCTTTGTAAGCCTTTAATAGAGTAGGCCTTTCACAGGGAAGATCATGAGAATGATCAAAATATGTAACCTTAACAGGTGAACTTTATTGCTATAGTGAAGAATTGTGGGTGTCATCCCCACTCGAGTTTTACCTTCTCATTGGAGGGTTTTTGGGTAATCATATCTAGTGTCAAGTGTTTATGTGGATGCATTTAATTTACATGCTATTTCAATATGTTTATTCATGCATTGTTTTAAAGTTAAAAGTTTTATTGGTTAGAGATTAGTACTTCTAATTCACCTTCTGTCTCAAAAGTATACAACAATTGGTATTAGAGTTAAGTTCTCATCAAGAGAAACCTTACAACTTGGAGAAAAGATCTTGAGATGGAGGTTTACAAGTTGGGAAAGACCATTGAAAATCAAGAGATTGAGATACATCTCTTACTACAACAACTAAATGAAGCCAGAGATGCCTTGAGAAGTTTGCTAAAGAGAAGGAAAGAGCTTGCTATAGCTGAAAATGACACACTATACAGAGAGATTGACACCACAAAGTTATTTGTAGATGGAAACTCCTGATAATTTGATATAGTAATTGTAGATCTCATGGACAAGAACAAAGCACAAGCTGAGCAAATCAGAAATATCAAGTTGGAACAAGAATCACGAGCTATATTTCTATGTGAGGTAACTGAGCAAAAGAAGAAAGCTACAGAAGACATGACCATGATTGAAGAAGACAAAAGAATTATGGCAAATAGATTGGAAGAGAAGTCAGTAGAGCTATCCAGGATCTCAAACATGCAATTAGACACCCTAAGCCAAATGATGAATGCTCATCAGGAGTTGAATGTCAAGGACATTGAGATAACTACATTGAAGTTGCAAAATGAGCAATTGTAGAATGACCTCAAAAGAGAAAAAGAATTTGTTGAACGTTTCAACAAGCCAAATGAATCCATCAAGTACTTTGAACAACTGCTAGAATCTCCTAGATCCAATAAGGCACATCAAGATTGGGCTACATAAGCACTAAAGAAGGAGAATCATCCAAAGCTACTGAGGAAAGAAATAATAAAGTTAAGAATTCTAAACCTATTTGTCGTCATTGTGGAAAGAAAGGACATACAACTAACGTTTGCAAGAACAAGAATGCTAAGCCTAAGAACATGACTCACTATCACAAATGCAACAAAAAAGGTCATTAGGCACATGAATGCAAAACTAGAACCATGCATGCACCAAAATTTGGAGGACATTGCTACAATTTTTAGAAGTTTGGACATAGAGCCTTTGAATGTAGATCCAGGTCTACATGGTCATCAAACAAGTCAAAAAAAGGAAGAAGCTATGAAAATTCCTATAATTGGGATTATAATACAAGACATAGCTATCATTATTGTCAAGAGTATGGACATATCCTTGAGAATTGCATAAGAACACACTTTAGTTGTAGCTACAATAGATGGTTGAGTCAAACTACATGTTTTAGTTGTTTGAAGACTGGTCATATTAGCAAGCATTGCCCAACAAGGACAAAGGCACCTAACTCAATGTTCAACAAAGGAAAAGGCAAGGTAGATGTTGAACACATCAGAGGAGAGATGAACAAAACATGGAGGAAGAAAGATGGATGCATCACATCAAATTAAGGGATCACTTCACCTGATAGGTCAAGTGATCACATCTCATCAAACTAAGAAAAAGGAGGTATGAGGGACTAGTATTTAAATGCTTCATCATACATTAGTTCCAAAATAAGTTAGTGCTAGAAATGATAAATTAGCATGAATAAAGATGCATATCAACAAGGAAAAACCAAGGTTAAATCTTCAAGTTTTCATCTTGCTGCGGAGTGAAGGAAATTTATATAGAAGCCGAGTAAGGGTAATTCTTATAGCTGCTGAGTGATGGGAAAATTAATGGATGTTGAGTAAAAAATAAATTGTATTGGAGCTAAGTTTACAACTATATATGCACCATGCATTAAATGTGATGTTTTGAAAGGGTATAAGGAAGATTTTTTCTCATTTGTCATCACTACGAACATAGAGCAAGATCGAGTAGAGTGAAGAAGCAATATTTCAAGAAAGAACAAAGAATTTGCATGGATTCTATCAATAATTAAGCATCATTTCATTGATCTAAAGGTATTATTAATTTGCTGAGCTACACAGTTTACATATTTATTAAAACCCTAGCTTGGATAATGGCCTCTAGTTCTAAGAATCCAAAGGATAAGGAACCATTTTAAGTTCAACTAGTCAGCAATGAGAGGTTAAGCAACCAAATTTTAGGGCCATACTAGAGGTTGCATACAAGAATGACCCAATAGGCACGTTATCAGTTATTCCACCCAAGGTCGTAATGGTACAAGATGTAAGGAAATGTTATAATTGCAAGGTTGGAGGAATTGGAGACATGGAAATACATTAGGCATATGATAAATTATGTGAAAACAAAGTATTAAAGGAAAAGTTCAAGATTGTTGAGAGAAAGGGACTAACCCATGCCCTAGATTTCCCCATTGTTTTCAAGATTGAATGGATCAGAATTTTCCTAAGCAAAATCCATGATGGATGCCTATGGTTAGAGGGTGGACCCATCAAAATTTCAAAGAGAATTTTATATAGGGTTATAGGGTACACAACCCTAGATTGGCCCAAGACCCTAAGGAGTGACTCAAAAGGAGTGATTGAGAAAAATACAGGGGCAAAGTGGAACAAGAGAGGAATAACCATTGACACTATCAAAGATCCAATTTTTGAATTTGTAGTGAGGGTTATATTACACAAATTCTATCAATCAAGCTGACTAAGTAGTGTTCAATGCATAGCAGTTGATGTAGGATATAAGATTGTGAAGAAAGATCATATTTATGATCTAGCAGAACTACAGTTGCAACGAATAATGGAGAACTTAGGTGCAATAAGGAATTCTAAAAGTGAACAATGTAAGTTTGGTTCAATTTTGACATACATATTCTTCTATCTTAAAAATGAATTACCATATTTTGGTGGAGTAGGATGGAAGACCAATAGGTCAGTGGTTGTGCAAATAAATGAGTAAATTGAGCAAATGGGAGACAATTTTGAGTCAGTTACATGACTAGTTACTTTGAAGACTTCAATCAATCAATGAAAAAAAGGCTAAGAATTCTTATTTCCCTGGTGGAGAAATACTACAATGTATATTTTCTTTCTAGTAGATATTGACTATCCCTTTATCCAGGCTACAATGCCTAGAGTCAGATGGCTAAGGCCTTTGGGTTATGAAATCAATGTTGATGAAGCTTCAACTGTCATCACTGCACTTCTTGTAGAAGAAGTTGATAAGTCAACTAAAATCTTTGGTAGCTATGATGTTGTGAAATATAAAGTTTAAATAGAGTTGAAGATAGCATCAACCTTGAAGAAGAAGGATAAAATTGTGAAGAAACTTAAAGCCAAGTTTGGTGAAGGAGTTGAAGGCAATGATGAAGATGATGATGAAGAAGAAGAAGAGGAAGAACAAGAGAAAGGCTAGGAACTTCTTGTCCTAACCCAAGACATGGGTGAAGATGAAGAAGAAGAAGGTGCCGAGGAGCAACAAGCCAAGGAAGCACTAGCCAAACAAGAACAAAAGAAGAGGAAGGCTAAAACAAAACCTACAACTCAACCAAAAGGAAAGAAAATTGCTAAACCAAGCCTTACAAAGCCTACTTCTCCAGCTACAAGAGCCAACACAAGGGCCACCACTCAAAAGGCTAAGGAGAAAGTAAAGGAAAAGAAAAAGGCTATTGAACAACAAAGTCAAGTGTAGAAGAAACTAAGGAGAAAATATGTGGCACAACCTAAGTCTGATGATGAAAGAACCAAATCAGAAGACACAAGCCAGTTTAGAGTGTTAAGTCATGGTCCCAAGTCTGATATTGAAAAAATTTGTGATAATGTAGACTTAATTCGATTAAAAATTATTGAATTTAATAAATTGAGTAGAGAAGACCAGAATAGGTTAGAAGAATCAATGTATGTTGTGATGGAAAAATTCAAGAACACACCTCTTGAATTTGACAATACAATGGCCAAAGATTTGTATTCAATTGTTGAGAATAAATGGCACTATTGCCTAAATATGGAGAAGGAAATAAGAGAATATACAATTGCACAAGTGATGCCAGAATTGTCAAAAGGAAAAATCACAAAGGAAAACAAGAAACATGGTAGCAAATTTGTACCCAAGTACAAGGCATTTAGCATTTTTCAAAATAAGATTGAAGATGTTGTAAAGAAATCCACTCAAATGTGGAAGTTGATGTATGGCTTGACTACTATCGAGGAAGGAGAAGAGGATCCCTTTGAGGGAAGGAATAATGGAGAAGATGAGAATGATGATAAGGAAGGAGAAACTAAGAAAGAAAAGGGAAATAACATAGTGGAGGAGGCACAATAGAAAAAGGATGAAATGATAACAACTGAGGAGCACCAAACAAAACAAAGTGTGCAAGACACACAATTTCCACCATTAAGCCTTCCACATAACACAAACACACCTGCAAACACAATAAAAGTGAAAGATGTTCTTGATAGCTTAGCTCAGAACATTAATCCATTAACTGTAGAGGATCTAATGAAAACCATTGACCAATCCACACTACAAGCTAAATTGTGTGATAATCCAATGTTGGTCAGTGTGGATGAACTACAAAAAGTAATAGCTGACATAACTATGGATAAGGTGAACACACAAGAACCACCTTCTATCATCCCTATAGCTACTAGTTGTCAACCTCTAGTGCAAACATCAAAGGACACATTAGCGAAGGTTGACACAATAGTAAAAGTTGTTATGATTGAATAACAAACTTAGACTGTAGAGGAGCCCACAAATGATCAAGTAGGACAAATAGAGGTATCTGTGCCTGACACACAAACTCAGAGTATAGGACAAACAATTATAATTGATCAAGGAAGATCAAATGAAGATAAGGACAAAAAAAAGGAAAAGGAGCAGGAAGCCATTCAGACATTGGTTAATTTACCAACAATTGACACTCCTACCAAAGTCTTTTAGAAGCTGTGCACTAATGCAATGCCACTTTAGATTTCTACACCAGGCTCAAGCTCAAAAAAGGTTTCAAGGATACTTCACTATGGAGACCCAACACTAGATGAAGAAATAGTTATACCAAAATATGACTATGCAACCATGAACTTGGAATAGATCACTATCATGCAAGAGGCATTGGAAAGGACGAAGAATCAAGAGATACTCATGAAAGAGTATAAGAAAAGGCAAGCACTTCATGAAATCAAAGACATCTTTTTAGATGCCTTCAACTTGCAAAAACCTAATGAAACCAAGCCTATATTAGAACAATTATCAGAAATTGTTGAACAGGCGACAAATGAAGACCAAGAAACCAATGTCAAACTCATGGAATGGTCTGAAAAGAAATTTCAAAGGAAATATGAATGAGAAGATATCTTATGGAATAACACTATCATAGGTGGAGTTGGCTACAAAGATTGAAAAAGTGGAGAAGGTACTTGAGAATATATTCTAACTAAAAACAAAATTGTGTGACCCCACACTCTTCACACAAGAGACAAGCCACAAGATTTTGAGTCTAGAAAGGAATTCAAAGATTTCAAGCACACAACTACCTTAGAATCCAACTCAAGGTGAGAAACATTTCCATACAATTCTCCACACACAAAAGGATATAGCTACAGAAGAGGCTACTACAAGAGCCAAGCTAGTCCACATTCAAGCCTCCCTTACCCCCCACATGGAAATACTCTAGAAAGAATTAGCCTATGCAAAATTAGTGTTAAAGAAATACCCCAATCTTTCAACTTTGGATGTCTTAGTTCACCTTGCAATAGAGGCAACCATCCAAATCAAATCCTTAGATGTTGCAATAAACAACTATGATGCAAAACTTGCTTCTTCAACTCCTTACACTCAACTCTTAACTAAAGTTATTCTTCTAGTAGCGAGAATAACTATTACAAATTCCTAGGAGCCAAGGGACCCTGAATCTATGCTATATTTTTTGAAGACATGGGAGAAGTTACTACTAGCTTCAATACTTCATAACATTCTGAATCATATAGTGATACCCAAATTAATAGCAACAATATAAACTTTGGATGCAGAGATAACAAGGGCACAACAACAAATTCCTATAGAACTATCATCATATTAGGTACACTAAAATGAATGATATGCAGAGATTAGACGGGCATGACAACGAGATGAAAATATCACAAGGGCGCGACAATGAAATGCAATTATCACAAGGGCATAACAATGAAATCCTAGATCTCCACATGATACATACATACATACTACCGAATTTAGTACTTCATTACATTTTGGATCATATAGTGATGCTCAAATTAACAATGACATTAGATGCTTGGGATCCTTGCAAAGAGAGTGTGCCAATACATGCATGATTACATTCTTGGCTTCCATTGTTGGGAAAGCATATGGAGCCTTTATATCCAAGCATTCATTATAAATTGGGGAATGCACTTCATGCCTGGCATTCAAGTGATGCTTCTACATATGCAGTTTTATCACCTTTGAGAATTATATTTGATCTTGCTAGCTGGGAAAAATTGCTTGTTTGTTTTATTGTACATAATCTAATGATAGGTCTATAGGAATTTGTAGTCAACCTAGCTAATGAACAACTAGACCAGATTAACATAAGCAATAGATACTTGAGATCCTTGCATGGAGAGCATGCCAATACAATTCAAAACCCATAGAATTTAAATCAAGTTATTTATCTACAATTCTTTTAAACCTTTAATAAGATAGACATAAAATACCAAGTTTTCTAGATCTAGACATTCCAATTAAATTTACTAGCAAACATATACTAAATAATAACATAGTCCACTAAGTTTCCTAACATGTTCCTACATTGTAAATACCATGTCTTAGCTAATTTTCCTTAATCTAATTGAAGTCAAATTGGAATTTCAAAAACTCTTATTTCTTGAGCACATAGAAAACATAGTTATAATTAAGAGGTGAAAACAAGTAAACATATTTCAAACCCCATTGCAAAAGACATAAATCATTAAATAAAGATACTCTTTAAAAATCTGAACAAATTTTCCATTAACAAAATTAGATATATTCTAGGATTTCTATATGATATTTCAGCTAGATTTTCTCATTAGAAATCATGGCATTTGGAAAAAAAAACATAGAATAGAAATAAAATTTTGTATTAGCCAAAACCAAATAGAAATCAACTCATTTAGATATATTCTATGATTCCTATTAAATAAAGAAATAGGTCTTATCACAAGACACAGGTCTTATCACCTATCAAATTAGTTTGGAATTTTGTTCTCACCAAAAATCACAAAATGTAAGAACAAATATGTCAAAAAGAATGTAAAAAGATGATTATCATAAAAAGATTATTATTGTGCACAATATTTTTTTTAGCTCTTTTGGCACAATCATTCTTACAATTTTTTTGCTTAATCTCTATCTAGTCAATATGTGTCTTGAAAAATTATTCTTGGATTATGAGTCAAGAAAGAGAGAAATATCAAACTTGAAAAAGATGTACATAAATGCAATTAATTTTTAAAATTCAATTTTATAAACTTACAAAGAGAACCATAGAATTTTATAAAATTATTGTAGTTTTTACTATTTGAAAATTATAGTTACAAGTGATAAAGTTATATATACCTTTGATTCAAAGAGCGCAAATAATGGAAATGAAGTATTGTCAAAGGTGCAAGCTCAACTACTCCTCCCCCCACATGTGGATGACACTATTAAGTAGAGAATAGTTACATACATGCATATGTATATACATGGTTAAGTACTACTAACTATGTCCAAGGCTACCTAACTATGTCCAAGGCTTCTGCACACCGCCTATTAGGCTGTCGACATACCCGTATCCATGGGATCAAGACCCTTGAACTACTCACTCTAATGAATATATAGTTTTGGTTTCTAATTGTTTTGATGTAGTTTTATTCCTATAACCACTAGTGAACTTTACTCACCTAATACAACTCTTCACAATCATACACCCACTATGACAAATCAAGTGGTTTTCTATAATTAAAGGGTGGAAGGACAAACCTGTGTCACCCTTTGTGATATCCGCAAGGGTTTTGGCTGGAATAGTTTTGGTTGGCACAGTTCTAGCTAGACATATGTGGCACTTTCCCACACCAACGTGGCAGCCAAGGTTCTAATCAAAACTATTCCAGTTGAAAGGGTTTCGGCCAAAAATACCTGATTTTATAAATACCCCAAAAACTCTCTTGGGCAGTCATTTTCACTACTGATTTCACTGTAGCGGTCACTAGTGTAGTCAGAGTGTTTCGGCTATAACAAGTAGGTGAATTTTTTATTTTTTTATTTTTAAAAATATTTTTTAGTTATTAGATGATAATATTAATTAAATGGATTGTTTTTAAATATTTTATTAATTGAATTAATTATATTTTAATTTTTTTTTAGTAGTTGATAATAAAGCATTAGTTACGTTTTACAAAACATTAACATCTAGTAAACATTTTACAAAACATTAGCATAGAGTTTAGTAGTTGTTAATAAAACATTAGTTACATTTTACAAAACATTAACATAGTACACATTAACAACAAATCTATTAGTTACATTTTACAAAACATTAATGTTCAACAAACCTATTAGTTACATTTTAGAAAACATTAACATAGTAAACATTAATATTCAAAAAACCTATTAGTTACATTTTAGAAAAAATTAACATAGTATAGATTAACAGCAAACCTATTGGTTACATTTTACAAAACATTAACATAGTAAATATTAGTTCAAGAAATCCATTAGTTACATTTTACAAAATATTAACATAGTAATAATAACATTACATTTTACAAACCTATCAGTTACATTTTAGAAAACATTAACATAGTAAACTTAGATGTACTAAATAACATACATGCATATTTTTTATTCACATACATGAGCTAGATGTGCATATTTGAGCTAGATATACTAAATAACATGTGCATATTTTTAGTTACATTTAACTTTGTACATATTTATCTACATACATGTTTTAAATTAAATTTAACTTTCAATTTTATATGTACTTATGTATGTATATCTTAACTCTACATTTATAGATATCTAGATCTTTGCATATATATCATTATGGCATCTGGTATTGGTGGAGCACCTAAGTCCTCAAGGGAGGATAGTGTTCATGGAGGGGGTCCTAGTGTTGAGTCGGGCACAACATGTAGATAGACATCATCTATTGAGGAGAGACAACGCTTATTTACAGATACTCTTGCTAGATTATCTTGTGCTCTCGAGTATCTTGATTCTACATTGTTAGCTTCTACCAATCTCCCTAATAGGGAGAAGGTTGTTTCTATTAGAGATGAGTTGTGCCAGATGATTGGCATGATCTCTAGGTACAACCCATTTGATGATATTAGTATTGAGACATTTTACTCTTTCCTTTCTCATAGTATCACTGGCATTGTGAAGTATTCATAGATTGATAGTCAGGTCTCCATCGCTATGGTGAAGACCATGTTTCCCTATTATATAGATAGACCTAGGGATAGAGGTTATTTAAGTGACAAAGTGTATAGACCTACTCGTCGCTCCATTTATGTATCCTCGGTGGTTAGCTACGCATCATAGGTAGCCATAGAAGGATGAGTTTCCCCTTTATTTCTGCAAATAATTGTTTGCAAAATTTCATTTACATCAGGATGTCAACTATACAAATTTTCCAGGTTATGTTGGATAGGGCCGAGGCTGACTGTTAGAGAGATTTAGACCTACAGACACCCCTGTACCCATTAATAAATGGGCAATGGTGGGTCCAAAACTTTTGGTCATGCCGAGAGGTCCATAGATGACTGTTGCAAGTTTGAGTGTTCCTGATGATACAGTCAGGACTTAGATATATTCTAGCATTGCCACAGTTGTCACACAGTTATAGGAGATATCTTCAGATAGATGTGATAGATACATGTTACGATCTCATGGTCCCATTTTCACAGGTGCATCCTCTAGCACAGGAGCTGATGATCTATATGATATGGTAGATCTACCATCACCACTAGAGGTTTCAGCCATATCAGATATGGATGCATTGCATCGTATGTCATCTTATTTAGTATCTGATCTTCTTGGAGCATATCAGGCATTGTCGTCGGTCATAGGGATTCCTCTTCGTGACATTGGTGGACACATCAACCATATTTTGTCATGCACAATAGGACCATATCCCTCATAGGGACACAAGGATATCCCTACACATTCTATAGCACTTGCTCCTATAGAGGTCCATATAGCTCTTGTCCCCACAGTAGTCCCCACACCTACTTGAGATCCTATAGTACCTGCTCCTGCTCTTGCTCTTGCACAACTTAGCCTTAGAGGATGTAGATTCTATGATTCAGAGATCACTCTATCACTACATGACTCAGGTATCAGTCAGATTAGTAGAGCATTACATTATGCTACGGTAAATATTGTAAATTTATATATGTTTATATTTATTTGTTACTATAAAATTTACACATACATATTCTTGAGTGATTCAATTTAACTTGTGTGTTCTATAGGGTCTTAGTGATAGCCTATTTTCTTTTGGAGATCTTCAAACCCCGATAGATCCTCCACAACATGAATCATAGGTATGTTATGTATTTTTTATTATATATTTTATTATATATGATATACATATATGCATTTATTATTATATATTTCTTTCATTTGACGTGCAGGGCGTAGATCCAGGTCATAGAGCCTTTTGGGGTCAAGGATTAGGAGGGGAATGTGATTGATGTTAGTTTACAGATACATGTCTATTTCATTGATGTTGCTAGGATATTTTATATATATACATGTACATGTCATTTCAGATACTTTTATATCCAGAGATGTATGTTATGTCTCAGATACATGTGTTATTTTATAGATACTTTTATATATGTATGTTATTTCAGATACATGTCTTATTTCAGATAATTTTATATGGATGTACATGTTATTTCAGATACATTTGATGCATGCATGTTGTATTTTAGAGATATTTGATGTCGTATTTTGGAGACATTTTATATATGACATTTTGGATACATTTTACCCATGTATGTATACATTATTTCATAGATGTGTTATTTTATGTATAGATGTACATATTATGTTTCAATATTTAATCAATAAATTTAATGCATGTATTAAAGAATATAACTCAAGAGTATTAGAACTTAATGTCTTATGTATGTACACATGTTAAATTGATCTTTTAATGTCTTAATGTTTTATGTTTATGTACATGTGTTATTCATGTTTATGTATATGTGTTATTCTTGATATATATATTTTCAATAAATTTAATACATAAATTTGAAATATATATTTCAATAAATTTAATACATAAATTCAATATATATTTCAATAAATTTAATACATTAATTTTTTACATATTTAATTCAATAAATTAAATACATAAATTCAATATATATTTTGAAATAAATTTAATACATAAATTCAATAAATTTAATACATAAATTCAATATATTTATGTATATTTTATTCCATAGATGTATGTAACTATGCTCATGTGTTAAATGTACAGACATATATGTTTTCAATATTTATGTACATATGTATATGTTATTGTTTTTAATGCCTTAACATAAGTATAATTAACTATATTAAATAATGACATTTCCTAAGGGCAACATATACATGTACATGTGTAACATATAAAGAGTATAACATAGAATATAACATATACATGTAAGAACATATAAAGAATTTATAAATCTAGAGTATAACATAGAATATAACATAAATATATTTATTAACAATCATATATATCTTGAAAACATAAACAATGTATATAAATTTATCCAAAACATGTGTCTAATTTCACATATTCAAGATAAATGATCCAATATATACAAATTTATTAAAAAAATATTCTATCAATGTTAAATGTGAAAGTATAATCTAGCTATATAGACATAGTTGAACTAAAGCTCCATAATAAGTACATAGGTAAACTAGAGCTCCACAAATAATGTATTGTTAGGATCCTCTCTAGTTTTTATTATCTCTAGAAGTTTTTCATGTTCTTCAATAGATAGTTTCCACTTTTGATTTCCACAACATCCTCTTCTTTGTATTGCTTCAAATTGTAACTTTGTTGCTATAACATGGTTACTGTAATGTAAAACTTTTTCTCTAGGCTTGTATTCAATAAATTCAATGCCACTATCAGTTACCCTTGTTTGTTGATAATATGTTCCTTCAATAACAACTGATACAATTGGATATGATTATTTATTAGCATTTATAGTTCCTTCTAGCAACTTGTATTTTACTTTTGTGCATCTTAAAAGATAATAGTCCACATTATCTGGTAAGGCTTGAACTGCAAAAATATCTCCTACATGTATATAAAAATATAGATAAATATAAATTAATTTTAAAATGAATATGCATGTATATTAATTTATATATATGTACTATAATATATGCACACAAACCTGCCATAACTAAATTAGAAATGTGCTCATAATTAGCTGAATATACAGGATCATGAATGTCAATGTCAATGTCAGCATCTTCAAAAGGAGGCTTTCTAACTATCTCTTTCAAATCCCAATGTGAAACATATCCATTCACAATATTTTCACATGCACTCATTGGATTGTCCTTAATGCAGTCATCACAAAAACATGTTTTCTCTCTTATTTTAATTACTGGAGGTTTATGGTTTCTTGTAGTCATCACTTGATGCAAACTTCTAATACCAGGGATCATTTGACAATTGTAAGGATTAGATCGATCTATATCTGTTACAAATACATTAAAAATAATTGTCACATTTCAAAATATTTATATCTAATATAAAACTAAACAATTTGAAAAATATATTTAAATATAAATATAACTTAGAACTCACCTTTCACTTCCCAAAAGTAACGCTTATTGTATTCAGTATCTCGAGTAGAAAAATGAACTTTGCACCATTCAACAATTTGATTTGCACTCTCTATCCTATTCCTTGTATGCACATACAATATGCATATATATGAAATTTAAAAATATATATGCTACTAGTATTAAATATGCACATTAAATGCATATATTTACTTGCAAGTTCATGTTGTCGAAGCACACACTTTATACATGCTCCTGCTCCATCATGCTCCCCTTTTCCATGTCCACTCTCAAAGAAATTCCACAAAAACCTAACATTGGTTCTAGCATGTTGCATTACTAACCAATTAAATGCTTTTGCAGATTTGAATTGTCCTATGAACATGAAACATGATAAGTATCTACAATTATCTGTGTACATGTATTAAATCAAAATAGGCACATGTGTACAAATAAATATAAGTTAAAATAAAGTTAAATAAATGTGTAAGTTTATGTATACTAACCTACACATCCATTAGACCAAATCCAGTGCTCTAAAACATTTATTCCACGATTTTTGAGATCTTCAAAGAACATTGCAAAACAATGAGCCACATAACTTGTATCATGAACTCTATCATCACTAATATAGAAATGAACCTCTTTGATGATGATGCGTTCATTTTCATCCAACCTTTCTATCTGATCCACCTTGAATTGTGCATGTCTATAGGTCACTTGCACAAATATTGCAACTTGTTCAGAATGATAATATTGCTCTTGAAGCTCTATTTGAGGTGCAAATTTATAATTCTTAGAAAAATCTACAACTGAAAGTATAGAAATAGGAGGAAAACAATTTTTGGAATCACGAAACTGTTTAGCTTGCCATTGTGCACCATGACAATGTTGGATATGTGGATATATCAATGGACAAAACTTGGTCATAAACTCATCATAACACAATTCACTCTCCTTCAATACAATTTTTTTAGATTCATCTCCTATCTTATTTTGGTATGTCTCATACTCATATCTCATCCTTGAGATTGGTGTGGATTCATTAATATTCTCAATTTGCATTTCAAAAAATTTGCATAAATCTCCACAATTTTCACATTGATTTTTGATGCATTGCACTTTGAACTCATCTAAATCTTCTAATTTATCACATAATATGGACTTCACAAATTGTGTTGTACTGCTAGGGATGACCAAATTAGGATAAAGTATTGTCATAACTTTTTTATATGATTCAGTGTAGACCAAATTCAACATGATTTCAACAATAACAAGTTTCATGCATCTTATTTATGCATACAAAGGAAGGACACAAAATCTCAAACATTCTCTGACATATTTTGATATTTGAAAATTCTTGCTTGAATGTTTGAAATAATTCACTTTGAGTTATATCTATGAAATATTTTGGATGTTCAATTTTGGCCCCTATCTCTTGATCTTTAATTTGTATAGTATCACACCTGTTGGAAAAAACACGAGAATGTGTGGTCCAAAATTCAATAACTCATCTTTTCACATCTTCAAAAATTTTGTCTTTTGGAGGAACTCTACAAATATTCACCCAGTTATTCTCAATGTTATCATCTAGTATATTTCTCCTCTTGATGTATCTCTGAACAGTTCTTCTGGATATATGCAGTACATCAAAAATTGCACGTACCTATTTTCTATGTGTCAATTTTCTACTAGATATAGGAGTCATCAATGCTCTACGTGCATTACTCAAATCACCTCCTCGAGTTGTGTTGTCAATTTTGTTATAAGCATTTTGCAAGTTTTCAACTATTGTTTTATTAAAATTATGGGCATGGTGTTTCCTGTTATCAACACCCAACAATTCTAAAATAGGTCTCATATCTTTTCTCCTAACTAACTTGACAAATAATTGTGCCTATCCAAATATACTTTTATCTTTAAAATATTCATCCCACATGTTCTGAAAATTCTTTCTAATAGTGTTATCATTTATCAAATCTTTAGATGAAATTTGGTTAAAAAGTAGTTCCTCATCCAAATCCATCAAATTTGTTATGCCTTCTAATTTGTTTCTATTAGTAGAACTACCAATTTCTTCCTCTTCATTACTTTCATTCTCTTCATGAATCTCATCTTGTTCAAGAATTTTAGTAGGTTGGTTTTGGTTACATTTAGTATGACCTTTCATTTTTTCATCTCTTTTCCTATCATATTTCCTTGATCTTTTGCTTTTACTGCCCATTGAATACTTTTATCTATAGAAAAAAAAAGAAATTTAGATTTTGAATACTAAATACCAGTTAATGTTTCAATTTAGAATACATAAAAATAAAAATAAGTAGACGGGAAAAAACACCTTACAAATATTCGATCCTTTGCGATTCTAAGGATTTTTGTGAAATAATTGCTGAAAATGACTTCAAAAATTGTCGTCTTCTAAAAATGCTCTTCTATTTTTTGTTGTTTTCTATATTTATTAAAATAAAGAAAACACAAATGTTTTTTGTTACATGAAACGGTTTGAGATTAAGTTATTTTATACTTGAAACTTTCAATCTAACCGCTTGCAATTAGTTGGGTTGACAAGGGTTCTGGTCGAAATGCTTTCGGCTGGAACAGTTTTGACTGAAAGCATTTCAACCTGAATTACCCATGTGGCATCCTAGGTGGCAGCCACACAAGCAAAAAATAAAAACTTTTGCAAACTTCTCACTTTGAAGGCCAATTTTACCTACTAAATTGAATTTTTTTTAAAAACTAAAAATATAGTTTTGTAAATCTCGGAGTCAAGATTACGATCATATAATTCTTTTATTGTTTGATTATGGATAATATGTTATAATTTGAAAATATTACAAGTAGGTATTTTAAGATTCAGGAAGTTCTCTATTCAAAAATAAGAAAAAAATAGTAAATCATGTTCAAAAACTATTATTTTTTAATGTTGCACTAGAGGAGAGAGTCTTCTTCAAGAATATGTATTTTGTTTTAAAAAATATATAGATTTGATAGGAAAAGTTTGATGGGAGAAAAAACTGTCAATTTCTGATAACTTTGACTTTGACCAATTATAACTTAAAAAATATTAGCCAAATTTCAATTTTTCTTTTTTGGTGCACTAGGTATACATGTCAAATCTAACATATTCAAAAATCAGACCAAAATATGAACATTTGCATATATTTGTTTGACGGGAAAAAAATCTATATTTTCAGCATTTAAAAAAAATTAAAAGATAGACTTTAAAAATTAAAAAATAGATAAAAATTTCACTCAATTTTTTTAAAAAAAAATTACAGACATAAAATTCATCTAATTTTACATATTTCATTAGTTTACATCATCTTCAAATTCTAAGCGCAAATGCCACTTTTATGTCATTAAAGTTGAAGACTTTAAATTCTGATATCACTTCTCCTTTATAAAAGATGACATAGATTTGTGCTTTTACCCTAAAAAAATGTAATATCTTGGTGTGACCTTTGTATTATAGTTTATAGTTAATGTAAGGTTAACCTATATATGTCCTAATTCACTCCTCATATAGTTATGTTTAAAATCTTGTGACAATACCTGTGGCCATACTACCTGTTGAGTGAGTTTTATCTTTTTGTTGTTGTGCCAAGATCCCTCTATTTATCTACATACACACATACATATACACACACACATACATACATAGATACATACATATACAGATATCACAGGGGCACAACAATGAAATGCTAAAATGAAAGCTATCGAGGATCAAACACCTATGCCAAAGTTACAACACAATGTGAAGTTTATTTTAGATATAAACAAAAAAAAAATGACATAAATCATTCCCCATTTGTTTTTATTGTGGATATCTAAGTGCAAAAGAGGGTGGAGAGCTCCAAAAATTGGTGGAGATCAGTGGAGATCTAGGATTTCATTGTTGTGCACTTGTAATCTTTGCATTTCATTGTTCTACCCTTGTGATCTTTGTGCCCTTTGCAACATTACAATATTTGGGGTCAAATTGCGATGATAATTTATGATGACGGTGTAATTTGTAGTGTTTAGGCCTAAATGTTAAAGTGCTTGCTTTACAATTTTATTTAATGGGGGAAGAGGTACCTATGTAAATGTTCTTTTCCTTTCCTTATAAACATGTATCTCTTTATATTTCCCCCATTAGGTGATTAGAGAAGCTTTTCTTTATGTATATGTATGTGTTTATATACATACATACACACACATATGTGTATGTGTATTTATGTATATATACACATATATATACATATACATATACATATATAAATACATATGTCTAGACATACATACAAACACACACACACACACACACACACACACACACACACACACATATATATATATATATATATATACAGAGATCACAAAGACACAGAAATGAGATGCAGAGATACATACATACATACATACATCTGCATATGCAATTTTATCACCTTGGAATACCATATTTGATCTTTTCTTAATCACCAAGACATAATATAATTTTTAAGTACAAATATCTACATACTTAGTTTGGTATGAATAGTTCAATTGAATTTGTCTAAGGAGATTGAGTCTACTCATGATGATAATGGCTCCATGTATTGGGTCTTTAGAGGAGAGAGAGTTATAGAATATTAGATGTTTTTTTATGGATATGGGATGATTTGTTTGCATGAATGGCTGATAGGGCAAGTTGCAAAAAATTAGGGTGTCAATTGCAAGTAGTTTAATTAATTAGATAAGGGAATCAACTTTGAAAGCAAGATGATCAAAATTGGCATGTCCATCCTTATGATAGATGTCTCCATCTCATAATAAAAAATTACCTCAAACGACAAGAGACAAATTATTAAATATATGGAAAATCAAAAGAACATTCACCTATAATATTTTTGAAGGACAAAAAAATAATAAAATATAATTTGTTGGAAAAATTCATGAGTTGTGGCTCCACATTGTGGCCATTCCATTGTCCAGTAGTAAAAACTCTTCATGTTAAATATGAAGATCTTGAAATTAAATAAGATAACTATTAGAGATATATATATTTGTGTTTTAATGATAACAAATATACAATCTAATTTTAAGAAAAATAATAGTCTTAATTGTATATGATGAAATAAAATAAACAAGAGTACTAGCTGTAGCTATATAATTCTAGTATTACCAATTATGTTAAACAAAATATTTAATAAAATAAGTATGAAATAACATAAATGGATCATCTGCTCGATCCTATTGTGACTTAATGTGAATGCATCTAATCATTACTTGGATGATATTATGTACAAGATCTTTACTCAATTACCACGAGATAATATAATCTGTGAGTATAGATTTATGTATACTTAGTTTGGTATATTCGATTGAATGGAAGGATAATTTCTTATGTGAATCCAAAACATGAATGATTAATTTCATTTAACACAAGTATTATGAATTTGTGTATGCATGTATGTATGTATGTAAAGAAGTTCACATAGTAAATAATTTATATAAATACATGCACATATGCATACAATCATCATAATTAGTTATCCTTGAATCTAACCAAATATATTATATATCAACAAGAGATACATGTTTAGTAAGAAAAGAAAAGAACATTTACATAGATACCTCTTCTCCCCTTGAAGAAAATCATAGAGCAAGGGCATGCAGATCAGAAGTGAACGACAACAAAATCCTAGATCTCCACTGATCTCCACTAACATTTAGAGCTCTCCACCCTCATTCAAAGCTTTTCACCCTCTTTCATGCACAACTCTCCAAAATCAATCAAAAAAATTGGGGAATGATTAATGTCTTGTTTTCTTTTCATTTTTGTTTATAATCTATAATCCACAATCCACAAGATTTCTCTATATATAAGCATACATATACATATACATATATATACATGAAAATAACAATGCACTTTCTAAGAGTTTACAATTATTCAACAAAATTAATGTTTTACAAGAAAATTCATCTAAAGAATTGTTAGCTCATAAGCAATAACATGGTGTTGAAATAATACAAAAAGTGCTTGACATGAGAGGTCCGCAAGTGAGGGTGTTGACCAATCTTGAAAACTTAAATGCTGAAATGAAAGCTATCAATGATCAAACACCTATGCCAAAGTCACAACACACCATGAAGTTGATTTTAGATAAGGAAGAGGCAGATATTCAAAAATTTGATAATCAAAATTTAAGCCACAAGAGCAAGTAAGAAGGAGAGGATTTAGAAAGAGAATGAGAAGGAGTGGCTTTAGAAAGAGATTGCATGGCAAAAACAATAGCTAGATAACATAGAGGATATTACGGGAGCCATTGTATAAAATCCAAAAAAGTGTTGCAGTAGGTACTATGAAATTGGAATCACTTGTAAGTGTATTTGAGAATTTACAGTCCAAATATCAAATGCTTATAAGAGTGTTTCAAGTATTGGCATAGTCTCCCTGTGATGATCCCAATTATCAAATTCTTAAAAGAGTGTTTCAAGGTTGGGAACTGCTTCAACATCCTTTGCAAGGTTTAGAGGTAATGTCATTGTGGAAGAGGCTTCTATAAGGGAATGAGCCTTGTGATTATGGATAGTTTCTTTCTAAAAATATTTTCTATGATATGTTTTTATAAAATTTCTTGCAAACTCTACCCATTTTTCCTAGATTGCTTTAATTTTGTGAAGGATCTTGAGGTAAGTCACTTAGCACAAGTTGGGTGAGTTTTTTTTTTTGGATTTTGGAATATGTATGCCACTAGATCAATTTTTCTATTATGTAGCTAATATGTAATAAGAACCTTAGAAAAGATCTCTAGATATACATGTTCAAAAGGAGATATAAAGAGATACCTCTTTAGAAGGAAAAGAAACCAACATTTACGTACCCTTAAAGAAAATTGCAGAGCTAGGGCATGGAAACAAAATACCAAAGCAAGGGCACAACACGACAAAAAAATCATAGAGAAAGGGCATGACATGGCAACAAAATCATAGAGCAAGGGCATCATACCAAAATTGTAGAGCAATGACATGAAAACAAAACAAAGAGATCACAAGAGCATGGAAACCAAATTGCAGAGCAAGGGCACATCAACAAAATGCACAATTATATATCATAAAAGAAATCCACCACACACATGCATAATCATGAGGCTCATTCCCTTTCAGATGCCATAACCCAATTAAATATATGTATATAACAACCCAGCTAATCAACAACCAGACCCATTTAACTAGTTATGGCTTGTTTCTTTCAAAAAAAATCTACTATGATATGTTTTTGTAAAATTTCTTGCGAACTTGGCTCATTTTTTGTGGTCTACATTATTTTTGTACAAGATCATGAGGTAATCCACTTAGCACGGGTTAAGTGAGTTTTATTGTTTTATTATTTGGATTTTGGAATATGTATGTAGCTAGATCATATATGTAATAAGAACCTTGAAAAAGATCTCTCTGAATATATATAGAGATACATATTTAGAAGGAAATATAAAGACATACATGTTTTCAAGGAAAATAAAAAACCATTTACATATGTATCCCTTCTTGCCCTTGAAGAAAATCATAGAGATGGGGCATGTAGATCACAAGGGCATGACATGACAATGAAATCGCAGAGCAAGGGTATGATGCGACAATGAAATCGTAAAGCAAGGGCACGACACAATAATGAAATCACAAAGCAAGGGCACATAAATGAAATGCAAAGATCATGAGGGCACAACAAAAAAATGCACTGATTAGCAAGGGCTCTCTACCTTTTTCATGTGTAACTCTCTCCAAAATAAAAAAAAATGGAAAATGATTGTTGTGTCTATTTTTTTGTTTTATGCTCACAAGGAAATTGCAATTATGATGCCAATTTAAGTATTGTGATGATGTTGGAGATAATTGCAAAAAATAAAAAATAAAAAATGAAAATGACCATAAATTACACTGCAATCGCAATTTGACCCCAAACGTTGCAATGACCTTCCACAACCTTTTACCTTGGAAGCCTAGTTCTATGTCCCAAAGTCTTAGACCCTACACCATGACCTAAAGATCTTACCACTCTATTGTCATTGCTAACATCTAGTTTACTTTTTTTTGGTTTTTCATATTAACTATCATCCATTGAAATAACTCAAAATTTCCATTCTCTAGTCAATTTGGGGGTCCCCAAAAGACATAAGAAAAAACCCATTCTTCTAGGAAGAGAAGGAAAAGTATTGAATTTAATTTTTGCCCCTTGTATTGGAGTAGAGGGCCTTCATTACACAACTAAAATACATGAGATCTCTTTAAGGGAGAGAGACAGAAGGACTAAAAATCCCACCTTCCATAAAAGAGGAAGATGAATAGAGCTCACCATCTCATCTAGAATATTTTGCTAGGAGGGGGTAAACACAAAATTGTTACCAATATTTATAGGGTTTTGTTGAACTTGGGGCTTCCCAATCTCCAATTGAGACTTGGGACCAACTAATGGGAAATCAACTAGATGAAAAGGACAGGGGACAAAACTTGAAGCATTCTTCTCAAGACCCTTTGGGGGATCTTCCTTCTTGTGAAGAGAAACAAAACAAGACACAATCACATGTCCAAATCTCCTACATCTTACACAAAATATTTCCTCTTTTTCTTAAATTAAGGGTTGAACATAAGAGCCTAGTTTGTAGTGAATAGTAATAGTTGTAGGAAGAATCTTGTTAACCATCACATTAACACAAATCCTTGCAAACAGAAGGCAAGACTTAGTCTAGGTAACTTTATCAACTAATAATAGTGAGCCAAAAGATTATGCAATACCTCTGAATACCTCGTTATTATAGAACTCTAGGGGGAGACTCAGAAGCCTAACCCACGTAGGGGCTGCCACTCCTAAATCTATGGTTGGGTCTAGCTTAGGTTTCCATTTAAAAACATTAAGAATATTTTTGTAGTACCTTTCAAGGCCCATGTAGTTGAGGCCTATTTCCTTTGTATGGCTTAAACATCACACACTAAGGCTTGATTCCTAGGCTAAAAGTGTTAAATAATCAAAGTTTAACAACTAAAAGAGGGGTAATTTTTTTATTAAATATCAAAGAGAGCTGAACAACACAAGAAACAAAGAGAACTACATAGCCTTATCCTTGTCCACAAGTTGATCCAACATCTGAGATAAATGAAGGAGAAGCATCCTAGGATCAAGAATATTCCAAGCTAGCCCCTGCTCAGAGGCCCATTTAGCCAGACAATCAGCCACACCATTCCACTCATGAGGGATATGCATAAAGGACACAGAATCCAGAGAATTGCATAACTGAATGATCTGCTGAATAACTAGAGCCAAATGCCAATCCACATGCACAAGGTTCCTATTGTGGAATAAGTTCACAACCACCTATGAGTCAGTCTCAGAGATGATTCTTTTCTAGCCACATAGACAACACTATTCTATTGCAATTAAGATAGCTAGGGCTTCCATGAGGATATTAGTATGGTAACCCTTGTATATAGAAAACAAAAACTAGATATCACCAGAACTATCACGCCCAACTTCCCCAATACCAGTCGGACCAAGATTTCCCCGAGAAGAACCATCAGTGTTGATTTTAAGAGTGCCCGCCTCAGGAGGAGACCAATGTCCCTGATGATTAACACGCTGAGGGTGTTGCTTATCTCTATTCCCAGAGCAGATGTGGGGGATCGAGGGAGAGAAACCTTGGAGAGGAAAGGAGAGGCGAGAGAAAATACCAACATCAATAGGACCCAAACCCCCACCGATGTCACATTTAGCAAGGAGTGTTTCCTGAAGAGAATTAACAATTCTCCCCACCAGTGCCTAATCTCAAATTGCAAATCATGAAAGATCCTTCTATTCCTCTCAAGCCAAACATGCCATAAAATAAGGGAAGGGCTGATAGTTCAAGCAACTTGAAGAAAAGAAGTCTTCGAAGGGGAATGGACCAAACGGTCCCAGAATTCAGACAAAGAGGACACATGCCAGCATGTGCATCCCCACACACTCCACCAAAGGTGCCAAATCTATGTGGCAAAGAAGCACTAGAAAAAAAGGTGAGATACAATCTCTTCACTATTGTGACAGAGAACACAGATGGAAGTCCCTTGGAAGCCTTGCTTGCAGAGATTATCCCAAGTGAGACAACGATGGTAAACCAAAATATAGAGGAAAAAGTTACACTTAGGCCATGAAAAACTATTCCAAACTTTCTTCCACCAAGAGACCTCCACCTCACCAAAAAGTTACTTTGTCAGTGCAAGGTACCCAGAAGAAACATAATACTTGCCAAAAGAAGCACCTCCCCAAGCCAAAACATCAAGTTCCTACAATGAGCTGCACTCCCTAGAAGCCAATATCTGAGATAGTTCTAGCCAATCTCCTAGTGACCCACCCAGAGGCCAATCAGAAGAATTCTTCCATCTATAACCCACAGCAAGGTCCAGGTTAAAAGCCTCCTTATAATGATCCACCTTATTCCATCTAGCAAAAAGGAAAGAATCACAAAGATCCTGCAAGTGAGGATGAGAGGAAAGGAGAGGAGGATGCCCATTCCAAGAATCACTCCAAAATAGAGCCTCAGTGCCTCTGTTGCAGATCCAAAATAAACTTCTCTTCACTAGGTGAGCACCAATCTTGAGGGTATTCCACACCATAGAGCCTCTTCCCTCAAGAGAAAACCTAGAAACTTCTGAAGGTTCAACACCAGGTAAATACTTGTGTGACAGGATATGGGCCCAAAGCTGAGACTGACTAGTACACCAACACCAATAGAGCTTGGTGGCAAGAGCTTGAGTGCACAAGATAGTAGACCAAAGGCCAATGCCTCCTTCCTTTTTTGGCTGACAAAAATATCTAAATTGATGAGGCTCCATTTGGTATGTTGAAAATTGCCACTCCAAAGAAATTGGTGAGAGAGGGCATTAAATTCTTTAAGAAAATACATCGGGGCAGCCTGAACCATGCTTCTGTATATGGGAAGAGCTTGAATTATAGATTGAAGGAGTGTCACCCTACTAGTAGTAGAGAGCCACCTGTGAGTCCAATTATTGACCCTTTGTCAAAGTTTGTCAAGCAAGCTTTTCTAGAAAAGCCTAGGCTGTCTACCCACCACAATAGGGACCCCCAAGTAAGTCAGAGGGAGAGACACAATCTGAAATCTCAAGATATTAGCAATCTGCCGCTAGATTAGCTCAAGAGTGTTGAAGAAAAAAATAGAGGACTTGTGGTCATTAATTTTTTGCCTAGAGACAGCCAAATAAGTATCCAAGGTGAGCCAAAAGGCTTTAGCTTCTCGAATCCGAGCTCTCGCAGCAAGGTCAGTATCATCAACAAACTGAAGTGAGAAAGAGCAGGCAGTCCATTTCCCCATTGCCATACTTGAATCAAATTTTGGGAAACATGAAACTTGATAAGTCTACCAAGTCCCTCAGCCATAATGATAAACAAATAAGGCGAGATGGGATCTCCCTGACGAAGACCTCTAGAAGCCCCAAAAAGCTCTGTCTGTTCACCATTAAGAAGGACCGAGAAGGAAAGAGTAGTAACACAGCTAAGAACCCATCTAACCCAATCTTGACTGAAGCCAAAAGAAAGAAGAACTTTCCACAAGAAATCCCAATTGACTCTTTCATAAGCCTTAGCCATATCAAGCTTAATAAACATAGCACGTTTCTTGGAAGTACACATAGAGTGAATAGCTTCAGAAGCAATAACCACCCCATCCAAAATTTGTTTTCCTACCACAAAACCCCCTTGTTCCTCAGAGATAACCATAGGAAGGAAAACTTTAAGCCTCTCTGCTAGGAGCTTAGTGATGATTTTATAGACCACATTACAAAGAGCAATGGGCCTAAAAAAGTCTAGCTGATTAGTCTCTTCCTTCTTCGAAATAAGGACTAAGAAAGTAGCCTTCAAGGCCCGAAGCATTTCTTCATTGGAAAAGGACTCTTGAACCACATCCAAAAGGTCATGATTGATAATATCCCAAAATTCTTGAAAGAATTCAATAGGGAAACCATCCAGCCTCGGAGCTTTGCCCTTCCGCAAATTGAAGACCACCCCCTCCAATTCAGACATACTAATTGGCCTCATAAGAGAATAATTCATCTCCCTAGTCACAACAAAGGGAATACAAGACAAGATAGTATTCTCCTCAATCTCTGTTGGAGGTAAATCATCTGAAAAAAGAGCAGAGTAAAATTGAATAGCTTCCTTGGAAATAGCTTGAGAAGAAGTCAAACATATCCCATTAGAAGTAACAAGAGAAGAATTGTAACTCCTGTTATGTCGAGCCTGCATAGATTTATGGAAAAATGTAGTGTTCTTGTCCCCTTTCGGAAGCCAGTCAACTCGAGCCTTCTGTTTCCAATAGATTTCTTCTCTAAGATCCCACTCAGCTAAATCAGCAGAAGCTCGAGATTTTACAATGCCAAGAGCTTCTAAAAAACCCAGATCTCGAATCTTCCTAGTAATAACATCAAGATGATCCTGAGCCCTCTTCTTCATAATATGGAGATTACCAAAACAATTCCTGTTCCAATGCTTCAACTTCCTTTTAACAAATTGAAGTTTTTTAGAGAAGGAGAACATAGCAGTGCCATAGGCAGGGCCTCCTTGTCTCCACCAGTGAGCCATTAAGTCATAAAGAGAAGAGTCTTGAAGCCACATCAGCTGGAACTTAAATGGAGGGTTCTTGGGGACAACACCATAAGTAGCTATGAGCTTAATAGGCTAGTGGTCAGAACCTCTCCAATCAAGAATTTTAGAAGAGAGCGAAAGAGAACCAAAATTCCAAAAGTAGGAAACAAAGAACCTATCCAAGCGTTCTAAGATAGCATCATTTCCAACTCTTTGATTGTTCCAAGTAAAGAGCCCATTGAGAGGTTTGACATCAGAGAGATGTAAAAGATCAATATTTTGTTGAAGAAGCTTAGAAGAAGGACCCAAGCGAGCTAGCCCACCCCTCTTCTCCTCTAAACTGAGAATAGAGTTGAAGTCTCCAGCCACAATCCAAGGCAAGAAAGGATGATAGCTTCTGACATGCTTAATATGATCCCAGAGCTTAGACTTGCTAGGGAGATCAATAGGAGCATACACATTAGTAACAAGAATCATCTCACTAGTCTCTAGAGCGGAAGCAACCATTGAAAGAGCTGAGAGGCAAGAGACCTAGTAAAGTGGCGTAACTTTCCTAGGATCCCAGCTGATGGCAAGACTACCAGAGCTTTCCAAAGCACCAATACACTAACATTGGCCTAGAAACCAAATGTTAGGAGCACATCTAAACATGGAGTCCACTAAAAGCTTGGTCTCCTGGATACAAAGGATATCCAGAGAATGCTCAACCACAAGATCGTGAATAGCTTTTTGTCTGGGGATGCTATTCAACCCCCTCACATTCCATGAGAGAATAATCATTGAGTAGAGTGGGGAAAATGCTCATCCAAGGTCTTGACAACCCCAGACTCTACCAGTAAATCTCCTGTAAGTTTAATTTTTTCCTGATCCTTCTTTCACCCAACTCTTGAGGGAGTAGTAAAAGAGACTTTCTTAAATGGTCTTTGCATCAGGCCCAAAGCAAGAGAAAATCCATTTCCTTTACCAGAGGCAAACACATCTTTAACCAAATTTGCCAGAAGAACATCGTCCTTTTCTTTTGGAGTAGGAGAAACCACAAGGGAACCAGACTCAGGGCCAATAGAAGTCTCCAGCATATGCTGAACTACAACATCCTGGTTGCCACTAAGAGTAGAATTCCTCCCCTCTAAACCAGTAGCTACACCCTGAGCCTCTGTAGGAATACCTTCTTCTGTAACCATATTGTCAAGAATCTCAAAACGATTAAACCTTGAGTCCACTTACCGATCTAGATGAGATCGTTTTTGACCCCGCCCCTTAGCACGGTTTTGAGCCAGGATAAAACCATCCTTATTAGGACCAGTAGAACTGGATGGCCTTGGCCCTTGACTTGAAGTGTTCATATGAGCTTTCCCTTTATCTGCACTATCAGACTAAGCATTTCCTTTTCCACTAACATTTTGACCATTCCCCTTTCCATCATTAGCCATCCTTGGGCCAAAAAACCCAACAGGGGTACCATTGCCTTTGGAGGCTTGAGGGCATTGATGCTATAAATGACCATACACATGACAAAGGTGGCAAGAAAGGGAATAGATTCATAGTCTAGCTGTTGGATCCAAGAAGAAGAGCCAAGACAAATTTTTAGAGAATCTGGCAAAGGATTATGTAAATCAATTTCAACACAAATATGGGCATAGGAAATAACCTTTTTGTCCAGAGATTGGTGGGCTATAGCAGTCAGCTTTTCGAGCATAGCGACAATCTGTCGCAAGATATCCTCAATGTAGAACTCCAAAGGAAGTCACAATAGGCGGACCCAAATAGGAACTCTCGAAGGAAGATCCTTAGTAGAATTGAACCTCGGATGCCAGGGTTTGACAAAAAGACCTACTCTATTATAAAAATATGGGCCTCCCTCAAAGACCCAATTTCGATCAGACATGCAAGAGAAATTCACCAAAAAGTAGCTATTCCCAGCCAACATAATGTCCATATCACCTTCCACCTACCATGAATGACGAATCCAAGCTTCCAGAGCTGCCAGGGAAATTTGAATACCAAGAAACTTGCATATCAATGCATGTGTGGCCAAATAGTCCACATCCTCCATTATTGCTTCTGGAAGAATAACCAACACAAGCCAATCCTGGCTACGCGAAAAACAACCATTAACTTTATTTAACTTTTGGCACTCGCTAACATAAAATGGCTCCTTCTCCTGTGACTGTGCCCCAGGAGAAGATCCATCACAACCAGAGGCTCCAGCAAGAATAAGACTTGTGGAAACCCCACTCGCAGCCATAATAGCCAAGTAGACAAACTTTGAAAAAAAGCTCTTAAAATTTGTTTTCCATAATAAATGCAAACCCTGCACAACAATAATTGCCCAATATTGAATCTACAAAAGGTCTCACCAGATAGAAGAGAAATGGGGCGCTCTCCCTATGCATGCACAGCCCAGCGACAACAAAACAAGCTTCTGAAACCCTCACACAAAGCCGCTTCCAGTTCCTATCAAAGTTGACTTACTTTTGCAAGCATAATTTTTTCCTTATTGTGATGTTTAGGGATGGCCCATTTCCTTAGCTACTCAATGGAAGGTCTAAAAGGGAGGAACCTACCAACTAGGGAGAGCTCAAGGTCCTTTACTGATTCCTCAATGATGTTATCAAGAACACTAATGGTGCTACCCTTAACAATTTATGGTCATGTTTCCTTTGGGGGAACCAACCCTAGAAAATTAATCTACAAAAGATTCACCAATAGGTTGGCTAGCAAATTTTTTTTTTCTCCTATCCTCACAATTTTATTAGAAGGGTGGGCATCATAGGTCAGTTCAGAAACAACCAAGTTCATAGCCATTAGGGGAGAGCTAGGGAAGTCCCCATAACCCACAAGGAGAGACATCCAAACTTAAGAAAAAGAGAGGAAAAAAAAGAGGGGGCCAAAAGGCCTAGTTATGGAATAGGAAAAAAAATCTTGTTGAAAATGTTAACTTGTTACAAGAATAAGTTCTAACTTTATTGAATGATAATTCATATTTTTCTTTAAAAATAAATTATTAATTATATTAACATGCTATTAAAGAATGCCTTCATTTCAACACATATATCCTTTTACGATGCTCTCTGCAAAACAATATTAATGATTAAATAATTTTCCTAAATTAAGTTATTTACAAAATTCTACACAGTAATAACAATAATGAGCTTCCCACTGAGGAGTTGGCTTCCATGATTTCCCTCATCGCATCTCTAAATATCTATAGGGATTGAGGCATGAAAGTCCCATAGAAAGTAAAGATGTTTGCATGATACACAAAGTTATATTGCAATGGAAATAATCCTAGGGCTTCCAAATGATATAGCGATTGAATGTGTGGTAATTACTCCATACAAATTCACCTGCAAACCCATGGCTATCTTTAAGGCTTGGAACGGTCTACTTGGTGTTTATGACATAGCAATCTCTACGTATGACTATTCACTATCCGCTTGCACACTAGTCTAAAAAACTTCCTCAAATCCCCCAAGAATTTAATCCAAAAAACTGCTTGTTCGTTAAATCACTGCGTGTTCGTTAAATCCCTCAAGAATTTAATACACAAACTACAACCACTGCGTGTTCATTAAATCCAAACAACTGCTTGTTGTTCTGGGGCTTCTCAACATGTGTATGCAAATAGAAGGCGTGGCAATATTTGATATTTTATCTTGCAAATAGCAGATGGGAAATGACATGTCATTTTGTCGGTCTTACTTTGCTTGTGTTGTGTCATCAACTAAAGTACTCGTGTTGCTGGCGACATTGACATGAGGGTGCAACCTTTGAGACCATATTAAGAATCTTGGGTTTACAATGTGGAAGAAAACAAGTGGAAGATTCTTCCTCCTATGGATCCTAAAGCACATCTTTTTCCCTGCAATGTTGGTTTTTCCCTGCACTGTTGGTTTTATTGATGGTAGGTTTTATGTAGTTTCATTTATAATGGACAACAATATTCAAGTTTATGATCCTCACACACAACTATAGAAAACCGTTATGAGGGTGATGATGGATAACTGCTGCTTTTAGCAGGCCAAACTCATATTTCACGAAGATCATGATATTGCTTGATACCATTTTATTTATTGAAGATTTTGAAGGTGTTATTAATTCTATCATCGGGGACATTCACAACTTATATTGTTCCTGACTTATATATATATATAACATTTTATTTTATATATGGAACATTAGTTTTTTAAAGATTAATAAGAGGTTGAAGTCAAGATTAATTATTATTATGTGTTTTGAATAATTAATATTATTATTATTTACTAGAATCCAATAGATTTGAATTCAAGATCTTCTAGATAAGAAGTTTAGAATGTATCCATGTGTTAACATTGTACTTTGTATAGATGCGAGCTTTACAATAAAATGTATTTGGAAGATGTTGCTATTGTACTTTCCACAACCTTATCATGATTTGGATGATTTCAATCTGTTAATCCATCTACAAATAGAACACTTGAGAAATGTAAGATTGTTGTCAATCACTTCCATTTTACATAGATAGTGGTTGTCAATGAAATGCATTGTTAAATATGGTAAGTATAACATGCTTATCCCAATACTCACTTGGTCTAACTTTTGATCTGGCTCTGACTGCACTTTAAAATGTCTCGATCATGCCATGATTACTACACAATATTTTTTCTCCTTTTCTAAGGATTGAGATTTACCTATCATTCTTCTGCTAGATGTGATTAGACCACTATCCCATTTATTCTTCCATCTCTTGCCACATAGTTGTCTAGTGAGTTTTCAAGACATAGTTTTCCCTTAATACACTAGTGTTGATGCATGCTTCCACTATTGCTCATATCCTACATGTTTGGAATTTAGAGTCATGTTCGCATTCTTAGATAGGTTGGATTCAATGGTGGAATGATGCTATTATCAAAATTGCTAAATTTTTGCGCATCTGTGGGTGGTAGTTAGTAGTTTTCAGATGGCAGTCTTATGAATCTACTACCACAGCTCTCAAGAAAGCTTCTGAAGCTCTCACCCTTAACCCCTTTGATGTTGATTTGCAAATTCAACTTTCCAAGCTTCGACATGACAAGTAGATTGTGGATAGTTATGTTGCTCAAGGGGCCCAAATAAAACTTGCCTCCATTAGTTGGATGTTGGCGATAAGGCTTCTAAAGAATTCTTCTAGGCTCTTAGAGCCTATCATACCAATTTTGGGATTAAAAAGATCAAATAGGCCAATTCTATTCTCTCTAGTCTCCCTGCCATCCTACAAGCTTTTGGTCACCACTATGAAAATGTTTTTTCTTTGTAGAGAAATTTGGTTGCTCCAGAGGAAGCCCTTAGAAAGTGTATTTCTGTTACTCCAAACCGCTTAGCGGTCAAGCAACATATTTTTTGTGAACACCTTCTCACCATCCGAGACCTCAAGGAGGTAGTCTTTTCCATGATTGATGAAAAATCCCTCGAGTGTGATGGGTTTCTCTGTGAATTTTACAAACACCTTGGGAGTCTATTAGTCTCGTTTGGTACAAAGTTTATCTTGAAGCCTATCATTCTAAGAGTCTAGGAGCTATTATCAACAAAGGAAACATCAAATTCATACCTAAAGATGGCAATCCTAAGGATATCCATAACTAGTGGCCCATTACCTTGCTTAATGTGTTTTATAAGATTATTGCTAAATAAATTTCTCTTGAAATTTTCCATCTCCTACCTTTAATTGTGTAGCCAAAGAAAATTGGCCTTACTAAGTCTAGGTATATTCATGACAATATCATTGTTGTTTGGGAAGGCATGGAGTGGGCTGAAAAATCCAATCAGCCATTTGTGTTTTTGAAAATTGATTTTGCTAAAGCTTATGACCAGATTTAATGGCCTTTCACCTTGGCTATGCTTCAAGCTCTTGGTTTCGGTCCCAATTTTCTTCAATCTATGGAGATGCTAATGCTTGTATTACTATCAATAGCTCTCAATCTGAATCCTGTGGGATCTTTCACTCCATCCAAAAAGTTTCCCTCTAGCTTTGACTTTATATGTTCTTGCCGCTGAAGTGTTTGGTTACTTTCTAGCCCACTCCATTTCTTCTAGTTTGGTTCATGGCATCTCCTTTCTAGATTCCTCTTCTCAGTTGGTTAATGGGCACTTTGTTGATGATTCCTTTCTCACTATTTTAGAGGATGAGGAAAACATCATTAATGCCTTACAATGCTTGGACACCTTTTGTCAAGCCTCTGGCTATGCTATTTAATGGCACAAAACACTTTGTTACAGGTAATCTTTTCTTCTAGCTCTATCATGGATCAACTAGTTTGAATGGAAATGGGTCACTCACGAGAAGATCTTTCACTTTTTGGGCATTCCCTTTGCCTTTCAAGCTTCGCCAGTCATGTTGTGGAATGTTGTTCTTGTCAAGATTAAAAAAAGCTTGACTATTGGCTTACTAAACCCCTTTCTCTTGCAAGGAAATTTTAAATCTGTTGAAAGGTCCTGGTGCCTATGCATGTTTATTATTCTTCCTATTAGGCTCCTTCCAAAGACTCTTATATGAAATTAGAGTGATTTCTTCATGTCTTCTTTTGGCTTTTGGTTCTAACCATCATGGCTTTCATAGAGTGGCATGGGATTTTTGTTGTCTCCCCAAAGAGTTTGGATGCCTTGGCCTTCTTTCCAAATAGAAGCAAGGCATCACTTTCTATGCCAAATAGATTATACATGCCATTACTAGAGATGAAACTTGGAAATATTTTGTTTGGCATTGCATTTCTTCTGGGTTTCCTATTAATAGGCTTGCCTGGAAGGGAATGGGCTTCTAAAACCTTCTCATCATGCGGGAACCTATGCACATCCAGGGCTCTTTTGTTATCAAGAGCATATGGAAATCTTGGGAAGTTATGAAGCCTTGGATTCACTAGTTTGGTGATGGGTTCTATGATGGGCTCTCTTTGAATCAACATAACATTTGGTGGTCTCTAATTTTTTCCATCCAGGGTGTTCCTTTGGCCAAGACTCAAGGTGCTAGTGCTCTGCATTTTTCCAAATGTGGCATCAATACACCTAAGGACCTCTTTTCTAGGGTCTCTATGAGTCTCAAATCTTGGGAAGATATGCTAGTCCAGTTCCATCTTACTCATTCAAATCAGCAGACTTTTGATCTATTTCTTTCTATAATTCTAGATCACTTAATTCACAAGGTAGGTATTCAGTCTGTTTGACCTTGGTAGATAGACTGGAAGTGGTATCCTACTACTCCTTTCATCAGATACAAACCAAGTTTGGGGTATCGATGGCTTTGGCTTTCTCCCCATTTACCAATGGTGGATACCCTCAACCAGTGCTAGCATCTGCAATCTTCCCTGTATCAGTGGAGAAAGCATTTCGACACCATATGGAGTCCCATTTCTGAGCCCAAGATTGTACATTTTGCTTGGTGCATGATGTTTCAAGGTCTTCCCCTTGGGCCTTAGCTCAAGCATATTGGGGTTCCAGATCCTTGGTGTCCTTTTTGTGGGTAGCCCGAGTCTCTTTTGCATATTTTTTGGTTTTGTAGACATGTCCAAAACTATTGGCACTAGATTCATGATTTCTTTAAGCCGTTTCAGCCAAAACCTTTTTCTTGGTATATGGTTCTATTGGGTGACTCCCCCAGGTTCTCTAGGAAATTTACCTAGATTTGACATACCTTCAAGATGGAGATTTTGTTTACTTTATGGAAAGATAGAAATGTTGTTCTTTTCACTCACAGTTTCCTTGACATAAATGTTGCTATGTACACTAAAGCATACATTTTTAATAATGTAGTGATGCGAATTCAACTCCCAGCCAATAAGGTGGCTCTAGAGGTGGACCACCTCTAGGAGCTACTCAATCATTGGGATAATGCTCCCTATATGGTTGCTAGAGTTGCTAGAGTGCCTCTTGATGTCTTGATAGATCACACTCTACCCAAGGGCTGCCATTGGGGGCATAGCTCTTTTGTCCATTGCTCCCACACACCACATTCATAGGCTTCCCACCACTGCTCTCCTAGTGGTAGGCATGGTGGTTGGTGTCATTGCTTAGCTTCTCTTCCTCTTCATGGCTCCAAGTGGTCCATAGGTTGAGTGGCTCCTCATGTGGTTTTTGGCAAATGGCCTTTTCGCCTAGAGTTGTCTATTTCTCCCTCGTGAGCTGATACAAAGGATGTCAACTAGGCCCCTGATGATGTTATTGATGGCTAGAATATTCCCAGCCCGCCTGCCAATCCCAGGGATGACTAGGATTTTCATGATCCCAATGAACCATCCCCCTTAGCTGGTACTACTTGAGCAGCCTAAGGGTTGCTTAATGTTTTTTTTTTTGATGAATAGTTGTTGATTCTAGCTTCGATCATATAAACTCTCATAGGGTGATCCTATATCTCCAAACCATTTTTTTGTGAATTGTAACTAGTATATTATTTATTAATAGAAAAGGAATATTTTTTTTAAAAAAATGCGCTCCTTATAAGTAGATTTTATTTTGGAACCATGATTTTTTACATTGGTATATTGAATGAGAAGTGATTAATAGAGAAAATTAGATCTGCTGAAATATAATAATAAAAATCCATTAAAACACATAATCTAATTGTAACCTTAAAAATACTCTTTCTCTTACTAGTTTTAATCAACATCATAACTATTTTAATACTACATTTGCCTTGGCTGACAAGCCTTTGGAAGTTTCCCTTGTATAACCACATTTTTTAATGTGGTGAGATGACCATACCAAGTCCCACATAGGCCCTTCAATCTATGGATTTAATGTGAAGATCAAATAGGATATTAAAGATTCACATGCATGAAAAGTAAATCAAGTAGTTTGAAGATCAAATAGGATATTAAATCTAGTTTGAAATGCATGAAAAGTAAATTAGATAGTTGTTTACAAGTTATTTGAACGTCTCCTAGAAAAAAACAATCTATAAGAAAAGAAGAAAATAGTTTAATATAGAAGCAAGAAGGTAACCTCACATACCTAGATTTGTGATCATCATGTTCAACTGTGGAAAATTGTTAAGAAAATTGATATGGAGGGTAATGCTCACAACTGGCTAACTGTTGTTTGTAGCCAGCTAGGCTCCTATTTCATGAAGATTATGATGGATGAAATTTTTTTTCTTCATGAAGATTTTGAAATGGGATTTAATTTTGTCGTCGGGAGGACAATCGATGTTTCATTTTCAGATAAAAATTGTTGAATGTCTTAAATATCATAGATTAAGATTTGATTTCTAAATGAAAAGTGTCTTTCTGCAATGAAATTTACTATTAAATGGCAAGTATAATCACAATGTGCTGCTTATAAGTAGAGGGTTTTATAAGAGCATTTTTTTATGTGGGTGTATTTTTGCTTGCAGTCTTCAAATGTAGAATGGTATTATGAATAGGGTATATTTAATTGCTGTTATACAAGTATAGACAAGTGTCATGCAGTAGCTTAGTATTTTCTTATAGTGATTTATTATTGTTGAGAAAGGCATGTTAGCAATGGGAGAGCATGGTTTGGACATTTAAAAAGGTTTTCAATCATAATGCAATATTTAAATATAGAATATTGAGGAATTAAAAAATACTTCCATCACAAGGTGAATATTTTTGTGCTATTTTTATAAGACTTGAATATTAGTAGATGAATCTTGAAAAAAAATCTAATTATAGAGTGGAAATATTATTGTTCTTTGGTCAAGATATTGGAAAATTATCTATTTATATCAATTGATATAAATTTCTTTAAATTGTATTTAAATATTGATTATTTTTTTTGAACAATCATAATACATCAAATTTCAAATTGTTAATATTTTATTATTATGATAAATAAATTTTACTTGTATGTCTAAAAGATAAATCTATTTTAAATATTATATCTTTATAAAAATTAAGAATAATGTAATTTTTTATCCACCTTGTCCCAACTAACCAGACTTGACTTTTTGTTCTCCTCCATTCCCATTCGTAGGAAATTATGTTAGATTTTCTCAATAATATAACCTACTAGATATCTTAAATAATAATAAAAAGAAGATATGAACTCTTTGTAAAGAGGTCGATAATAATTTAAGTTTATGAGCATTTCTCAGAACCTTCCCTTTCCAGTCAAGAAGGTTTGTAACCTAACATTTTAAACTTTCTAGTTATTATTTGTGAAGAACCATCACAATTTATATAAGTATAAATTTCTTTTATGATAATTTGTCTATTTCCCCAATACTTCCATGTACCCACTTAGAGTCTTCTTCTATGTCTTAGTCCCTTTATGGAAGAAATTCCATAAAGAAAAGTGTCATCAGAAAATTGTTGTAGTACCTTAGATGGGAGGGTTAAAGTTGGTTTAATCCTTGTAATTTCATGCCAAGACACCAAGGACAAGAGGTTCCTACCAAGGATCTCAACAACCATTATGAACAAGCAATACAAAACTAGATCTCTCTGTTAGAGCCCACACTCCACTAGAAAGAAAGGTCTTGGGGATCCATTAACTAAAATAGAGAATAAGACAATGTTTGTCATTTCTCCAATCAAGGTGATAAAGTGCTCCCCGAAACTTGAATTTCGTAAGAATTTTAATAAGGAATTATCTTCTCAAATTTTCATAGGCCTTTAAAATACTAAGCTTCAAATCCATTGCACAACGACCACTCCTTTCCATAGAGTGAAGAACCTCACGGGAGGTGATCATAGTATCCACAATTTTCCTCCAAGGAACAAATCCATTATGATTAGAGATAATAATGTTACATAATTTATTTCATTCTATTAACAATCACCTTGGAAAGTATCTTGTATATGGTATTATAGAGGCTTATCAGTCTGAAATCTTACAACCAGGTGGGGTCATTGATTTTAGGAATCAAAATGATGAAAGTTTCATTTATCTCTCTAAGGATTTTACCTATCTTGATGAAGTCCCTCATCTCATGGTTTAAATCATACTTGAAAATCTCCCAAAATTCCTTGAAGAACACTAGGGGAAAACCATCCAACCTAGAGGCCTTGAAGACTTCCATAGTGAAGATTGACTTCTTAACTTCATCCTTAATCACTTTCCTCATCAAGTCTTGGTTGGTTCTATATGAAAAACTGGGTGTAAAAATTCCAAGAAGGCATTTTTAGTCCTAGGGATTACTTGGATTTTTGGAGGATTGTAAATATCTTGAAAATAGTCGGTAGTCCACCTTACAATTTCCTCCTCATCATTGAGTTCAACATTAATACTATTGATCAACTTCCTAATAGTGTTTCTTTTCTTATGCTTAAAAGATGACCTATGGAAAAAAGTTGTGTTCCTATCTCCTTCTAATAGTCATTGAACACTTGACCTTTGTTTCCAGAAGACTTCTTCTCTTCTATTTAGTTGATTCCATTTTATCATCCACCACTTTTCTTCTTCTATCATTGAGAGGTCTCCTTCTACCATCCTTGCTTAGCATACTTATATGATTCATAGCTTCCTTACCATGCAGTCAATCCCCAAATCATTTGGAATTAATTTCATTGTAATATAACTTTGAGTATTGTGCAAACATCTTTGACTTTCATACCTCAATCCCTAGTCATATATGGAGATATGATGAGAGAAAATATGGAAGCTAACTCCTTTAGTGGGAAGCTCATAATTATTATTATTGTGTAGAATTTTGTAAATAACTAAGTTCAACAAATTTATTTGATCATTGATATTGTTTTGAGGAGACCCTCATAAAAGGATATATGTGCTGAAATGTATTTGGAAACATTTGATATAACAAAATTTTTATAGTTTTTTAAATTTAAATAATAGTTTATCTTTAATTATCTGTAAACAAAAAATAATAGATATCGTTAAAGAGTATTTGAAATTATTTCTATATCAAGAAAATTTTCTCAAAAATATGATATATATCTTATCATCTCCTCCATCTATCTCTACAACTAATCAAGGTGGAATTATTTAAGTTATACAAGTTATTTGATGAATTATCAATCCAATCTTAGAGCTCTTTTATGGGTTTTTCCTCAGTGCTTTATTTTTCAACATGGTATTAGAAGCTATCATAATGGTGTGTTGGAATTTTTTTGTTAAGATCGAGGCATCGTAGCCCAACAAGGAACACTTGTTTATAGATAATGGAATTTGGAGCTGCCTTCTATTAGAGTTGTTGTCATTAGATCTGTAAAGTAAAGTTGTCAAACCACTAAGTTACAAATCAGCACATGACGAGTAGTTGGTTGTGCCAAGTATGATTGCATGGATGATATAGAAAGTAAGGAAGTGTCCAGTCAAAGAAAGTGAAAGATCCTTGGAGTAAATGTGCTTCTTGAGGAATTTGTATATGTTGAGAGATTAGATTTTGTTGTTATGTCATTGTTGAAGGGATGAATACAATTGTTTAAGGAGATTATTATCCTTGGGGATGTTTATTTTCAGTTGTCTGAGAAAGGCTTTTGATGTTTTCAAATGGAATACCCATTTTTCTATGCTTTGTTATCATATGAAGCTTTGGGACATATGACTATTGTAGGAATGTAGGATCAATTACTACTTGAAGTAGATTATTTAAGTCTTCTGGCTTGCATATCATATGTGTGTCTAGTATTACACATATTAGTTGTAGGACTCTATTTTGATTATCTCACATATAGGTATTGTGAGTTCAAAGTGGTAGTGAGATGGCATGTCATAAATTATTGTCATGGTGTAGGAGGCTGTTTGAAATGTGTATCCTAATTTGAGATCAAAGTGTGTGGGTTGGCCTTAAGAGAATGTGTCTATCTAAACATGAAGGCTATGTCAATGTCATTAAGTGGTCATGTAAAAGAATATTGTTGAAATATCCCTCAAGAAAGTGTTGTTAAATATGAGAAGTTAATGATGGTATTTGGGTGGTTGTTGAAAAGAGAACAATCTCAAACAATCTGCAAGAAGTCATGAATGGGTTATGTATTTGGGTAGATGTTTGAGTGTTAATCACATTTTTTGATAGAAAAAATCAAAGTGTGTACTGCATCTAAGTAGTTGTATGGGGTGCATTATTGATTGTACCCAACAACAAGTAGATTTTAGCTTAATATATTGATGAACCATGTATCTGAAAAGGAATCCTATAGAACTAGCAAGTACAACAATTGGGTACCCATGTATCTTCGTAGATGGATTTCTTTTCATATGGATTCAATAGTCAATTTTCATGCAGGGATAGAAGGATAAAGTTCCAGTTTTTCCCAGTAATGATTATTTGTAGTCATTAGTACTAGTGAGTGTTTGGTTTATAAACCACTTGAGTGCAAAGTTTATGGTGATCTTGAAACCATTTGTGTGATGATCGTGAAGTTGGGTAAACTGTAAAACCTAAAGTGACTGTGGCAATAAGCATTATTTATTTATGGAAGGATGCTAGAAAGTGTAAATTAATGATGTTGACAGAGATAGATTGTCCTTATAGACAAAGAGTCCGTTCTAACCGCTTAGCCACACAATTTGGTCAATTGTAGAAATGTTCATGCACCATCCACAATCAATGCTGCATCTAACTTTGATCAATAATACACTTGAAAATTATTATGTGTTTATCTATAAATTTGATAAATTATCAATGCAATCTTAGATCTATTTTATGGGTTTCTCCTCTATGCCTTATTTTTCAACATTTCTGTCGAGTCCTTTGCTATGTTGTAATATCTTCTATTAATGTAGAAGTTGTTTGTACTACTTTTAGATAGGTTCAGTCATGGAAACAATAATAAAACTTTATGAGCCTAAATCTCATATTATCTTTGAGAACCAATTACGCATCTCCAAATTAAAGAGACAAATATCTTGTTCCCACAGACATCACATCAATATTCATTGCAATGATTAGTATGGGAAAATTTGAAAACTGCAGCATACACTTACTATGTAAGAGGCTATTCAAAATTGCATATTGTGGAAATCTAGAAAAGGTTCTAATCAATATAAATGATAAAGGCCAGATTCTGAGACCACATAATTGTAATAATAACCTAAATGGAGAAGGTTGAATGTGTCTCTTTTCCCATAGTGTTGGCTGAGGATAAAAATATTCAAGAAATGGAAACCTACAATTAGAAGGAATGTAGATTTCTTACTTCATTTTTTTTCATGTACTTCAATTCATTCAAGAAATAAGAAATAAACAATAACAGTCTTGAACTCACAGTGATCTGTTTGACTAACTATGAGAATCTAATGTAATCCCTTCTTAAAAATGTCTTCCTAATTTATAAGTTTAAATAGAAGAAGATATTATCAGCATTTTGATATCTTAATTTTTAAGTTTCTGTGATGTGAATATCAGGATTTAGCTGTGTGATTTTTGAGTCAAACTCGATGACCCATGTTTCATGAGTAGTGATTCAACATGAATCCATCTCTCATGAGAATAAATGGAACACTTAGCACTCATTGGATCTAGGTGATGCTCACAGGGGTGAAGCACCGAGACTTCCCGGGAGGTCACCCATCCCAGTACTACTCTAGCCTGAGCGCGCTTAACTACGGAGTTTCCTCCACAGTTAAACCCAAAGCTTGCAACCCCATTTGCAAAACCTTCACCAAGTGTTGTGCCTTATGAACCATTCATTAGAAAGCCCCTTAAGCTCATCAATTGATAAGTAGGAGATGATTTCCACAGCTAGTCAAATTGTGATGTGAATATCAGGATTTAACTGTGTGATTTTTGAGTCAAACTCGATGACCCATGTTTCATGAGTAGTGATTCAACATGAATCCATCTCTCATGAGAATAAATGGAACACTTAGCACTCATTGGATCTAGGTGATGCTCATAGGGGTGAAGCACCGGGACTTCCCGGGAGGTCACCCATCCCAGTACTACTCCAGCCTGAGCGCGCTTAACTACGAAGTTTCCTCCACAGTTAAACCCAAAGTTTGCAACCCCATTTGCAAAACCTTCACCAAGTGTTGTGCCTTATGAACCATTCATTAGAAAGCCCCTTAAGCTCATCAATTGATAAGTAGGAGATGATTTCCACAGCTAGTCAAATTGTGATGTGAATATCAGGATTTAACTGTGTGATTTTTGAGTCAAACTCGATGACCCATGTTTCATGAGTAGTGATTCAACATGAATCCATCTCTCATGAGAATAAATGGAACACTTAGCACTCATTGGATCTAAGTGATGCTCACAGGGGTGAAGCACCGGGACTTCCCGGGAGGTCACCCATCCCAACACTACTCCAGCCTGAGCGCGCTTAACTACGGAGTTTCCTCCACAGTTAAACCCAAAGTTTGCAACCCCATTTGCAAAACCTTCACCAAGTGTTGTGCCTTATGAACCATTCATTAGAAAGCCCTTTAAGCTCATCAATTGATAAGTAGGAGATGATTTCCACAGCTAGTCAAATTGTGATGTGAATATCAGGATTTAACTGTGTGATTTTTGAGTCAAACTCGATGACCCATGTTTCATGAGTAGTGATTCAACATGAATCCATCTCTCATGAGAATAAATGGAACACTTAGCACTCATTGGATCTAGGTGATGCTCACAGGGGTGAAGCACCGGGACTTCCCGGGAGGTCACCCATCCCAGTACTACTCCAGCCTGAGCGCGCTTAACTACGGAGTTTCCTCCACAGTTAAACCCAAAGCTTGCAACCCCATTTGCAAAACCTTCACCAAGTGTTGTGCCTTATGAACCATTCATTAGAAAGCCCCTTAAGCTCATCAATTGATAAGTAGGAGATGATTTCCATAGCTAGTCAAATTGTGATGTGAATATCAGGATTTAACTGTGTGATTTTTGAGTCAAACTCGATGACCCATGTTTCATGAGTAGTGTTTTAAGTTTCTTTCAATATCTTGTTTATTGTAATTTGATGCATAAAGAATAAAATTATATATGTGCCTTTTAAGCTATTTAGAATTAAATAATCTAATCCTAGCACAAGGAGTAGTTTTTGAAAGTGGAGAGATAGACTTTCAACTTAGGCAAAAAGTAAATAAATGAAAGACTAAAAGTAATTTAAATATATTAGTAAGGCCAATAGTTCATTTCATTTATTCTTCATATGAGACTTCTGTTGACTCTACGATATTGTGTAAAAATAGAGACCCATTTTTATTCAAGGGTATAGGCCTTTTATCTATAAAAAAGAAAAACCAGTATAATAAAAACTTGGATCTTTTTTCCTTTGTCACATAATCAATAATTCCACATAAAATATACATGTGGAGAATTGAAGATAGTTGACTCTATGATATTGCATAAAAATAGAGACCCAATTTTATTCAAGGGTATAGGGCTTTTATCTATGAAAAAGAAAAACTAGTATAATAAAAACTTGGATCTTTTTCCTTTGTCACACAATCAATAATTCCACATAAAACATACATGTGGAGAATTGAAGATAGTAAACTATAAAAAATTAAAATACTAACTCTTCAAGCATATTTCGAATTACATTTTCATTTAAATTAATAATTTTACCAAATTTATTTAGTCTCTCGCATCTTTAAATTACAATTTTATTTCTAATTTATTATTTATTTGAACAGTTTAAAATTATAATTTTTGAAGAGTGTAATTTAACTATTACAATTATAATAAATTGTCAAATGATAATTTTGATAATCTACCCTTTTATTAAACTTTTTTGTTAAATAGAAATAAATAATGTAATGAAAAACAAGATAATTTAAAAAAATTTATTGATTTAATTCATTTGTGAGCCTTTACTATCCTACTTGATCTTCACATTAAATCCATAGATTGAAAGTATCACGTGTTTTTTAGCGATAAAAATGGGTAACTGTGATATAATTTTCAAGTGAAAAACCTAGAGGGAACATTGTGCGGTCAGCATTAGTAGATTAATGGAATGTGTACAGCGTCTGTACATATTAAGGAGCATGCAACAGTTAAAAAATGTAGGTATACAAAGGAAACTTCGGAAGGCCCCCACTCACCCAAGGCAAATGTTAGAAGATATCATTTTTCATCTCTTCAATAATCCCATGATGAATTTATATTACAGATTTAGCCGATACAATTGCTGTGTTTAATGGATTGTATATAGAATATGAGTCTGTAAATCTACTAACAGAAAGAGCGTTTTTCAAGGTTAAAATTTGATTATGGTACTCTAATTCAGCAGATCATAATGTTCTTTAATAATCTCTTCTCATTCAATATATGAGGACACAATTTTGAGTTTGGAGACTTCCCCAAAAAAAATATACCCACCCAAAACAAAGCTCAAATAACACCATCTACTTATAGGCTGTATATTCTAACTATACTCGAACACTTTAATTCATTTAATTGATGACAACATATATGTGGCGCGTGTTCTATTTGTGGATGGATTAAGAAATAGAAAAAATCTGAAACATCAAAAGATTATATCAACATCCTCAAAAATACATTCTATTCTGAAGCTCACATCCATACAAAGCAGAATGTTAAATATAAGTTGGCTACATTAACATCCAATTATGTGCCAGACAGACACATGCAGAAGCTTTAATATTCCTCCCCAATGGTGAAATTAACTGCACCTTGAAAAGTTTTAATAATTTTAATACTATCCATGTACATCATGACCATTTTGAAATAGGAGCGTGGTCGGCTACGAACGTCAGCTATCCATCTGTGAGCATTACCCTCCACATCAGATTCCTCAAAGGTTTTCCATAGTTGAGCGTGAGGATCATAAACTTGAATAATTTGGTCCATTTTCCATTGAACTACATAAAACCTGCCATCAATACAACCAACAGCAAAGGGATGAAGCTGCACATCATAATCCATACGAGGAAAAAACTCCCACATATTTTCCTCCACATTATAAACCCAAGCTTCTTCACAGTATCTCCACGGTTTTCTGTGAATGCCGCCAGTAACATAGACGAGTCCTTCATTTGATGACGCAGCACAAGCAAAGTAAGATCGAGGGCATGGCATGTCATTTCCCATCCGCCATTTGCGAGATAAGATATCAAATATCGCCACGCCTTCTGTTTGGGTGCACGTGTTGAGAAGTGTTAATTTAGGAGATAAATTGAGAATACACAAAATCGAGCAAGAGACATGATATATCGTGGTTCACCACAACTGTGGCTACGTCCACACTGAGAGCAGAGCAAATATATTATTCAGTCATTGCAGCTTACAGCTTACATACACAGGGCTTTGCCCTTATATTTATGCAATAGTTTTCAACAGAAGACGAAGAGACAAACAAGAGGAATATGAAATGAACAGTCATGACAGTTGGTCTTCACATCCAACAATCTCCCACTTGAAGTTCAACTCATGCTACAACCTCGTATCTGAATATCCTCCCACTTAAACTCTGCTTTCCCTTACCAAATCCCGTGGTAAGAAATTGTCAAAAGACAATCTTTGTAGCTGGAATAGCAACCACAGCTAATCACTAATCATATCCAACTATCCATACAACATCAGTAGATTTATAACCACATAACCAGCCCATACAATAACTCACCAAATATACCATCTTCCAACAAAACACACCAAAAAACCATTGATGTGCAAAAACTAGAAGACAATTATAGAGAAATTTAAATTGCATGAGCAATGTCAACTATAAGTTGACTCAATCTACCAATCAACACATAGAAGGCATGGCGTTAACTTGAGATGATCTGCGAACCGCAACCAACCTAATGCAAAATGACATCTTCCAAGTCCTCATGAAAGACCACGTATTGTTGTTAAAAAACAATGAAGTACAACAACAACAGATGACCTCAAAAACTCTTGGAAGGAACACTAACACAAATCATAACTCATTCTTCTACCAACACCATCAAGTGCCTAGCTGTGTCAAGTATGATCTCCTTTACCTCCCCATATGAGAGCATTTACAACACCCAAACACAATGAATGAAAGCTCCTACGAACAAGAAGATCAAACTCCAAACATTCCAAAAATTAGGAACAATATCAACCATCTCCTAAATGCACAAGGAGATAAATCTGCCGAATAGACCAAGCATGGGGAGTGAGAATGCTCCTCTAGGATACACCAAGTCTTAATGACTCTTCTCAAAGAGCAATCTCCACTAGGTCTATAATGAACTCACATCCATCCATAGGTGTAGGCTATTCGGACTTCATGCTGAAATCTCCAAAGAGAAATAGTCTCAACAAATGTTCTCTAAACCAAGAGAACTGTAGCCTCACCCAAGCCTCTTAGTTTTCAAGAGCACCTCCATAGTCAATCCACCAAAGTACCTGATACCAAGAGCACTAACCAAGATCAATTGTCAAAACTCCCACTGCACGCCTGCATAACTTGGGAACACAACATGACACCTTGATCTCCATAATTTAGAACCTCATGCCCTAAAGAGCATAACCTGCCATGAGAACCTATATCTTGTCAACACTCTAATATAGAATCAAGAGCTCACCATGACACAATAACATAAATCTCCAATCTTGCATTAGAAAGCATACACCGAGCTTTATCCATTATTGTCCTATTGAGTCTTTCCACTGCCCCATTTTCTTGAGGGGTGTAGGGCACAGCTTTCACCCTACGAATACCATTATCTGCACAATAATTGTCATTTTGACAACTGGTGAGAAGATTTCATTGAAATCTATCCCTTGTTTTTGATCAAATCCCTTTACCACCAATCTGGCTTTGAAGCATTTATTGCCTTCCGCTTCATCTTTCACACGATATATCCACTTGTTCCTAAGTGGTCTTCGATTAGGTGGAAGAGAGACCAAATCCTAGGTTCGATTGTTGAGTAAAGAATCCATTTCTTCACGCATCGCTGTTTGCCATTTATCACTATTGACATCATTGAGAGCTGCTTTGAATGTAGACGGTTCTGAAAATTCTGAAACTAGAATTGAAGGCTCTGCTTCTTCAGCGTACAATAATTCATAATCAGAGAATTTAGCCGGCATTCTCCGTTCTCTAGTGGATCTTCTCATTTGGGGTTCTCTGTTCTCTGGTTGAACCAATTCAAATGGAGAACCGGTTACACCAGTTCACTGGTTTAAATGTTGAATGCCCTCTCTGCTGCTTGAGAACAGATTATTATGAAGTGTGCCTTCTCCCTGTGATATATTTGTATTGGGTGCTTCAAAACTGGTATGTAAACTATCGTGGTTCACCACAACTGTGGCTACGTCCACATTGAGAGTAGAGCAAATATATTATTCAGTCATTGCAGCTTACAGCTTACATACACAGGGCTTTGCCCTTATATTTATGCAACAGTTTTCAACAGAAGACGAAGAGACAAACAAGAGGAATATGAAATGAACAGTCATGACAGTTGGACTTCACATCCAACAATCTCCCACTTGAAGTTCAACTCATGCTACAACCTCGTATCTGAATATCCTCCCACTTAAACTCTGCTTTTCCTTACCAAATCCCGTGGTAAGAAATTGTCAAAAGACAATCTTTGTAGCTGGAATAGCAACCACAGCTAATCACTAATCATATCCAACTATCCATACAACATCAGTAGATTTATAACCACATAACCAGCCCTGCACCAAAAGCCATGACTATTAGTGAACATGGAACACCACATAATTAACCACCTGTAGGCAGGGGAGCGCGTCGCATCACCCAACGAGAAGCCCGAGAACTACCAGCAGTTGATTGGATTTAACGAGCACGCAGTGAATATTGTAGTCTGTGTATTGTAGTTTAAATTCTTCGGGAATTTGAGGCAGCTTTTCAGAACAGTGCTCAAGCGGATAGCGAATGGTTATACATAATGATTTGTCAACAAAAACTTCTGTCTTGTCATAATTACCACGCGCCTGTCGCTCATTGAAAAACTGTTCAGAGCTGAGTAGAGCACTCCAGGACTTAGAGACAGCCATGGGGTTGCGGATGAATTTGTATGGAATCCTTACCACTCATTCAATGCGCAAATCGTTTGGAAGCCCAGAAATTATTTCCATTGCAATATAACTTTGAGTATTGTGCAAACGTCTATCTGACTCTCATGCCTTAATCCCGATTCATATAGAGAGATGATGAGAGAAAATATGGAAGCCGACTCCTTTGATGGGAATCTCATTATTATTATCCTGTGTAGAATTTTGTAAATAATTAAGTTCAACAAATTTATTTGATCATTGATATTGTTTTGAGGAGACCCCCATAAAAGGACATGTCTTCCATCTATTTCTAGAATCAATTAAGGTAGGATTATTTAAGTTAATAAATTTGGTGATGTCTAGATATTGTACCACATCCTCATATAATAAGAGTGTAGTATTGAGAGAAAAGAGTTCACTTCCAGCTCTTAGTGTATTTGAAGGAGTAATAATCAAATAGGTGGTTAAGACATGATTAAGGTGTGATAAAGTGTAAGGAGTATTTTTAATCTCTCTTTTAAAATTATAATTTTAAAAATAGATTTCATAGATATAGGTGAAGCAAAAGGGTACTTTGGCACCTAGCAAGGCTCAAATTTATTATTGGAAATTTTTTGAATGCGGTTAGTACATTCATAGAATCAAACAGGAAATGCCTAACAATCTAGAAAAAGAATCAAAGGAGGACATAGATATTGGTAGGGAGAAGTTGTACACTCAACAATTGTGACTACACCTAGGCAGGTCATCTTTGCTCACCTACTCCTCCCAGATGTGACCCATTTAACTCCACCTATGATGGTTTGCTCGGTGAAGATCATGCCCGTTCTAAGGTTTGTCTTGATTTGGATGTGAGTCAATATAATATCAATACTCAACCCAATCCTAGTTGAGGTAGAGTCAATAATAAAGTTGATGGGAGGTATAGTTGTCATAGAGTTGCATGTGGTTGGCTTTATTGGAGCCCTAGTTGAGCAACAAGGAAATTCAATGCCACACAGTGAGGAAGAGGCAGTTGTGATACTTAATATTCATACAATAAAGGGGCTTAAGGCCAAGGCTGGCATAGTGTAGATTATAGTTGGAGGAGAAGTCAAGTGGGACTTAGGTTCAAGTTGTGATGGCTATATATCACTCGAGTAATGGGCAATGCTTCATCTTGGGAAAACAAGAGTGCTTGGCTTAATATATTTTACCTCATGCCTATGGTTTCTATGGGGGAATCTTTGTTATCTCTTTGATGTCAACTATCATCGAAGATAGTAAATTTAGGGGGAGAGTGACGTAGATCCGATTCTAGGCTTAGAAATGCTTATGACACTCCTATCAAGAATCCTTGAATTTTTGCAAGTGTAGAATGCTCTCTAGTGCAAAAAATGATCAAAGTGGCCAAACTAAGGACTTCTACCCATCTAAACTCAATGGTGAAAACTATTCACCAAGTTTCCAAAGTCCATTACCATGATACATCCAAAATGTTGGTCAACAAGGCCAATGGGGCAATTAGCCCTCTAGAAATAGAAATTAATTCCTTTATCCAAAAAAATCTTTAAAATAACATATTTGAGTACCCATTTGGCTCTTTTGCAACATATTTGAAACTTAGTATAGGGTATTTTGAACCATCCCCTCCAACAAGACAACTATAATTATTTTTGGGTTAAAATGAGGATAAAGGAACTATGCCCAATACTCAACCCCCAAACTTGTAACATTATAAAAAACCTTTATTGCACTCTAATTAGGGAAATCCCAAACCAATTTTGACCTACATGCATTCTAAACCCAAAAACCCCAAATCAATCCACAAAACTAGGGCTTTCTCTATCTTAGCCTTCCCAAAATGATTGAAACCAAATAAGAGTGCATTCACTATCTCCTTGACAGCCTCTAACTATTTCAAAAATAAATAGAAAACCCTTGAATGTGTAAAACCTATACTACTATACCTTTAACCCAAATTTTGTATTCCTTCAAACACCTCTGCTCATGGTGATCGCCAAAGCTTTAACACTTTCCTAGATTTCTGAGTTAGCATCATACTATACATCTTCAGGCCTGATCATTCCATGGGAACTATATCAAAACATCTATGGAAAGATCATTATCCTATGGAGAAACTCAAATTTGTAAGAAAATGCAAGAAAATCCTCTAACTATCAACAATAAATTTTAAATTATCAACAAAATATGAACTTAAATCATACCCAATTGTTCTTATAGTGTTTATATGATGTCCTTACACCATTGGGAATGAAAGGAAAAGGCTATCAATGAATTATGAACAAGAAAATTACTTTTATTGTATTTCAAAATGCATGTCAATACAATTGTTATTCCACCACACTACCATGATTACCCCATACCTTGACCTGGCTATATAGGGTGTCTACCAAATATATCAACTTATCCAAGTTAGTTGGAGAGCATTATGAAAAAATTTAAGGCATCAAATTTAATTTCTCTCCAAAACCAAACTACCTGTTATAATTCAAAAAATTGAATTTCTAACCTTTTTTTATATTGCTTTATTTAATTTCTAAGCTATCAAATGTGTACCTAATATTCTCTAAGTATATAATTATTCTTCCTATGACCCCCTACCCATATAGATCCCAATAAGACACCATTGACCCCCCTTTTAACATAACTGGTCCTTAGGTCCTTATTAGGACCTTTAGGACTTTTAAATTTTACATCAAATTGGTCATTACAAATGACCATTATTTGACGCAATAATCTCCAATTAACCTTCATTTATGTCCTTAATATTTATTCCATATTTGATGTCTTCATGTGGCCTTGTTCTCTTCTAGGTGCTCCCGCCCCATGAAGCCTAAGAATAGTGTAGCAAAGATTATAGTGGGGGAGAAGCAGAGTGGGATTGAGGTTTCATTTGTGGTAGATATCACTCTAGTGATAGGTAGTACTCCATCTTTGGATAACATGAGTGATTGACATAGAATATTTTAGCTGACACCTTTGGCTTTATTTAGAAGGTTTTGTGATTTATGGATGTGTCCCTTCAACAACCTACTTCTTTTAATACTTGGATCTGCACATGAAATAAATTTTTTACCATAATTTTTTTTTAATCTTTTAGAGTGTTCTCTCTTTCTTTCCTTCTCATGATACATCATTTGAGTACACATATTATGGGTATGTAGAATATACTAGAGTAACTCAGTCAATGTTTCTTGTAATGCCCTGCCAAGGAATCCAAAAGAAATTAACCTAAAGTTTCACTAAGTTTGTCAAACTTTTTTTTAAAGATAATAACTTAACAACAATAGATATAATATAGTGGAAGCATTAACATTTACATAAACACATACTATAAAACATATTACATCTCTTAGGGTCTCGTGACATTGAATCACATTTAAGTTTTAATTAATATGAACTCCAATATATAACATATCCATAATAAAGAATAACTACAAGTACAAATCTATTTAAACAATATACAATTATATGATGCTAGTAGGCAATAAACAGAATGCAAAATCATCCATTGTAGAAGTCACATGGTACGAAAGGCTGAAATAATATACATCATAAAATAGATTACATCATCTCATAAGATCTATGAAATCATATCCAATATACTTAGAGTATAATCATCCATCATAGAAATACAAGATCAGATAAAAATGAACATTTGCACAAACACATCTAGCAATGACATCTAACAGTTGGATCTCAATGGTAAAAGTAAAAATCACTACCAATCGACAATGTAGAACCTAAATGGCCCACTCCCACTACATTGAGGAGATAGTCTCAAGTTCCAAACAAGATAACAAACTCAAAAGTCAAAACCAACAATCTAGGTTCAAGGAATCACCTAAAAGAAAACTATCTCAAAGGGTACCAAGACATAGGTATCAACTAATCCCAGAGGCAACACAAACACATAGGAAATCTATTATGCAAGTGGGCAAGTTTCATTGCATGAACCAACTCTAAGGTTACCCTAGTAGCCACAATAGACTCTAGACCCACTAATGTCTCTATGTAGAACTAGTATTCTTTCATATAGACAAGGCATACTAACAAGTCAGCTCTAAGGTTATGCTGGTAGTCTTTTAATACTCCAAACCTCCTAGTGACTTTCTGTGGTACCAATATCTTATTAATTCATTTTAAACCTATTTAATGAAATTTTATCACTTATTAAAAAAACCTACAATGGGTTACTCGCTAGCCTCCTTAGGGCCTCGGCCTCCATTGCAAGCCACTACCCAACATGACATATAGATAACCCACCCTAAGCTCAGCAAAAACAAAATATCTCAAATGACCATAAACCAAAAATCAATTCTTAAATGACCAACTAGAAAGTACTAAAATATTACTGATCATAATCATAGATTCCACCAATACGATCATCCTAACAGGGCTAATCCAAAATCAAGTACACATAAACCAAATCCATGTTACAACATGACATCACCAAAAACAAATCATTTAATCACCTTAGTCCTACACAAGCAACTGGGAAGAAATCAAAGATAACTAATTGAAGACTTAAAGTATATCAGATAAATCACGCCATTCACCTCAGTTTCACACAAGAACACTGGAAAACAATAATCACCAATAGATCAAACTCATCATAAAACACACATGACACATTACCATGGTTGTGTATAAAAGAATGTATACACAACATCATCATGACATCTTAGAAAACCCCCAAGCCTCTGGTAAACATCCTGATTTGGTCAAAGCTAAGTCAACCCTAAAACCCAACATCAGTAAACCACACATCACATAAGGTGCATGCAATAGTAACTTTTCATAATTCATTAAGTTTTGGAAAACACACAAGTTTAATTTCCACTATAGGTTTTCAAGCTTTTATTTTCATTTCCAAAGTACTAGAATTGATAATATTTTCTATCTCAATCAAGGTTTTAGTTTCTATTTCTTTAGTTTCTTGAATCACTATGGTTTTCGAGTTCACTAAATTTTTAGACAGTTCAAAAATTTATTTAAATTTTTTTAAACATTGTTTCATAGTTCAATTTGTTATCAAAACATAAGAATTCAAAAAACATACACATTACAGTTTTCATCTTTTCAAAGTATTATATTCATTAAGGATTTTCGAGTTTACATAATCTCAAAAAGACTTAACAATTCATATAGAAATCATTTAAATATAAAAATTCATTTTTTTTTCTAATATTTTAATTTTAATTATAATAAGACTAAATAGAAATAATATTTTAAACATATTAAATTTATTCAATAATTAAATTCAACACTATTAAATCATAATTAAAATTTAATTAAAACTAAAACTAAATTTGTAGAAAACTAAATTTAACTCTTTTAAATAATATTAAAATCATATAATAATAAATATTCCTCCTTTTGTTTTAAAAAAAATTACATTTCAAAGCTAAAGAATATATAAAAAATAAAAATAGAAAGCTCTTTTTATAAATATAAATACTAGTAATATCTTTTTTTCTAAAAGAGTATATGCTAATGTTCCTTTTCCTAAAAGTTATGTGGCTATCCCTTTCAAATATAAGACAAGGAAAAAGCGTAATCTTTAAAATCTAAGACAAGGAAAAGGCAAGGAAAGAACATAAATAAAATAGGAAGAAAATTAACTATATTCTGTGTGCTTTTCTAGAAAGGTTTGGAAGATGGAGTTTGATGGCTGTCCCTAGTTTGAGATGGAGTTTGATGGCTGTCCCTATGTGTCATATGATTTTTTCATAATGGGTAAATTTATTTAATACCTTTCATTTTATGTTTGAAGAAAAAAGTTGAGTGCAAATTTTTTATTTTAATGTGATTTAATAGATATTTTAAGTTTAAATATTAATTAGTAATATATGCAAAATTTCTATGAATAACATATAATTAGTAATTAGTAATCTATACAAAAGTCTCTAATAAAAGAAGTGAGTTTGTAGGTTCATGTATTATTAAAAGAATATAAAAATATGTATCTAATATTGTAAATTATTAAAAACAATTTTTAAAAAATTCATTATATTCTATTTCAACAAGTTTCTAAATTAATATAAATATGCAATCATGAAAACATAGGATAGAAACATATCTATAATAGAAAGAAAAAAGACAAATATATAAATATAAAATAATATATATTTATCATACATATATATTATAATTATTATGAAATCATATTTGTGGAAATCAAATAAAATCCTAAATTGCCTATAACAAATATTGATGGTTTAGTAATACATTTACTTGTCATTTTGATAGTTCTCAAAACATTTAGCCTATGAATTCATACGGTCTTACAATGTTTTAGCTCATCATATACAATTCAAAAGTGCAAAAATGGCCAATATGGCCATCAAATTCTAGGCTTGTTTGGAAACACTGTACCAAAATAATCTTCTAAAAATTGGCATAGACCTTGAGATAATGGATATGAGGTTTGGAAAGTAAAACTAGCTATGTCCTCCATATTGATTGTAAAACTATACAAATTAACATCCCTCTCCTCTTTTTATTTTATTAAATTTGACAAGACAACCATTCAATGTTGATGATTATGCCATTTTCTAATATTAAAAAGCAGGATATAAATCAATCTTAATTAACTAGTTTTTACATTAAAAAAAAATCTAGTAAAATTTTAAAAAAGAATATATTATCACAATATATATATATATATATATATATATATATATATATATATATATATATATATATTACACACACACACACACACACACACATATATGTATGTACGTATGTTTGTATATATATATATATATATATATGTATGTATGTATGTATATGCGTGCGCGCACACACACACATCTTTTCAATAATATCTTTGATGGAGAAATTATTTCCAACCAATTGAATTTATTCAGTTATAATTTTTTTCTGTTTATTTTATTTTATTTTATTTTCAAACACTACCTACAAATTTTATTTTATTTTCTTATACACATTTCAATAATTAAAAATAACTTTTCTCAAACAAGGGTTTCAAAACTAAATTTCATTTATTTAGACAATTTAGAAATAAAAACCAATAGAAACACAATAAGGGTTTTATAATCTCAATTGATATATAGAGGTTTTTCAAGTGAAGAATGCTAAAATCACATACAAGGTTTTCATCCCAAAGGAATTCTAAAAATAGAAATACAAAAGACATGAAGAAGACAAATATTTTCAATGCAAGAACTACTATACAAAACTCATGAGATCCTACATAGATCTAATGCTAAATAAAGAACAAACAAAATATACAAAATTTTCCTTCTCTTTCGAAAACCCTCTTTTCAAAAATCGGTTCCTCCAAATTTGTCCCTAGAGAAATGAACTCTCATTTCATGATAAAGAGTTTTTTACCCCCAAATCAGGGCTTTGATTTTGCAATCCAGCGAAAACCCTTTTCCTTAATTATATTATTATTTTAATTTTATACACAAGCTTCATGCAATTTAATTAAAATAAACTTTATTAAATTAATGCTTTCTCTCTCTCTTATTAAATCATGTGACTCTTTTTAATATTATATTTATTAATTAACTAACAATATTATTTAGAGTTTATTAATTAGAATAAAAATCCTAACTAGATTATTATTAAATTAAATAAATATAAAATACCAAAATTAGAACTTTAATAAAATCTTTAAAATTAATTCCTTCTATTTAATTAATTTCTCAATTAATTAAATATTGAATTTACCTAATAAAATTTCTATTAAATTAAATTATCTTTTAACTTGATTTAGTTATAATAGAAGATCACAATAGACCCACAAAAATAAATATAACAACTCAACTGCAAGACAAAGAGCATAATCAAACTCTAGGGTCAAAGTCATGAATTCATGTCACTTGATGAATTCAAATAGGTAAACAACTTAGATACTTGTCCTACTTTTTAGGGCAATTGAATTAGGTTAGGATTTGGACTCGAGCTATCTCGCCACTTATGCCATTGAAATATTGCAATAGGGTATGCTCATCCTGACAATTCAGGGAAGTTGATGCCTAGTACCTGCAATCTTCATAAAACCCACACATGCACAAACACATATATTCTAAACTAAATAGGCAATGACAGGAACTGATACATCATGTAGATCTTGACTAGTAGGTGACTATGAATGCCTCCCTAAATCACATTAGGAATGCCAATCATAAAATAAATCATACATGTACACCATACACATGCAAGCATGGGGTAAGTAACCATAGGAACTACATATAAGCCATTCATGTAACTAACATCATCAAATAACTGAAAGTCATTAAATGAACATACATATATCATCATCAAAACAATCATAAACACCTGAAATAGCTAAGTCATCACAGATATAAACTAAGTATGAAATACATCTAATCTAATTTGGTAACCAAGTATTAATAATCATAAAACACAATCAGAAAACAGGCCTAAAAGAATCTGACAATACAATGAAAAAGTCAAGTAGGGGTTGGCATTACATTTCTATTTTGAACTAACTCCAGTTTTTTACCACCTTGTAGGCCATTCAATTCTATATGTGGGATTCTTCATGAAATATTGTGATGATAATATCTCATTATAGGAAATGGAGGCTCCCCCTATTCCTCTCAGTAATTTTATTTACTTAGATTCTATCTATTCAAATGTTCTTATTACTAGTTGCCATACTTTTGTCTGGATCTGAATGCATTCTTCTATATCTTTGTAAAACCGATTTTAAAAATAAATCTAAACATGTTATGTACCTTTGTAAATATCTTTATTTAATAATGAAATAAATTATAGTATTTTTTAGTTATCATCCAACTTGAATAAAATAATCAAAATTGTACTTTTAGTTCTAAAATTGTACTTTAAATCTCAACACTTAAATCAATTTGTAATGTATATTACTAGAAACACATAACAATGTATTTTAAATATATAGGAGTTCTAAATATAGAAATTTATAACATCGATCAAATTGATAATATTTTGTGTGACCTCTTAGGGTTATTTTCCTATTAAACAATAGTTGACCAATTGTGTGTAGTATATCTATTCCAAACATAGTCTTTCAACTTAGAAGACTAAAACCTTCAAATAGAAAATTAAAAACTCAAACATGAAACACATATAAAATTAATAACTACTACCTATAATAGGAATCCATCACTATCTCCCTTTACCATGATTTTATGGGTGGCATGCTAGTTGTATTTGATTGACTACTACTTCTAGTAAAATATTTATATTTTTTGGGGTTGCATCACATATATAATAACCATAAAAATAGGTAGTTGGCTGATGTTTGTTACAAATTTTTGAAAAATGTGTCCTTAAAATTTACTAAAAACAAAACCAAACTAAACATGCTTGAAATGTTCATTATCGATTGTCCATATGAATAATGAGCCAAGGTTTTTTTTGGATTAAGGAAAAGGCAGGATTTATAGGGGCTTGACACCCAAATGTATCAACTTAAAAAATATAAATAATTAAATCCAAAATTAAAAATATGTTGGAAAACTAATAAAACCTTTAAAATTTTAGCATTCTAAAGACCAAAAAATAGTACAAAACAAAACAAAAAATAGTACAAAACAAAACAAAAAATAGCAAAAATGTACTAGAAAAAAAATAGAAACATAGTAAACTAACAAAGAACCAGAACTAAGCTAACTCCTTTAGAAGTTTGACCACTTGGATCTATGCTACCTTTAGATCCTCCTCAATATTCTTTAGGACAATAGGTTCTTTGTTCTAATTCAGTTTTCCTCACATTCTTTTGCCAATTCCATGTGCAACTTACTCCTATTTCTCTTTATCCTCACTAGTTAGATCCACCCTGAGCTCAATGACTTCGGTGTTAATTTTTAATTTACCAGTCATCAACTTCTATACCAGCCCATGGATTTTCCTATTTATATTGCCTATGACTTTCTTCAACTCCCACATTTGTCCCAAGATGCCATCTTCCATCCTTTTTCTAGTCTCAAATGCATTCTACAAATCTTTGTACAATTTTTACACCCTCTTTTTAATAACATTAATTTCATTATGTACCTAGCTATCAAAAGTAATTGTAGCCTCTACTTTCTCCTTTACCTTGTCAAAAGTGTTTTGACCATCCCGGTTCAGAATGGACTTAAAGTCATATATTTCCTTTACATTCTTCTCTGTAAAAACTCCTTCAGAGTTCAACACTAGTACCTCACAATATTCATAATAGGGGATCTATTCTTATTGATATTTTTCCATGTCCATCATCTTAAGCCATATTTTCCTTGCTCTCCTCTTGTGGCTTCATGATTTTTCAAAAAGACTAGAGGATATTTTGATTTTTTTGATAGGAGGGGAATCCTTACTATCATACCCTATTTCCATCCCATGCACATCTCACCCCCAAAGATCTTAAAAAACCCTATTTTCCTAGGTGTCCATGGACATGGCATTGTCCTCGTCTCCCTTTTCCATCCCAAAGTCCTCAATCTTAACATATCTTTTCTTCTTACTAGAATAAGATTTTATTTTACTCCCTTTTCAAAATTTATTTTTGGGCTCACAGAAGCGATTATAGCTTTCCAATACTCACCAAAAGAGGAATAATGCCTTTGAGAAGGATATGTTGAGAATCTTTCTTCCTATGGCTAGCCACACTCCTATTCAGGGAATTCAAAATAAAATAGGGATATGAAATTCTATCAAAATAATGGAAATGGTTTAAGAAAATGAAACTAAAATAATTTACTTGCTTAGAACTTCATACTATACAAAGTAAAATAAGCCCTAACACAAATTAAAGCACAACACCATAAAAATGTAATTTCATTATTAGAAAATGAACTACCTATCTTTACTAGAGCTTGCTTCTCAACTTTATCCTAAAAATTAATTGGGGCCTCATCCATGACCTTTCTCTCCTTGAAAATATTTTGACCATCATTTGTAAAATCCAAAGTTTCAGAGATAAAATTTGGTATTAAGGAGAAAGGGGACCCCATACATGGTCACATTGTAATCCTTCCATCCCTTAAATAATTCCTTCATCTCTTTAGACTTGAAACTATGGAATTGTTCAAGATAAGGTGTTGCCCCTCCCTTCTCTACTTTATCTTAGATGCATGACTCCTCCTTTCATTCATGACAACTACTTGACTCCTCTTCAGGTCATGACCCATGATTCTTACTTTGATCTTCTCATTCACGAAAGTAGGTAGCTCTGTGCATAGAAAACTAAAAGGAGGAAATTAATCCAAGAGACCAAGAAATCTTGAATCAAGTGTCTTAGCACTCTTAACTTTCCACATTAACTTATAATAATTACTATACTAGCTTGATGTATTAATCACATTTGTTTAAGTTTTAATGCAGAAACTTACCTTCTCTACATGAATTTTATCCAGTAGAATGTGTTATTTTATAATATTATCTTTCCATAATTTATATTTTTCTCTACCCATATTCCCTAGTTGGCAACATAATATGTGGAGTTGGATTCTCTATATACAAGTGACATACTAACTTTATCACATTTATTTCATGTTTATCTTTCCTCTTTAGTAATTATGAAGTAGTGCATGGCAAGAGAATCCCCAAAGGAGATGTCATATCCCCTAGAAAATAACCACACAGAGGAAGAATAAATAATAACACATATATTTAGATAAAAAATAATGCCAACTCTCATAATATAATCATAAGATTTACATCCATCATGTCTAGTTGTGAGGCCTTTCAGGTTACAACCAAATACATAAGAAATTACAATAGTAATTCTAGAAGATCCCTCAAAATCCAATTCCAACTCTAGCTTGTCCAAATCCACACTATGGTAGAAACCTCCAAGGAAGATCTAAACATGTGCTCACAAGCCCACCAAGCAATCTCCTTATTTTCCAAGCCTTGGCTACTAGCCCTTCTCAAAGTTTGCTCCTCCTCCACATCCTCTTCTCCAAGCTGGATCCCACACTCTCTATGACTACCTCTACTGAATATATGAATTAAGACTCCACAAGACCTCTATAATTATACCCAACTAAGCCACAAGTCGGCCTAACAATTACAAATTAAATAAATGGGCCTACATTAAATAAACACTCAAGCCACAAGTTGCATTTAATAATGCCACCTATTAAATACCCTTTTCCCTCTTTTCTCCATTTTTAAATTTTTCTTCTAATTTTTGGCACTTTCTCTCTCCTCCACAATTTTTCTTTAATGTTTTAAAAAAAATTTCCTCTTGTTTTTTTTGAAAAAAAAATGAAAAAAAATTTATTTCCCCCTTTCTTTTCTCATGCAAGATGCTCCTACATCAGACTCCCCAAGAAGATAGAAAAGTGTGTCCCACACTTTGATGCCAAAAGAAATATCTGCAACCATCTTCATCTTTACCAAAGGCTTCCACTCCATTAGGGATAATAAAACCAATATTCACATCATCTAGATCTACATTAATCTATCAAAAACTAGAATCTCAATCATTCAATTGACGTGCTCACTCCCAAAAACAAACTAAACATAATTCTTCATTAGAAAAACCTCATTCACAATAGTAACTAATGAATCCACATCAACAAAATTAAACCCCACATCAACATAAATATGTGGATCTCCATCAATACATTCCAAACTCACAACACCAGCGGTCTTCTACTCACAACAAGATGCTTTGCAACACATAAGTCATCACCAACAACAACCTAGTCCTCCATGATTAAGTGCTCTGCAATCTCCATGTCAGACTTAACCAACTAATCATGAAAACCAACCTCCATACTAGCATTAAAAAGGTTAGGAATATCCTTAGCAATGAAATCTAGTTTCTCTATAGGTTTTGTATCAGACTCCAAGAACTAATCAACAAAACCAACCTCTTTCACCTCGACCTCATCATGCCATCTTCTCTCTCGAACACATCTTCTAACTGGGCAAACAACTCTCTTTAGGATTAGTAGACTCCAACTCCAATAACATACAACTTCCTTCTTTTGTTTCTCAACTCTTTAAGAAAAATCAACATCCACACCAATGTTCATTTGAGCTATTGTCTCATTAATCCCCATCTCCACTATATCACAAAGATTCACAATCATCCTAGGGTCCAATCCTCTTGGAGCCATCTTCCAAGATCTTTGCAAACCCTTTGCAATAAATCACCAACTTATCAATCTTCCCGAATAAGATCAACCTTACATCTTGGCAATCATAGATCCATCTACATGTCCTCCCAAGGTCTTGGTGCAAACTACCTCAACTTCTCATATCTATCTACACAATTAGGAACAAGCTTCACTCTAATATGATCTAATGTGGTGCAAGGTAGGAGAATTACCAAAGGAGATGTCCTAGCCCCTAGCAAATAACCACACAATGAAAGAATAAATAATAAAACATATATTTAGATTGAAAATAATACCAACTCTCATAATATAATCATAATATTTACATCCAACATGCTCTGTTGTAAGGCCTTTCAAGTTATCACCAAATATATAAGTAATTAAAATAGTAATTCTACAAGATCCCTCAAAACCCAAATCCAACTCTAACTAGTCTAGATCCATACTCTAGTAGAAACCTCCAAGGAAGATCTATACTTGTGCTCACAATCCCACCAAGAAAACTCCTTGTTTTCCAAGGCTTGGCTACTAGCCCTTCTCCAAATTCGCTCCTCCTCCACATCCTCTTCTCCAAGATAGATTCCACACTCTCTATGTCTCACTCCACTGAATGAATGAACTAAGACTCCATGAGACCCTTATACTTATACCAAACTAAGCCACAAGTTGACCTAGCAATTACTAATTAAATAAATACCCACATTAAATAATCACTCAAGCCACAAGCTACATTTAATAATGCCATCTATTAAATGCCTATTTCCCTCTTTTTCCATTTTAATTTTTTTAATTTTTTTTTTCCTAATTTTCGTCACTTTCTCTCTCCACAATAATTTGAATTTTTTTTTTTTGAAAAAACAAAAAAACAAAAATATTTCCTCATTTCTTTTCTAATGCAAGATGCTCCTACATCAAACTTCCCAAGTAGATAGAAAAGTGTGTCCCAGACTTTGATGCCAAAATAAATATTTGCAACCATCTTCATCTTCATCTTCATCTTCAATAAAGGCTTCCACTCCATCAAGGATAGTAAAATCAATCTCCACATCATCTAGATCTACATCAGTTTATCACATATTAGAATCTCAATCATCTAATCAACATGCTCAATCCTAGGAACAAACTAAACATAATGCTTCATCAATAAAACCTCATTCACATCATCAACTAATGAATCCACACCAACAAAAACCAACCCCCACATTAATTGCAGTATGTAGATCTCCATCAACACATTTCAAACTCACAACACTAGCGATCTTATTGCAGACAACAAGATGCTTTACAAGATATAACACTTCACCAACAACAACCTAGTCCTCCATGATCAAGTGCTCTATAATCTCCATGTCAGACTCATCCAACTAGTCATGAAAAATAACTTCCATGCTAGCATTAACAAGGTTAGCAATATCTTCGACAATAGTCTCTAGTTGCATTGCAAGTTTGGTATCACACTCTACGAACTGATCAACAAAACTAACCACCTCCACCTTGTCCTTGTGATGCCATCTTCTCTCTTGAACAAGTCTTCTAACTAGCTAGACAACTCTCTTTTGGATTAGTAGACTCCAACTCAAATAGAATGCAACTTCCTTCTTCCATTTCTCAACTCTTTTAGAAAAAGCAACATCCACAATGTTATCCACCTAAGATATTATCTCATTAATCCTCATCTCCACTATATCACAAAGATTCACAATCATCCCATCGCCCCTATCCTCTCAAAGACATCTTCCAAGATCTTTGCAAACCCTTTGCAAAAAATCAACAACAAATCAATATTCTTGAACAAGATCAACCTTCCATGTTTACAACCATAGATCCATTTGCATGTCCTCCCAAGGTCTTGGTGTAAAATGCCTAAACTTCAGTAGTTTGTCTACATGCTGAGGAGCAAGCTTCACTATGATACCATTTGATGTAGTGCAAGGTAGGAGAATCCCCAAAGGAGATGTCCTAGCCTTGAACAAATAACCATACAAAAGAAGAATAAATAATAAGACATATATTTAGATCTAAGATAATGCCAAATCTCATAATATAATCATAAGATTTACATCCAACATGCTCAGTTGTAAGGCCTTGGATTATGACCAAATACATAAGCAATTACAATAATAATTCTGCAAGATCCCTCAAAATCCAATCCCATCTCTAGCTAGTCTAGATCCACATTCTAGTAGAAATTTCCAAGGAAGATCTAAACTTGTACTCTAAGCCCACCAAGCAATCTCCTTGTTTCCCAAGCCTCACCTACTAGCCCTTCTCAAAATTCACTCCTCCACATCCACTTCTCCAAGCTAAATCCCACACTCTCTATGACTCACTCCACTAAATGAATGAATTAAGACTCTACAAGTCCCTTATACTTATACCCAACTAAGCCACAAGTCAGCCTAGTAATTACAAATTAAATAAACCCCTACAATAAATAAACACTCAAGCCACAAGTTACATTTAATAATGCCACCTATTGAATGTCTTATTCCCTCTTTTCTCCATTTCTAAATTTATTTTAATTTTTTCTTCTAATTTTCATCACTTTCTCTCTCCTCCACAATTTAAAGATAAAAATAAAAATTGTTAAAGTTTTGTTTTCCTCTTTTGGTTTTTTTGAAAAAAAAAAACAAATTATTTACCCCTTTCTTTTCTAATGCAAGATGATCCTACATCATTAGTTTTATAGTCCATGTAGGTTAAGTTCTCCCATTTAGGTAGTTTATTATGTTCTTCAAATTTTGTTCAACCCATAGATATTTGCACCTCACAACTTTACCAAGTTTAATTGCAAGGAGGGCCCCACTGGATTAGTCAACATGCTTAGTTTGGATGCCAGGTAGACAAGCTAGGGTTCGTGATATAAGGCATTTGAATATATTTCATGTCTTGTGTTAAAGGTACTGGTTTATTAATTGTAGGGATATTCTTTGGTGAATGTTTTAACTATCCTCCACAAAGAAAAAGAAAAGAAAAAAGGATTTGAACATCATAATTGAAAATGATTTTGAAGTTTTTAGCAAAGACAAAATGGAAAAAATTAATAATTTAGAGTTGCATTTCCATCAAAGATCCTAAACCTCAAAATTTTACATGAATTGGTTTAGTCTTCTATATCAGATTTTCTATATGTGTTTTTTGAATTTAGCTATATTTTAAAAAAATTAGTAGGTTTCATAGACTACATTTAGTTTTGAGGGGTCAATGCATTGTTAATTTATTCTTTTAATATTAATGTATATATGAATATGTATATTATTACAAAATTCTTTTTGATCTGATACCCATAATCATATCATTAAATAATACATACACAATAGATTAATAACCGCACAATTAATGTTTATTTTAATCTATTTGTAATAGTGACAAAAAATCAATGTTGATGAGTAAGTTTTTTATTAATAAAAATTAAATTTGAAGGGACCCCAAAATGCCCAACAATCTCTAAAGAAGATAGATATTCAAAGAAGCACTACAAAAAAAGTGTTTATTAGCAAGAGATAACAACACAAAAATTGAGTAGACCAAACCAACTACAACCTAGTAACTAGAGTTGTTACAAACATCACCCTATAGGAACAAAAAACATGAGACAACAACTTGACAAACCAGTAAGAGTATCACTCTATTTTCATGAGAAAAGCATCAAAACCCTTACTAATACTCTCCATCTTCTAGAACAAATCACTTATCATTGTCTTCTCTTCAAGAACTATCAGAAGACTTCTTTTTGAAGCTAGATCTTGTTATATTCCCCTGAAAAGAAACAACCTCCTCCCATGGCTTAATGCAGTTATCCAAATTGATCACATTTAAATTTCTTACTAACATAGCATGAATTCTTTTAAAATTATCCAAAGAATTTTTCAAAGTCTTCTCTAGCCAATTCTAAATATATGACATTCTTTTGTTATCATTATTTTCATTTTTTCCTCAAAGAAGCTTTGTTGCCTCCAATTATGTTAGTTTAAATGTGTTTAGCCTTTTATCTCACCATTGGGCTTAGTCATATATTTCATAGTATTTGATAGAACTTGCATCCTCTCATTTAGACTTTTTATTTCTTTGACAAATTACTTTTCAATATGGATGCAATAAGTGTATCTTTCCTTAAGCAACTCTTGCATACACATTATGCTATCCCTATCATTCTCAAGATCCCCAAAGTTTAGAAACTTCAAAAATCTAGGCTTCTTAGCTTATGACTCTTCAAGGGAGGTGTTCTAATTTTATAATAGAGATCCTTGTTGGAAGAGGGGTTCAACTCAATATTAACATCCAATTGGAGAGAATTATATGTCTTCTCACCTTTGTGAGCCATATTCTTGTCTTGGAATTTTTCTAACTCATTCTCCCCATTTTATTTTTTCTAATTCTCATTTTCTTATTTATCATCATCTTGTTTCTCTTCTCTAGTAACATATAGGGTCTCCACAACTACTTTCTCAAGGTTGTTCTCTTCTTCCTCTTCAGTAGGGTTACTATCTTCATCATTGCTCTCATTTTTCTCCAAAGAAGAGTTATTTGCAATGTAATCATTTGAAGACTTAGAATACTCCTCACTACTTTCTTCATATTTCTTCTTTGCGTTAATTTTTATTTCAATTATCATCTTCACTTGAATCATCACCTGATCTCAAACAAGAGGCACTTTCCTTAGCACCATCATCTTCAAAATCCATCTCCTTGATCTCACTTTTCTCCTCTTTCTCATTCTTTCCCTTGGAGGTAGGATCCTCATTCTTTTACCTCTTTTTGAGATTTATGTAAGGAGTTACAAGTTTCCCTTACCTAAGGATATTTCCTTCTTCCCCTATTTAGTGTGAGGCTTAGAGGAAGAGTGTTGTGAGAACTATCTCAAATTTTGTGTTGGAAGAGAAGGTTTTTGACAAGGTTTATATTATGGGTGACTCTTTGGAGAAAGTTGAGCCAATGGATTACAAAGAATGACTCCAAAACAAGTATGTTTGGAGTATTTTAAAAGAGGTGGGCTAGATAATTATATCTAGCCCAATCACAATAGTCTATTTTCTATCAGGTTTTCCAACTCTTGACATAATGGTCAAGTTTCTATAAGAAGCATCATATTCATGGTTATCTTAGAGCTTACTAGAAAAGTTGTTAGCCTAAAATGTGAAGTAGAATGTGTGGAGAAAAAAAGAATTGAGAGTACAAAAAGTTCAAAAATAATTTTTAATAAATAATTACAAACAATGAGAATAAGATTTCCAATTGACCTACACCACAATAATGAACCCTTTCCCATACAGGTCACTATGAATTACTATTGCAATTTTTTTTACAATCTTCACTTTCTATGACATACATCTACTCTATAAGAATTAATAGATTTCATGGCATTTATTTCCCATTCCTAAATATCTCTCCCAACACAAATAGAAGTTTTTATTACTATATTAATTGCATCTTTTCTTGTTTTTTTCTAAGAACATCAATGATGCATTTCACATTTTTTTAAATAATTCTTCCTATCTAATCCATTTCACTTTGCTTTGTTATATTTCTTCCTATATATGATTGCATCTTATTATTCTTTTACTTTTACTTACAAATAAATACATGTAAACATATTAGTTTAAAAAAATAAATTATATTAGAATGTAAATTCTTATAACTATTGGATTTTTGTTTTACTCCTTGCCTATTGGTTCTTGGTTAAACCATAGTGATTGAAAGGGAAGATTAGAATAGTTTAGCCAATAATCTTCCCCTTTCAGTCACTATGGTTTAACCAACAACAAATAGACAAGGAGTAAAATAAAAAAATTCAATTCTTGTAAGAATGTACATTCTAATATGATTTATTATTATTTTTATTATATATTTTACATGTATTTATTTGTGAGTAAAACTTAACTACAGATTTAAATAGCACAATTCTTAGAATAGTATTTTGTTGATTTAATATCTAATCATAGATTATTGATACAATTATAAAGAAGTGGTTCCAAAAAATTATTAGAAAAATATAAGAAAAAAGGGAAAGATCTATATGGAAGATAAATAACAAAAGAAAAAACAAGTATTGGCTTAGTACTTGCCTAATTAAGTATTTAATTGAAATATAATATTGATTTTATTTTTATAAATTTAGCATGTTTAATTAATAAAA